>JASJUZ010000649.1:0-418648 GCA_037159825.1 Tupiocoris notatus | reverse complement strand
AACGGCTATTACTGATGGGAAAAAAAGCTTGTCAGCCGTGCGAAGGGAGGCGAAAATCTGGGCGTCACTGATGTGCGACTATTGTGGGACTTAAGTGAAGTCGAAAATCCGCTATTATGTGCACGTTTGACCAAAATTTAACGCGAATACCCGTAAAAAAGATACAGTGCACTGCTCATCGCGGGGGAACTTTGTTAAAAATATAAATAATCATACCAACTCGTAGCATTGTGTCTGACTCTTGTAACGATCTCTGAGTAATTACTGGCGAAATTACTACGAATAAATGCGTCACGAAAACAAATAACATGCCTTTATAGGGAAATATTTACCCAGACTCGTATTTCGAGAAATACAACTAAAATGCGCGTTTCGAACGCTCTTCCCTAGGCGGTTGCATGTGGTGAACTGCAGTTCGATAAATCAAAACTAACGAACAAAAAAAGGCCTCCGCGGCGCAAGATCTCGTGGCCTGAGACGACATATTGCTCCCAGTTTCCATTCATCATTTTTTTTCAACTCTTCTCGCGCACTCAAGTCAAAACGCGACCGCAGTAGAAGCGATTGTGCGGAAAGAAGTTAAAAATAACGTTTTCGAGGAAAGTTTTCTCTAAAGTTAGGGAAATTTCCCGACGTTTGTTTACCGTGATGGAATTAAGAAAATTAGCTCTGGCGACATTTCGTGTCGCGAGCTAATCGTGCGTAGAGGTAATAAATTTTTGAATTTCATCCGCATAGCTATTAGCCGCAGTGAACACGGGCGCGATTGCTTAAACGAGAACAGAGCACGATATTCAGTTTAACGGTTTTTACCAGATTTGAAAATGTTCATTTTGGCGCTTATCTTTTTTTTTTTTTTTCAAGAGGCGACAACTAACGGGATGAATAGGAGCGGAAAGACAAATGCTCGGCGGCCGAGGATTGAAAAACTTCACCCTCGACTTGATTTACAGTCGGATAAACACGGCCTTTGAAAGATTGATAAGGCGCGATAGCGTGGTGATAACTCACTGAGAAGCCAGTCGAGAGCGGAGTGAGAATTATCACGGTCAGACCCCTCGGCACCTAATTAAATGTGAAAAGTTTTTCAGAAAGTCGCTCCTCGGATGATGTAGCGTTCCTGAGCTGGTGACAGGAGTAAATGAGACAAAGAAAATATTATATTATAAGAGCCGCGGTAAAATTCCCACGATGAGAGGTCGGCCGACTTGAGCAAATAGAACGCTCTCCGGTGTCGAATTTCCAAAATGAACGTACGAAGGTAATGGAACGTCCAGGCGGACGATGGCGTTGAAACTAGGTTGCCTTAGATGAAACTCTTGAAATTTCGACGTTCCTTTTCACGGCTCCTAATAAGTAGAGTCGCTGGAAAAGCTGAAAATATCAAAACACGCTTCTGAACGGTAAAGCAAGTATCCTAGATTCAAACATAAACTTTTCCCCACTTCCTAGGTGGTTTCCTCTCGCATTACAATCCCTCTGATTATCCATCAATCATCTTGAAATTTAAAAAATGATAACGCGCCACACCAAACGATTTATAGACCTTTTCCACTTTTAAATGGTGACTTGCCGCGTCCTCACTTGCAAAATCATCTGGCTATAACCGCACGTTCTACCGAAGATTTCCTTTCACATTTATCTCTTGGCGAATCCCTTCCCGTTTAGCCGTGGCGCTCCATGATTAACCAAAGGAAAGGAAATTTCACCACATTGTCCTCCAGCTTTTTTGCCCTTGGAAATTTCCTCTTACGAATTTCCATGGGATAGAACTTGCGTGAATGGCTAGCTATTGCATGAGAATAGAATTCTTTGAATCAACGAGAGGATCAGGTTTATGAATCCGAAGATGAGTAATCATAGTTTTAAAAGCCACCTAAATTCCAGTTCAGTTCTTATACCCAAGACAATAGTTTACGACTTCCTCATTCTTACGCTTCAGATTTCAACCCTCTAAGAAACATTAATAATTTTTGTATTAAAATTCCTCATAGCTTCTACAAACTATTTGATTTCCCCGGTCAGTCCACAAATTTTCAAAGCTTGTCCATAAAGATGGTTAACAGATTGTACATCATGATACAATATCAACATGACGCGTTTCCAAGCCTAGAAACAGAACCGAAGGTACAATTCAGTCGAGGACAATAGGAACGGAATAGAATGGGAAGGCTAGACAAGGCAGATACAGGGGACGATAGACGAGACCTTTGTTATGCAAATATGGAGCCCAGTTAGTTGCAGGTGTCTAAGTCAGTGCTCGTCGGGTGTTAAATTTTACGGCACGTCACCGACAGCCCAAAGCCACAATCTTATCTTACGAACCGTGAGCCTGCCTTGACTCAAGCGAAGATGAACAAATTGTGGAAAAGATGCCAGAATGTTAACAACGCTCACAGAAAGAAAAAAGCCACTGCAACAAAATTATGTTTTCTGCGAGCAAGACCAAAACACGAACAAGCAGATTTTATCTGTATAAAAGCGGTAAATTTTCACTTACTTAACTAAAAGACTCGATGCAGTTAGGGCTTCCATTAATTACTCTTGGAGGACTGTTAAGAGATCGGTTGCTCAACCGCAAAACACATAAATATCCAGAGAATAACAAGGACGCTGCAACGCATTAAATTACGTGAGGGGTAAATATCTCGATTAAGACATGCGAAGATAGGACGTTTAAGGCGAGTACAAGCCATTGACCAATGCGAATGTGATAAAGGGCTTATCACCAGGCCACACATTTACCTCCCCTCGGAGTGTCTCCGGTGCGCCGAGAAACGAAGATAAGGTGAGGGGAGGCCAAGGCCAAAACACCCTTGCACCGAAGAGATCCCCAACTCAGCGTTAAAATGGCCGCATAAGTTTCGATGCGAAAACATCGTGTTTTCCTACGACCGTTCCCCTAGGTACCGTAAAATGGATCGATGATGGTGATAAAGTGCAACTTTCAATCCAACTTATTTTCAGCCGAGCTGGACTGATTTCGAAAGAAAACATTGAATGGCGCGCATGTTCTTTCCTGTGGAAAATCACGGCGCGTGGACATGTGAAGGAAAAACGAGGAGGGAAAGTAATGGTTTTTCTTTGGTAAACCGTGGCGTCGTACAATGTTGCCAGGTATCCCCTTGGAGGGGGGGGGATATCCCCTCAAACCAAGGCAAAATAACTCTTTCCCTGAATCATCCCCCAATCTCTTTTTCTATTCATTTTTTTTTCTTGTATAATGTAGAAAAAATAAAAATTTGGAAAATAAAAGACATCATGCTGACAAGTTGAGCGATGATTTTCATGTATACATGATATTTGACTACCCCAACTTCTCTTGATAGTCGAGTGGACACGAATGTAACCTGCTTTGCTTACCTGGCAACACTGTTGTCGTATGGGAAGGGCCGGCTTGGTAGATTCACCATAGGATGAAATGTGAAGGGAAAACTTGCATGTGTGGCCGAGAGATGATTTTGCAAGGGATGACGTGGCGCGTCATTATTTGGAAGTTTATTACGCCGGCGAAAAGGGAAAACATTCAATAAAATTGTCATTCGGTGCCGAGCATAGTCTTGCAAGAAATTTCAATGTGATCAAGGGAAATTCTAAGAGATTCTCAGTCAAGTGAAGTGCTTATAGAACTACAATGCAAATTTTGCATAGTTTCGGCTAAGTAGTAATAAAACTATCTACTGGCGAACCTTTTTACTTTTTGCATGTAGTAAATCATGTCGTCATTAGGGCCGTACCAAAATCACTAGTTGGTAGTAGTTATCCTCTTTAAACTTGTCCTGAAACTATTGCCGATTTTTATGGCATGTGCTAACGTCCAATAAAACAAAAATTATTTCTCAAAGGATATCATCGCACTATTTTCAAAGGGAAAGAAAGTATGTTCAGCTAGTCAACCGATTAGCGGCTAAATAAGATTGGTTTTCAAGGATACAATAAAATGATTCAGTGATAGAGAAAGACTATAATTTTTACGGTTTTCATACCCTTGGCCTCAGGAGAACGTAGCAAGGACGTGTGTGTCACCTAAACAATCAGATAACCTGGCTTTTTTTGTATGGTTAGTCTCAACATGGTTTATTCTCAATGGAAAAAATTGCAGAGCTTCCCGACACATTTGACATTTGAATGGAAGCTATGTCTCGCAACACTGCAAGAGCAACACTGTAGCAACAGCTGTAGTACACTATCGCTGATAAAAGATAAACCTTGTCTTGAAAGGTAGCTTTATCAAATCTCATCATTCAGATTTCAGACAGACATTAGTTCTCATGAACGCTTTTTTTTTTTTTTTTTTTGACTCTGCTCTTAGCTAATAATTATTACCAAACTGTCACTTTGGCTCGATTCTTTGGAATTTTGGCTGCGCTATGACAATTATCAAAAGTTAACGTCGAAACCTGAGCCAATCCTCGCAGCTCGGGATTTTGAGGGTGGCATTTTAATTATTGAAAAATGTTTAAAAACATCTCGATTCAGACTGTTGCTTTCGAGGGCTCAATATTCAAAAAGCCGCAAACAGTTCTGTTTATTGGCAGAAGTTTATTTGTTTAGCTCTTGTTTATGAAACTCAACTTACATCAATTTGATTTTATCGAAATTCACAGCTGTCTTATATGATCGAAGAATCCAAGTTAGCTCAAGTTAGTCCATTGGCCTTGCTCGGTGTACGTTTGGGTGATATATACATGGGTGAGTTCTCTCCCGGTACCCTCTGCAACTAAAGCGGGCGTCAGTTGGCCCTCGTCGCCGCTAGAGCCCAGGGCAACCTCAGCTCGATTACAGTGGCTTGATCTATCAAGCCACTGTAAGCTCGATGAATTCAGGTTTCGTGGCTTTGTTCGTATCAAAGGACGAAAACGTTAATAAATATTAACACTAATAAGCTCTCCAATTAACAAAAATAAAAAATGAATAAATAAATTAATAAATTAATAAATAATTAAAAATAAATAAATTAGAAAAATCTTGAGAGAGAATTATCATTGAAATTGGTGGAGAACATTTTATTTTCATCGAATAGAAGTGAAATTCCGAGGAAACGTTTGCTACAGGGATGAAATCATTCCCAAAACATAATTCTTGAACTCGCTTTAGCTAAATTATTTTGTCAGAGCTCTAATTCAAGTTTATTGGTATTTAGGATGAATTCGAGGAAATAGGAATGCCAATCTCTTCAGGACATAGCCGTCTTTGGAATTTATTTCAATCTATTTTTGGCGCTGATGAATGAGGCTACAACGGAATTGATTGCCCAAATGGTTCTCGTACTAATTGGTTAATTACATTTTTAATTCACGTTTGAGTAATTTTCGAGATAGAGAAATTCGCCACGAAATAAAACCCCGATTAATTGTGAGCCTATACAAACAAAAATATACTTAAATACCAGTCAAATTTCCCATTCGCTATATTTTTATTAAAAATTTCCTCCAAACAACTCGTCCCTCATAACATTCTATTCTGCGTACATAAGTTCGTTATACAAGGAAAAGGGACGAGCTTGCAGAGAACGGAAGCCGAGGACTTGCACATGCAGTTGCCTCAGGTGATTCAATTAGTCCTCTGAACGAGAAATTCCGCCCCTGATTCGCTGCACCTGCGTCGGTTATTTCATTAAAACTAATTGAGCAAAAAGCGCGTCGTCACAAATTCTAATGTCATTTCTCAAACCGACGTGTCGCGAGTTCTAATGGAATCGAGACGAGGTATTAGTTTCTTTGCGATTCGGCGCTATCAAATTTAGAAGAAAATTCTATGCCGATTTTCCTTTCGTTTGTATGGGAAAAAATATTTTCTTTTAGCGAAAGGGGGAGAAATTGAACAAAATTATTTCATTTTCAAGAGGAAAATGTCTAAATAAATCTCTAATAAACCTAAATAATCTCTTAATTTCTGTAAGAAAATGTAAATAATATTTCTGAAAATCTATATCTACTTATCTCTCTAAAAATCTAAATATTCTTTAAGCCTATTTAAAAATCTAAAAACCTCTAAATCTCTCCAAAAATGTAAAAAATCTTCAAGTCTCTCCAAAAATCCAAGTACCCTCTATAATAATCTAAATATACTCTAAATTTCTAGATAAATTTAAATCACTTCTAGAACTTTGTAAAAAAATTTAAATAATATTCTAAATCTCTAAAAAAAAATAATCGAATAATCTCTGAATCTTTCTAAAAAAATCAAATAATTTCTAAAAATATCTCTAAAAATTTAAATTATTTCTGAATCTCTCTAAAAATCTAAATTGTCTCTAAATCTCTCTACGAATCTAAATAATAACTAAGAAAATTCCATCTAAGACTAGAATTTTTCTTTTTCAAGGGCTATTTCGACGAAGGTGAAGTTGACTAGGTTGATATTTTCGGTACGAGCTCAGCAACCGACCTAATGCTTTCCAAGGGCTATCCTTCATGCGGAAATGCGTTTGAAGGGACGGCCACCTTATACAATAGGGTCCTTCTGCTAGCCTCCCTCGAGTAACCGAATGTTTATATGAACACGAGCACGTGTGAAGACGATCCGGGGTTAAAAAGCCCGCCCCAAAGGTTATTCTTGGAAAGGTCGCGCTCGAATTCTTTCAACTAGGTACCAGAGATAAATAAATAGAAAAAAAAAAAACTTGTTGAGCAATGAAGCCAGCAGCGAATATTTTCGATGGAGACAATTTTTCTTTACTTGCAGAGCATAAAAAGCGCCCAATGGAAAATATTTTACCGCATTTCTAGCAACCAACTAGGTAAACTCAAGTCAAGCTCTTACTCAAAGTTGAACTCGGTTTTCGGAAAGCTCGGAAAAAGTGCGATCCTCTAGCCAAACTTTATTGAGAGGAAGTCTTTGATGCGGTTGGGAGCTACTCGTGAGGTTGCACGAGAACCCTTCGACATTCCGCAAACTTTATTAAAGCTTAACTCTTGCACCTCGGTCCGACGTTGCCTGACGGTAATTATCCAATAAGTAGGGCACAAGGCTCCCTCAAATTAACAGGAAGAAAAGGATAGAGCTCATCCGGTTACCAGGGTTTCCTTGTTCCGATAATCCAGTTAGAGAACCCTTGTGGAACCGATTGATTCAATTTCTGTCCGAATCATCAGCGCAAAAGGCCTAATAAAATGTCCTTCACTGGATGAAATTCGCTTTGGTATTTGTTTGATATTTTTGACGAACGAATCGCCGAAGTTTCGTTTTAAAATTATTGAAATATATTTAATATAAAGTATATTTATATTTAAAGTATTTAATATAAAGTAATTATTTAGTTTATCTATTTTTATATGTATATTTATTATTATTAATTACCTATTTATTATTTTTATTATTAATATTTATATTTATTAAAATTTATTTATATTATAGTATTTAAATTATTCGTTTTTCATAAAAACTCCATAATCGTTTTTCCATTATACTGCTGTTCATCCATTTTAATTCAATTTAGGGTAGCAAAAGTCAATCAAAAATATTTGTTCGAATAATGTTTTACTTTTTGACAGTACATAATTCACTTAAATTTTCATTTTTCAAATTATATTATTATTACCAACTAATCGTACAAAAAAAAGAAGATTTTTAAGCTTAAGTAGTGTGGCAGATAGAAAATAATATATAAACTATAGAACGCTATAGGAACACGAAATTAGGCGGGTGTGAAAAAATGCGACGTTGCAGCAACACGTCTAATTTCGTGTCGCCCTTAAAGGTTCGCATGGAATGGTCACAATTTCACGCAACGTGCTCGGACGTTGATCTATGGAAGAACTCGGCGCAAATCGAAACAGGCAACTTTCGGGATAAGGTTCGGAAAGGGTCCTCACATAGGAAGTGTGAAATTGGCCCTGGTGTGTTCACCTACCTCGCACACGTGGCAATCCCCAAGACGCCTTCGTCCTTACATAAATCTCCTGGTAAAACGTTCTAATCCTTAGCGCCTCCAATGGCAACCCAACGTACAAGCGATGGCGTTTTCTCGCATTGTGTGTCACTTCCCCGCTGATACGGATATTGAATAACATGCTGCTTGTGTAGAAATAATTGTTCTCACTTTATAGCTTAGGAGGACAAAATATTTTCGTACTCTAAAACGTTTGAATTTATTAATATTATTGTTTAAGACTATTTTTTATATTTTTAGAGCAGGTTTCCCGCAATGAACCGGTGTTGAACTTATGTCTCTTCTTATAATTACTAGGATCAATTAATAAATTCTATCTTTGAACTTAACCCAGATACTCCTGAATATTTTTTTTTATATTTTCTTTTCAATTTTTGTTAATATTTACTCTTTGGGGTGCTAATGGACAGGAAAAAATATTTCAGGTAGATATGAATTCTAGAATGCTGAGAATTCTAGATCCTTCCAGAAGGACGTCAGGAGCATACACTTGACCTTGCACCGGACACTATTGTGACAGTCAATAAACTTGAGTGATGAAATATGGGATATATAATGTGTAACAACAATTAAAATTTAATAAAATAACATTATTTACTTGCAATAACATTAGAATGATTGTCGTTATCAAAAAGAACACATTGTGGGATAATATAACACCATACCATTCACTCTTCATGCTACATATCGACCTAAAAACTTGAGGATTCAAAATGAAACGTGAACCGCCTGGTTATCTTTAACACACAAATTGGTACATTTTTTTTCATAGAGTGCACACTTTTGTCGTTCTTTTCCCTGAGTAAGGAATCGTTAATTGGTCAGCCACATAATGATCCTGTCTGTCAACGTCACATCTGTTTTACTGACTTGAGAAGGTCTTGCTGTGCCTAAAATAACTCTTTTATTTGAAGTTAAAATTGAGGAAGCAATGCTTCGACGGAATAAAAGGTGATCGAGGTTCCCCCATCATTGTGATCAACTGCCGTTGCTACCAAGCATTTTGCTCAGCTAAACTGAGCATTTGAGCTATTAGAGGGAAAAACTCCCCCTCGAAATCAAAAAATGCAACGATAAAGAAAAGAAGAATAGAAACTTTATTGCCATACTTGGTGCTGGCTGCGCCCTGACTTTCTCTTCACAACTCTACTCATCCCTACAGTACAAATGAGAGATATATAAATTGACATCACTTGCTTGAGTGCATAAGAAGAATAACTAATATCAAAATAGCTAGTGCATATGTAGTGAAGATGGACTAAAAATATATTTCCATATATCCACCAAAAGGTACATTCAAGGTAGTCCATGTGGATCGGCTTACTCCCTACTGCGGAGGAAAACAAAAAGAAGAGGCGGGAGAAGTGCAGTGAAGATGGACTTCTATGAAAAATGTTGCATGGAGTTATACAAAATTACGTTGATAGTTACAAAAAAATATATTCAGTCAACTTCTAGCGGTCATACGAATTTCCCAAATTTCAACGAGAGCCAGAATCCTGACAATATCCCTTAGACCAGGCCTGGGAACCCTTTTGACATTTGCAATAGCCACAGATTTGCAACTGCGAGCCAGGAAAATGCTCAAGTGTTGGCCCATACTCAGTGCCTGAGTCCTCGTCTGACACAACATCAATGGCATTGACAGAAAATATTGCCACATTGTTGTAAACATCAATGTCAGGGTCATAAATCCTCCTCAAGCATGGGTAAAGTTCACTGAGAGTGAGTTATCCTCTGGAAATCGAAACTCAAATGGATAATCCTAATGTCCTTCTGGAAGGTTTCATCAGTTCCCCCCTCCATGGACACCAGGCAGGGTTTCGAATCAATTCAAATCTTTCATGAATGTATTACTTAACATCTAAGGTATTGAATTGCATCGTTATCTAGGTTTATAAATGATGAATAATTGCATGGTACTCGCCCATCCACAAATATATCCGTTAGTTCAGCCATACCGGTCACACAGTTTCACAATGATCCAATTGGTGAACAAACAATACATCACACGCTCACTTTTGGGTTAGGAAAATGATATTAGTCCATGTAACGTTTGTTAAAAAATATTAACTCATCATGATAATGCTCTTGGCAGCAGATAGAGCATGCTAAATGCAACTAGTACCTTCATCCTTCTGGAAGGACGTTAGGAAATATGATTGAATTTCATATTCGGAAAATATGGTTTCACTTCATGCCCGAAAAACATAATTCCGTTTCATATACAAAAAATATTACCTATTTTATTTCATAATCGAAAATATAATTTCATTTCACATTCGATAAATAATGTTTTATGTCACAGTAGAAAATTTTGAAATTATTTCATGTACGAAAAATATTGTTTCTTTTCATGTAAAATTTTTTATTTTATTTGAAGAAATTTCATTTAATTCCAATTAAGAAAAAATTATTCAAGTTATTATTCAATAGATATTATTTTGGAAAAGATTATTTCATTTCTTAATTGAAAAAATTACGTTATTTCATAATAGTTTTTCATCAATTCAATTTTTTTCAAATAAGAAAAAGTTTTACTTTATTCCATGTTCGAAAAATACAATTTCATTCAATATTCGAAAAATAATTCTATTTCATATCCGAAAAATGTAATTCATGTCATTGATATTTCGTTTTTTCCCACTTTTCGGCTCCCATTTTCTGGCCTGGCAATTCTTATTTTCCATATCCCTCACATCATTTGAAACTGCGTTTTTAGATGAGCTCAGATTTTTTGATTGGCCGACAGAAATAGAGCTGACTAAACTGCTTTTGTTGCAGTTAAATTGATGAATTTTCTTCGAAGGAACAACCCGAGAGAGTTGCTCTTAGTTGAACTTAAAAGGGTCTCTAAGCCTTGGAGAGAACCTAAAGCGGATTGTGAAGAACTAAGGAACAGAGTTTCATCGTCGGGGACATTAGCGGGCCGTGTACACGTAAATACTGCGGTACTGTGCGCATCTGCGCGGTGATATACGCTTCGCCATTGTGAGCCAAGAGCCTTGTTAATTTTAAAAGGTGCTCGCTTCCGTTGTCCTGATCGAATAAATCTCAATTCTCCTCTCGCAATTTGAAACCCTCCTTTTCCAGCTGTTTTACACCACGGCAACACTGTCAATCTCCGATCCCCTAAGGTCACCGTCTGAATAGCAAGTTTACAGCTTCGTGACTTGCAGTTTAAGTTGTGCGACCTGACCTCGACGTTCTGGAATAGCTGATACGTTTGAGGTAGAAAGAATGACGATTTTTAACGTAGGCCCGCCAATTAAACGCGCAAAGGATATGACGAAAAATGAGAATACACAGAAAAAGCTCTCGTTTCTCTTCTTCTCTTTATTTCTTTCTTGTTTTCATCAATACTTCTGATTTATACTTTTTGTCAGTACTGGAAAAACTAATGTACACTTGGGTTATCTTGCTGGATCAATAACTGAATATTTTTAGATCCATCGAAGTAAAGAATTTTCAGCTGAATGTCAGTTTTTAATTTTTTTATACTTTTTTATTGATTTGTCACGGGTCGAAGCACAATTACAATTAAAAAATGTAAGAAGCAAAGGAACACAATGTGATAATATAAGATAAACGAAATTAAATACAAAAATACCTCTTCGGAAATAAAAGTTAAATATAGAGGAAAAACATAAGCATTTCTCTTCAAAAAATGTTTAAATTGGCCAATCGATGACAAAAAAAAAAAAAAAAAAAATCAAAATTACTGTGAGTGTGCTGTGGGTGCTCAGTTCCTGGAGACTTGGCCATAAATGGCGCACAGATTGGAGCTTGTAATGCCGGAAGCGACCCAGGGTACGCAATGAGATGGCGTTGATGGCCGCACTGAAACTCGAAGGACCTGAGCGAAATCGCAGCCAAGGTATGGCGCTCTTCGGACTGAAAATTACCTCATCTGAGCCGACCCTTCTCAGGTCTGGAACACTCGTTACAACCGGGTTAGAGGTTTATGCATAGCAATGATGCAACCATCTCGTCGAGATCATCGATTCAGCGCTATCTGTCGCGAATACTAAGTGCGAGCCTGGCTCTTTCCTCTGGAATTGTCAGATCGTGTTGAAGCGGATTTAGTTTCGGTCTTCGAGCTAATTAAGGAGGGAAGCAATCCAATGAATTGATGGAAGGGCGAATAAATGAATATGTCGGCAAACATTGCGGAAAAATGTGGTCGAGTGGGATGTTTTGTAATAGTTAATTTTATTTTTTAATTTTTTTTAATAAAAAAAAAAAAAAAATGTAAAGTAGTTTTGAATTTTATTAGTTAATAGTTAATTTCTCCGACACTTCGTCGATTAGTCCACTAGCCCAAATAATTTTATAATGGGAAAGAATGTGCCCACTGAAGGCTTTATTGAATTTATAACTCGGATGGTACATAATTACGCTCAAGTTTCGAATTTATACCGAAACGATCGCAACGGTTAGTCAGCGGAAACAAGTGGTAGCAGAGACTGTGGGAACTTCGTCTCCAACTTGCGCAGTTCTGCGATGTGTTCGTTATACCTCTTTGGTAACACTGAAGCCGAACGAGTTAACAAAGTTGGCAACGGAAGCACTGCCAATCTCAACTTGGAAGATAACGTCCTTTGTCCTCGCGGGCCGGATCAGTTCGACCTTTTCTACCCCCAAGGTTTTTCCTGTCTAGAAGTTCCCACGGGACGCGAAGGGAGAGTCATTAAATGGAGAGCGGTTTTTTAATGCTTACACTCATTTGGGGCAGAGGTTTATCTGCGTGATAAAAACCGTTTGACCCTTATTGGACACATTTGACGTTCTTCTCTCAAATTTTCCACATTTCTGATATAAGCGAAAAACCTCTTTTCCATTGGTTAGTGTAATAAATATACAATTCTCGAAGGTTTTTTTCAATTGTTAGAAATAACTAAAAAATGCTGAAAAAATCCAATCAGACGAATTTGTTCTGTATTTTAGCGCGATTTCATTCCGTGTAAAAGTGAAAATATTTGGCTTGATTAAGCGTAAAATTTGTAGTTTCCTCTCTCGCTCATGTCTTTCGATTCCGCACTTTTCATGGTCTTCGACGAATCATGAGGTACGAAGAGTTTCGTCGGCCGCTTGAAGCAGTTAACTGCCCTCGTAGTAAGATAAGTTCAATGGACATTCAGCAGTGAAGAGTCGGTCGTTACCAGCATCAAGTTCCTAACGGTGGCGAGCTCCTAATGGGCAAAGTTCGTATGATAACGGCCCATTCTCGTCCAAAACGACTCCATCTCCGTTGAAGTAACTTTTCGGCTCGGAAAAAGCGAGCCATAGTTAGGTATTAATCGTAGTTTTCTTCTTCGGATATTCGAAATAAGTCAATCGTTGTTTCAAGGGCCAAAGGTGGAGAAAATATGGATTATTGAAGTCAAAGAGCGCTTTGTAGGCGCTACTTCGCAATGAACTTCGGAAGATTATAAGACATAGAACATTGTTGGTGAGATAAGTCTTCCGTCGGATTAAGCGCTACAACAGACGGCGGGATCTTAGCGAAATGATGAGCCAAGACGCCTTAGATGGTAATGCAGTAGAGGTCCAATTACCTTAAAGGCAGTAGCTATGGGAGGAAATGCGAGCGGAGAATATTTTCTTCGAGAGTATTTTCGAGAGAAATATTTTCCTCCTATACAGACGATTGCAATTTGGAAAGGGAGAAATTTTCAGCGGAGGAGAATCAATTATTATAAAACCATTACGATAAACCTTCTTACTCCCATTTAAATCGGATTTCGGTCTTCGGAAAAAAACTTCCTAGGTACTCCGAAAAAAATGGACTTTTTTCCCACGGTTAAACCAAAATTGGGAAACCGGTTCACAAAGGAGGAAACGTTGACCTCATCGTGTCATTTGGAAGACGAAAACGAGTTGTATCATGAATATTCGGCTCGTCAAATCAGCATAAGAGTAATGGCATTCACGGGAAACGGTGATTACGAGTCGTCGGCCTTATGAATAAGAAAACGGACTTTTAGCGCGCGTTTGTTCGAGAGCGAAAGAGAGAGCTTGCATTTTTCAAGCGAAAGGAAGTAGCCTTGTAGTACAGCTCCCGAGGGAGTCAAAGTCGCCGACTTTATTCAATTCATTTATTTATATTGCTAAGGGCTCTCCGGTTGTATTTTGTTGAAAAAACTTAGTTTTCCCCGAACGATTAGAACTTTAGTGAAATTGTTTATTCGCGGGAACGAAAGTTACACCTCGGGAAGCTGTCGGAAATGGAAGTTTAAGCTTTTAATCCGAAGCTTAGCTAAGTCTCGCAGGGAGTCAACTAGGCCAATGAAGTTAGAGAATGTATTTTGTATTTGTATTTGAATGTGCTTTAGTTATATTCTATAGCAATAATAAACAATACAATTAGAAAAGTATTCTCTTTGAAAATTATATGAACCGGAACGGATACGAGGACAATAAAATGTAAAAAGGAAACGCTGCAAATGATTGTACAGTGGTTTATTATTCCTTCGCTTCAATATTGATTTAGAAAGACTATCCATTTGTGATAGTAATTATTTCGAACATTTCGGAACAATCCCACCGAAAAACAGATTGTAACTATGGGGGAAAACTCCGTAGCAACTATTGTAATTTTATTCAATTTTATTTTTCTTAATTTCCTAATTAAAAACTAAATTTTTTGCCTAACGGTACAGCTGGAGAGAGCGTTTCACGACCATTCCAATGAGTATAGAACGATTTTTATAGCTCCAAGACTTCTCGAGTTATACCCTCATGTCAAATTTCTGAAAATCTCCCAAATTCGGCACAAAAGCTGTGATAACTCGAGGACCAATGAAGCTATCGACCCCGCGATGGTCTCATTCGATTCAGCGTCAAAAAATCTATATAATTTGATACCTCGTACACATTTTTCTGAAAAACCGTGGAATATATGAATTTTCTCCCCCTCATAACCCCCCAAAAATACCCTTAAAATTGAGCTAGAAAGTTGGTTCAAGAATTGGGCCGTCGTAGGACCGAGATTGATTTTTGGTGAAAATTTCAAGAATGTAGCTATTATGGTTTGGCCGGAAAAGTGTTGACGGCGTACGGCGTACGGCGTACGGCGGACAGACAGAATTTTTTTTATTGGATATTCGGATTCTACATGCCTTGAAACGTAAAACATCAAATTTTGAGGGGGGGTTATAAAATTTTTTTTCTTGGGCGATTACAATGGTTTATTATTGAATAATAAACCAAAAAAGAGAGTATACTGCGGAGTCGAAGTGGAGCAAAGAGGAGTAAAAGTGGAGTGGGAGCTAAGACGAAGTAGAGTGGAAATGAAGTTGACTGAAGGCTCAGTAGGAGTGAGGGATGGAGATAAAGTGAAAGGAATATGAGTAGAAATGGAAGTGAAGGGAGAGCGGAGTGCAAGAGAATGTGTGAAGTGGAAGTAGAACTTTAATGGAGTGGAAGTGGAGTGGAAGCGGAGCGGAAGTGGAGCAGTGGAGGATGAAAAGTGTATCGCGAGCTGAGTCAAGTTGAGTAGAAATGTGGAGGACTGGAAGCATGAGAAGAGGGGAAGTGGAGTTAAAAAGAACAGCGGAGTTACAGTAGAAGTGGAGTAACAGCGGAGTGAAAGTCGAGTAGAAGATAAATAGAAGTGGAGTAGTAGATTATAGATTTGTTTATTTATACACCAGTATTATTATCAAGGCCCTCTCTTCCACCCTCCCTGGAAAAAAATAATACGGTGATTCCTTCTTGTGCTTACAACATAAATTGTTCTTACATCTTAAGGCAACGAATCATGAGTTAGCGAACTGACAATAGATAAAAATAAGAATACCTAATTAAATTTCAAAAATTAAATTGAACTTCTGACAGACCATGGTAGCAATAAACCTTTAATACTCTTCCAACAATTTTTTCTTTACAGCTTCCCTAAAAGCGTTTGTTTTCTGGTTGAGCGCGTACAGATCTTTTATCTCGTTATAAGTTCTGGACAAAGGATAGTAGTGTAGTGGAGATATTGGGATTGGAGTGAGAGCTGAGTGGAAGTGGAGCGGAGGTGGAGTGGAAGTGGATCAGTAGAGGAGTAACAGTGGGTTAGAAGTAGAAGTGAAGTGAGAGCAGTGTGGGAGTTTTGCAGAGAATAGTAAAAGAACAGCAAAAGTGGAGCGGGGGTTAGGTTGGGAAAGGAGTAATAGGGTAGCAGAATCGGAGTAAAATATGGAGTAAAAGAGGAGTTGAAGTGGAGCAGAAGCGGAGTGGAAGTGGAGTGGAAGTGAAGCTAATGAGAAGTAACACTGCAGATCCGGAGCACTATCAAATCCTTATTCGATGAATTTATAATGGATATATAGAAATCATCAATTGAACCATAATAAACAAATTTTAATATTTCTTGTGATTGTTGAAAAATTTCACTCTATATTGTCAGCCATTCGAGACAAATCGGCGATGCTAAATATCAGACGCAGGGTGACAAATGTTACAAAAAGGTCAATATCGTGCGAGAGGGAAAAATTGCATCAAATCGTCATCGTGACTCCGTGAGCTGAGTGAGAACGAGCATTTCGCTCGGGTTTGACCGCGAAAAGTAAAACAAGGGGTCGACCGTGAGAGATTAGGGACAACTGTCATTTTGATAATGTAATGGGGGAAATTCGGATGCGAGTCGCGGGGGAAGGGAGCAACATCTGCGTTTTACAGACCGCATTGCAACGTGAGGAATCGGCGAGACAAAGCTGGATAATTAGCGGAGCGAAAATATTCGACAGAGCGTTTGAGGTGTTATAATAAACCGCAAAAAATTCAAACCTCGTAAAGTTTCCGCTTCATCTCCGCCAGTTCGATGAGCTGTTTCAATTTTTGAAATTAATATTCCACCGCAAAATGACGATGTGAACATGCCAATCTCTTATGACAATATAAACCGAAAATTCTTCCCAAAATTAAGAAAAAACAAAAAAAATTAAAAACACGGAAATAATTTCAAGTTCAATGTCTATGTATGACCGAAAATTACTCGCAGGTATACATAATTAGTTTATTTGTGCAAGCAAAAATCGGACGACATAGGCTTCTTTTTTCATTCGAAACCATGATGGAAAAAACGGAAATGTCTTTCACGGAGGTTTTTCCCCAAAAAATTATCTCCCTTTGAGGCATGAAAAAGAAGCGAATGAAAGGCTCGGATATTGGAGGGACGATAAGAAGCCGAATAAAATGTACACTCCCTCTCATCAAAACAAAGGAGTTTACAATGAAAAAGTCCCACCGGGCACGGAGACAAAAAGGCGGTTTTTTGTAATTAGACTTCCTCCGCAGGTCCCTTCGGACTTTTTGTCATTTGAACGCCGGTCCAATTTTCTTGTATAGATGTCCAAATTGGCTAACGAAGATAAAGCTTCAAAAGCGAGATCCGTCGAAAAATCGGCCGACTTTCCAAACCGCTATTTTACCATACTTTTTCGATATACTCGTACAATTTATTATAAAGTGTGCGAGAGTGAGTGGAAGACAGTCATGGGGGAGAAGTAAATAGAAGAGAAAAATAAGTAAAAGGGTGAGTGGTAAGATGAGTGAAAGCAAATAGAAGCTAGAGAAAAGACAGTGGAAACGAAGTGAAGGGAGAATAATTAATAAACTTATTGAATGAGAGCTATTCTCGCGATTTTTAAACGCCATTGATTCCCAGTTTTCCGCCATTTTGGAACGGGCGCCATCTTTGTACGCTCCTCGTGATCTTTCCCATTGCTCTTCATGACATCAGATTTTCGAGTTCGTTTTATTTCCTCTAATTATCACGACCGACGAGCCTAACTATGAGCGTAATCCCTATTATGTCTGCGATTTTGCAATAGCGTAAAAATATTTACTCCCTTCTGCGCAATCTTTTCGCAATTTTCAAGGCCAATTATTGACATCTTTACCCCAAAATGAATGTGACAGCTCGTCGAGGAGGGGCTGAAAAATGAGAACTAACTGCATTACGGTCGACACATGCAACGAAATGGCCTGCGGGAATGCAAAGTCGATACTGGGCACATCTTCTTTTTCTCATGGGATGTCCCTTCGGAATCCAATCAACTCCTTCGGTCTGGAAACCAAAAAGGGAACCCTAGAGTGACCGAGAACTAGAGTAGGGTTGTTCATTCGACTTGTGATGGAAGGACGCTGAGCTTGAAGCCACTAACTTTATTTACGAGCTCTCTTCTCCTATCACGAGCGTCGCTTACGGTCGGCGATAGCAGATGATGGAATAAATTCGATCAACTATCATTGGCTAATGAAATTGAATAATAGGAATTTTCACCCGCGAGGCTCTAGGAATATTATTAAACATTGGGAAATAATTATTCCGAGATATTAATTTTCAAAGGGTCTCTTTCGAGTTGTTCGAAAATACCTTTCTTCCATTTACAAGATTTAAAAATAGTGTCACGAGCTGGCGAAGCGTTTTCTCTTTTGTACAACAGTAACAACAGCCCAATCAGCTTTCAAACGATGGTGGAGTTAGAACGCATGAAGATAATTTGTATTGCTTGATGTCGAGCAAATAAGCGGTCGTTACGCTTTTATCGAAACACGTTCATTTAATTCAACGCGGAGAATCGTTCATCAACGACCCCCAGTATGCAAATCAATTCTCGTATCAGAATTATACAACATAATATTGGTCTTTCAACGGAAAATTCGACGTTTAATATAATTTTATACAGCGCGTTTGAATATAAAAAAAAATGTACAGAAGAAATAATAAAAATTATCGATACGAACATAATTATTTTGATTACAGACTGAATAAATTTATTTTTCAACTCGATTAACTAACAAGATTTATAAGGATTTGATTTAATAAAAACACAAATTCTAGTAGTTCTCTCTACTAATTTTAGTACAATCGCCACGAATATTCTATTTTCAAAAAGTAAAATTATTTCACCAAATAAATAAAAAATATGAAAAATTGTGGCGGTTTTTATTTAATCAAATCCTTACTGTTTTTTTTACTGTAATTTTTACTGTATTAGATCGGGATATAGTTTCATACATTTTCCAGCCTCGTGACGAACACTAGTATTTTTTCTCCCAACGACTTTTGCCATAAGGAAAGCAATATTAAAGGACGAATCGGTTTTATTCTTGGCGTCTTCGCAAAAGTTTTACACCACCGCCGGGTCATTTGTTTCCACTTAGGCCCATCCGCCGCCACAACTGTGGCACAAAGTTCGAAGGCTGTCCACACGTTTTCCGTCAATGTGGGTAATCCCTTCTGTCAAACGCTGTAAGATGAGAAATATTCGCCCTCTGGAAAACTTTCTTTCGCTTTTTTTCCCGAGCGGTTTCCACATTTTTTTAACGGTAAGATCGTATAAAATCATTCGCGTACCCATCGAAGAAGGAAATTAAAGAGACATAATATTGTCATCCGAAGTATAATGTTTTTAGATTCGCTATTCGAGCAAAACTTCATTCTGTTACGAAAAAATCGATCGAAGCTTAGAATAGGGGTTTGATATTTTAAAAGCGTCGATAATTTATCAATTGATACTTTTTAATACATTGTTTATGAATCATTGAAAAAAAATATTTTTTTTGTATCGATATTTTTAATATTTCATCCTTTCGATTTAGGAAGTTTTGAAATCAAGATTAAATTTGACTTTGACGCAAGTCAGTGTTGCCACTCCAAATCCTTCCGTCCAAATCCTTCTCCCGCCAATCGATTTCCCTTTAAAAATTAAATTAATGACTTTTGCCGGGGCGAATTTTAAGTTAAGACTACGAAGCTTCAAAAAGTATCGGTTCAGATTCTGAAACTGTCAAAAATTAGAAGTTATCGATGCGACGAAAATACGAAATTTTTCTATATAAAACATAGTCATTAAGAAAAATTTAAATTTTTTTTCTTTTAGCTTAGACGACATTGGACGCTTGTATCAAGCAAAAGTTTAATATTGCAGATAATAATTTATTTCCTTTTCCTCATGATGAAAAATTCGAAATATTATCGCGATTATAATAGCGATAATAAATTAAAAAACGTCGTTCAACCTCTCCGTTTGGTACCATGGTTAATTAAGTAAATCGATGCGAAAATAACATTGACGTCGCTAAGAGAAATAGCTCCGAGCTGAAATAACCCTTCTATTGAACTTCTTCGAGGATTGATTCACTTCAATAGCGAACTCGTAACCTATTTCCTCTAAGGAACAACGGCCATTCATCGGTTCTAATGGACGAGGCTCGACGGTTTCTCCTCTAAGACAAAAGCACCTCATCTATTGTACTCCAGGGCTGCAAAAGGAACAACGACCGATTGTCGATCAGGTTACCGTAAGTAAACACGGTAAGTTCTGAGGCTCTATTTCCGCGGAGAAAGCCCTCGGTAAATTCGATGTTTACAAGGAAGAAGCCACTTCGCAATCCGACGGGGGCTAGGGACTAATTCGCTTAGCACCTTTGACCAGAGGTCGAGGACAAGGCCGAGGGTCGCGGTTTGCCGCTTCAGGAGTTCGTGGAGATGCGGTCGCTAATCCAATCAAGAACCCTTTAGAGATGATCTCAGCCCCCCTTGGCCCCTTCTGTATAAATTTCTTCTCCCCGTCGAAACGTTTCAATGCGAAATAGGAAGAGCTCACAAATTGGAGCTGACGAGAGAACTAGAGAACTAGAATACATGGTGCAAATATACTTAGTAATATTCAATTTATCGATATTGTTTATTGTTATTGATTATTTACGGGCAAACCCAATTACATTTGAAAATATTCAAAAAAAAAAAATAAAATAAAATAAAATAACTCATTCTAACACAATTAACTTTTTAATTGGTACTTAATTTATATCAATGCTAATAATGATTAATTTTTTAGTGATTGTAACTAGTATAACATCAGGAGGCCATAGATACGTTCTTTCTGAAAATATCGGCTTCGGATAATTTCTTCTCACAATTTTACGCGCCGGGATTTTCGGAGAGAAAATCGTCTGCCCGGCAAATAAATCTTACTCAACTAATTGAGTTTGTTCACATTCAATTCTTTTTTAATCAGATGTAGGTTTAAAGCCGGCGAATCTCATGGTTCAAATGGTTCAAATTTACACGCTCTGCTACCAAAAGTTCACTGGACACAAGAAATTGTATTTCTCCGGATTACGCAAGGATAGAAAAAAGGAATTCACCAGGAAGTTGTTTAATACATCTATAACTGTATACAGTCGGAACTATGTAGAACTCTAAGGACAGATACACTCGGATTTTCCTGGGCCACCCGTGGTGTAGTGGTATGGAGCGTTAGCTCTCTACACGGTGGTGCCGGGTTCGAATCCGGCTGGGGTCAAACTCATGATTGGCCCGACCCTTCGTCCTCCACACGCAGGGGGGTGAGGCAATAAGTAGCCACGAGCGAAATCGTCATATACTAGTATGTGCACAATCGATTGATAATCTTCTGATTCCCTTATGGGAATGCCTGACGACGTCCACGACTGGGAAATTATCCCAGTTGGACGAAAATCCAAGTTGATTACTTTTACTGAGGTGATTACTGATCCAAGAGAGGTGATTACTGATTACTTTTACACTCGGATTTTCCATCTCAAAATTCCAAACATGATAACGCGCCAGTCCAAACGCTCGTTTTATTGAACGTTTTTCCTCGTACACGACGTTTTGTAAAATTAAATTTCGAATGATAACTCACCATCCCTTGCGAAATCATTTCATCTTCAACATGAGTACAAACCAAGTTTTCCTTCACATTCTATCCCCTAGAACGTGCTTTCCCTCCACGTTCTTCCCCTCTGCGGTTTCCTCTCACGTGTCCACGGGCCGTGATTTCCCAAAAGAAAGAAAGTGTAACGCATTTTTTTTGCTACGTAATATGCTATGCAGTCAATATTGGCCAGAAGATAAAAGTCTGCTTGGTGAGTGCTTAGATGCGTCGTTCCCTTCGCGTCATTTAGAACCTATAAAGGAATTTTCGCTTTCTCCGGTGATTTTTCTCGGAGAGTTTTGGTACTTTGTAAAATTATTTCTCTCTAATAGACCCCACGATGGTCTCATTCGATTCAGCATCCAAAAACCTATAGAAATTGATACCAAATTACATCTTATTCTGAAAAACGTGGGAAAATACGAATTTTTTCCACCTCAAAAACCCCAACAATACCAAAATTGAGGTAGCGAGTTGGTTAAAAAATTGATATATTGGCAGGCCAAGATTGATTTTTGTTGAAAACTTCAAGAATTCAGCTTTCCTTTATAGTTTCGTCAGAAAAGTGTAGACTATCGTACGGCGGACGGACAGAACTATTTTCATTTGATATTCGGGTTCTACAACATTGAAACGTAAAACATCAAATTTTGTGGGGATTAGGAAAATATTTCTTCGGCGACTGCAAGGTTTATTATTAAAATAATAAATCGATAACGGAAAAAGGAAAATTCTCTAATATCCAAGCCGCCAGAAGAATTTACAGTCGGAATCTTCGGAAAATAATTTCCACCTCATGGAAAAATTCACATAGTACTCGCTTAATACTTCTATATTTCCCGTCCGATCCTTGGTGACAAAAAAAATCCAACCTCGATGACTATTCAGAATTCGAAAACTGTTTTTCATGGAGATGCGGATTTCGTTCGTCGGGAATATTTCAGTAGCCCCTTCACAAAAGGGTTGAATCTATTAAACATGAGCTAGGCCGAGACGAACGCATCAATCTGGATATAAAAAGCGCTAAGGATGACAGATGACTTCCTTCGAGTAGCCGTGACTTCTTCGGCTGAATAGCCAACGAGATATCAACGACCGAGTACAGAACAACGGTTTCAAAAAAAAAAAAAAAAATTGTTTGCGCTGATAAAAAATTTTCACACTGTGCAAATAAAAATCACTCGGCTTACGCTGCTCATCCCTGTGTCCAAAGAAATTTCAGGGCTGTTATAATCCGATTACCATATAACACCGTTGTTTGATTTTATTTTATAGGCGGGTTGCCAGAATAAAATGAAATTTTCTTCAATAGTGTATCGTCGATAATTTTAAAAACCGCATTATAAAACTAGCAAGGAGCGATTGAAAAATGTTTCCAGCTCAGGAAAATAAATCCGACGGCGGTTTAGTCGGTTGCAGTCGAAAACCGGGGAAGAGACCGTTGAAAAATCTAAGCAAATCATATAACACCAGGCTTACCAGAGTTGGACGGTCTTTTATCAGCTTTACTCGGTTTACTTTCATTACTCACGGGCGAAATCCCAAAGCGGAGAGCCATTTTTTATTTTACATTTGGCCAACTAAGAATTCCTCTTCACTTTTCCAAGGTTGAAGGTTTTTTTTTCCAACTTTTCGCGCGAAACCGGTTTAATCTCGCAAGCGAGGAAACGGGCACGCTAAAAAAAAGGAGTTCCAAGTGATGAAAATTACGTAACAAAATATCTGTAGAATAGAGAAAACCCAAGGAAAATGAGCTTGTTGAGTGAGGAAGTCAAATAAATATTTTTATTTATATAAAACTTTTTTTTTTTCCTCATTGTTCGAATTTCGAACTTCTGCGCTCATAAGGGCTGAAAAATATTCGAGCGGTTGAGGTGGTCAGGAGTTTGAAAACAAAATAGAACTCAAAAGGGCTCTCGAAAAGATACAATTTGTTGCGAACCCCGCTCGGCAAAATGAAAATGCACTTCGTTTAAAGCGGCCTCAAAAAACTCGAGCTCCGCCTCTTGAGAAACTCTAGGACAATACGAAAATTGAATTAATGGACGTAACTCGGCGTGGAAACTGTAAAACCAACTTTCCGCACGTTTTCGCCCTCCTTCAGAATTTATTATAATTTATTATCGCACGAGCTCATCCTTTGTTGCTGTCGGTCCTTTTGTGCGTTCCGAATGACTTATCAGGGAACACCTTCTACGTAGAAACTTATGCATGCGCTCAAATCCATCGGCGGCTACTCATGAATACCTATTTTCTCAGCGGTTCCCGTACAAAGTCCGTATGGCCATATTTATTCATGGAGTAATTTATATGCGGCCTGCTTCCTAACTGAATCACATCCTAGGCCGTGCTTTATGGGACGTGAAATACGAACTCGAAGTCTGTCAAGTTCGTGCGGGAATGCGGGAGAAATTGTCATCGACAGGACACTAATAGGTTTCGAGTTCAAGAGTGAAAGGAAGCAATTTTTGTTCTAGGATTACGGGCATTGTTCGATTCCGAGGGATTCTTCATCGTTCCGGACCGGAATACATTAGAAAACTAGATAGTTAAGCTAAAAAACTCGACACATTCTAGAGGATCGAGTTCATTAAAAATGACAATAAAAATATAGGAAGTTTTACGGTTAAAAATGCTCTAGAAAACCAACGTTCAGTTTTTAGCCCTGAAACTGCACAAACTTTTGAAATCAAACTCATGCCTAGAAGCCTTATAAAAATTTTAAATTTAAATAAGAGCTCTAAATTAAAAGAAATAAAAAATAAAATAAATATTTTAAAAGAAATTTCAACATAGAATAATTGACAGGAACTAAAAATTTTTGAAAACTGAAAATCTACTTGATGTTTTCAACTAAAAAATTAAATCTTCTAGAGTAGAATAATTCCCAATAAATTTAGAATGGAAAAATCGGAATTTTTTTCTCTACTTTTGGAAATATTTGGAAAACGTTTTCTAGATTAGGAACATAAAGCAGGAAATGACAATCAAAGTCATTAAATATAAAATAAACATTTTAAATGTTTTCATTAACGAAATCAAATTTTAATATAGAATAATCAATAGGAATCTTGAACTAACCAACAAAATTTGTAAACTGAAAATATAGTGTTTAAAAATAGTGTTTTAACATTTACAGTGTTTTTTTCCCTAGCGTTTTAAACTAAACAAAAATTAGATCTTCTAGAGTAGAAAAATTCCCAAAAAATTTAGAATGGAAAAATCGGTTTTTTTCTTCAACTTTTGGAAATATTTGGAAAACATTTTTAAGATTATGAACACAAAGCCCGTATGTTGACAATCAAGCTAATTAAAAATAACTGTAAAAAAATGTATAAAACGTTTCAAAAGAAACTAAATTTTAATTATTTCATACATAAAAAACTTCTACTTGAAACCTCATCAGAAAAATTCACTACACTAAAAATCTCGTTATAATATTTTTAAAACACTCCACGAATCATGAATGTTCAAACTTGTAAACTTTTAGAGCTCTACGAGCATTATAGAAAAATCGAGAAATGTTAAAATAGGTAATGGGTAATAGGGAATGGAAAACTTGGAAAAATCATCTTGGACACTGAAATATCAACTTTATTCTCAAAAATGTAAATATAGAAAATTTTAATTATATTGCGAGGCTTTTTCTAGGCTAGGAAATTTCGTCAAACTGTACAAACAAAAAATATTGTTCATAAAAAACCTCGAAAAAAATAAATATAAAGCTCTACGACCAATAGATTTTACATACAACGATTCGGGGATCTACAAATTTCTCAATTTAACCGTACGTTGATCGGAAGTTCTCAATAATGGGCGATTCTCCTTATTTTCCCAAGATTCCGTCGATTTTCAAGCGAAATGGATTTTGATTAACCGGATCGATCCGAAAGCGGAGATAAAGAGAGGAAATGGTTCGTGGAATCCGAATGTTTCGACATGACTTTGCTGTATACGCACAAAACGATGAGCAATAAGGCCGACAAAGGCTTTTCGAAGTCTTCAAACAAAGCTCAGGCCGAGATGTTGACAATTTATAGGCTTCATATCAGAAATAAGGCCTGTTATGAGCTGGAGCTCCCTCCGCACCTTTATTCCACCCTTTCTCCCTTCCTTACGTTTACAATGATCTGCGGTGGACAAAAGGATACGTCCTCCTCGTCGATATCCTTTTCTGTCTCGGCGTTCTCGAGGAAAAGATAGCCCCGGCAATTATGTCTTCGCTCTCCCGGTCTTCGCTTCGACCTGCCTTATTCTCGAGATGCTTGGGACGAGGAGAGCGGAAAAAGAGGTAGATATCATGCTCTTCTTCAGTTCCGTAGTTTCTGCAGGGCCGCAGCCAAATTGATTCCTTTAGAAAGCTCGAGAAACCGCGGCTTCGTTCTCGGCGTCCGAAGGAACTCGGGGGTGGTGGCAAACTGTGAGGAAGACCTTCCGAGGGAAATAGCCTCGAAATTCAATCATGTCTCGCCCAGCACCCAACTTTCTTGTCGTTACAGAGGAGAGACAAACCGACCCAGGGCCATCTCGGCAATTCCTTGGACGGCCAAACAGCCTTTCACGGCCGTGTCCGCCCCAACGTCCAACAATAGAAACCTGACCGTAAGGTGAAATTGCCTTGTTACCCAGTTAGACCCGACGACCACAGATGCGAAATATCGGTAACGAAAAGCTCGATCCCGATGAGGCACAATCTACGCCGAGTGATATTACGATTCGAGTTTAATTCGAGTGTAAGGAGACAATCAGCCCTTTGATTTAATCATTTATTTATAGATATTTACTCTAAGAGAAATTATGCGACCATTTCTTGACTTCCTCTTCGGGCCGCTCTAGCCCAGGAAAAATCAACCAAAGGACGAATTCCTGTACTTGTTCGTTTGAAGAATTTACCGATGAACAAAATGCTGTAGTGAAATTTTATCGTCTTGTGGGAATCTTTTGAGAAAATCGTGAATAACTGCGTGGAAACGTGGTTTGGGAAAAAGTAAAAAATCTATCTATATATATAAAACTACAAGACGAGGAGGAGAGGGTATACGATTGATTGAGGAACTGGCCGGAGGGATTTTGATGAAAAAAATAGGGGTTGCTTAAAATTTAAGGCCATTTCGGGAACGTGACGAAAAAAAATCCCAAAGTTGAAACTTAAAAAGGATAAAAATCGAAAAAAAATTCGAAAAATATTACTAATCGTTCGAATTTGATTTTTTCCACTTTAAATTCGAATTCTACGTCTAATTTCCTGTAGGAATCATTAATTAATGAAATTTTAACAGTACTGTAAGTATTTGCAACGGATTTTCAAAGTTGAAAAACGTAGGAGGGGCTTAGTATTAAACCTGGAAAAACTGATAGTTGTCGTCTAATTTCCGCCGTTTTGACGTCATATCCGGATTCAGCGTTAAATTTCCTATAAGAAAAGCTTTCAAAATCACTTTAAAACGAAAATTTAATTTTTCACTATTACGGAGCTCGTAATTTCGGCCGGCGAAATAGTCGATTTACGGAAAATAATTTCTCTGGCTCTGTTTAAATTTTTTTCACCAAATTTTTTGCTATGTACGTGTGTAAGGCGTTCAAATGAAGACTCCTGCATAATAAAACAATTGATTCGCATTAATTTTGACCCCAAAAATCACGGTTAAAGTCCAATTTTCGAGCTTTCAAAAACCGATTTTTTTGGACCACTTGCAGATTTTTCCGAGAAATAAAAAAAATCACAAAAATACATCATGGTAAGACACAACTTTCCTGAAAATTTCAGATTTTTATCTGTATTGAGAGAGGAGTAAAAAATCGTTAACTGTTCGGTTGAAAAAAATCGCAGGGGTCCCCCTTGGATTTTTCGCGAAAAATTTTTTGAAATAGATTTCGCTCAAAATCAGCATAATGATAGTTGATGATGTGTATATCAATAATATATGGTTCATTCTATGTTTCTTCCGCACTAAACAGATGAAAATAGTGTTTAAAGTTGAAAAACGTCATTTTTTCGTGTATAGTCTACTAATATTGTTGAATAACGCAAAAACGGTTGAAAAATGGATAGGTACATTACATTGGGAAAATGTGGGCAATTAAATTACCTATCTTTTGGTATATTCAAACGTTTGAATTGACGACTTTTTGTTTGAGTTATCCACTCTGCAAGTTACAAATCTTGGAAAACTTACAGTTGTTACGTCTAATTTTGCTCCTACTTTTCTCCAGTTGAAAAACACAATACTTTATGATACTAAGTACGATACAGTCCCCACCACCTACATACCAAATTAAAGCAACTACTACTAAGTACTACCTACTATAAAAATACGAAACGAGATATTTAAATCACTACAGTGCGCTGTAGAAAAAATTCAAATATTTTCGTATTTCGAATTTTTTAAAACTTTCTAGGATAAAAATTGAAATTGGGCGATTTTCAAAAGGGGAACGGGGGATTAAGGGAAAGAACGTATATGGCCTACAGTGCTAAGCTACGCGATTGTACAAGTGAGGATTCATTTTAGTTATCACTGCTATTCCATAGGGTATATCTTATATTCCACCACTTATTATCTACATTCATACGAGTACGAAGTTTGCAAATATTCGTTCTCTTCTGTTCAAACTACTCAACTATGCCGCCTCGATTTATTTTCTCCAGTTATACCAAGTTCCGATGAAAGTTGAGTATAAATTTGCGAAACAAGATAATACAGGTTTAATCTTCGGTTCTATCGTCTGGGGCGTCGAAAAGCCCATTCGCTCCTAGGTCGGTCTCACTTAGCGCTAATGTATTACCGGGACAACGAGCGAACTTCAGCCCTTCCAAACGTTTTCCGAGCGAAGTAAAGCAGCTAAGGTTCCTTTAGGGTTCACCTGTTCCAGTTGATGAGAGCTGTTCCGACCGTGTTCATTTACTCTTCCCGCTTTCTCAAGAAGAAAGAATTCGAATACGGGCGTTTCTTTTGCTCGTGTGTGTTCCATCAAGCCACGTGTTTTGAAAAAAGCAGTTCTCAAGGAACGGAATAATTTTTTTTTAGAAATGTTTTCATAGCATAGAAATTAAGAACGGATCGCGAAAATAGTGCGCTAAAACATGGGAAAAATGAAAAAAGCGGTTCTACGTAACTTTTCCCCAAAAATATGGAAAGTCTCAGGGATTTCCAATTGCAATTTGAATTTTTAAGTGTCAGGGAATTCGCAGGATAATGCAATTTCTGCACCAATTTCAATTTCTGGAAAATAAATATTTCATCTCACTCGAGTGCAACAGTGTGGCATTAATTATCTATTATTACTGCAACACGAAATAATCCGCTTTTCAAAGAACATTGTTCTTTTTCCTGAAAATCCGATGAAAATCATCGTTCAATGGTGAACTATCAAGAAACGACCTCGTCGCTGTTTTCGAAGGAAAGTTCTTAGTCATCAAGATTCTTCCCCTCGTGGGTGACATCGGTGACAAGTAATTGCTGAAAGGTCGGCCTCCTCGAGTGAATACCTTCTCTAACGAAACACTAACTAGCGAGCCCTGACTCACGACCTTCGCATCCTAATCTGACGAAAGAAAGGGGCTCTTACCCCACTAAAACCCGCCCATTTCGAGTCGGCGTATTTATTTTGCGGCCGAGGATTTTAAGGGTAAAAGCGTCGGCAATGAAAACAATTCAAGCCGACGGAATGCTAGGAAATTACCATAATCATCAACTTTGCAATCAAGATATTTCCTGTTCCAAGGCTCAACAAGGGAATAATACGAAAAAAGTTTCAACCCTTTCTAACGCGATCGATTGCGTTTTCAAAGGCGTAATCTGCAGCTTTTTCGAGCTACGAAAAACGGGAGAACGTGAAATTTCATCTCTCGAAGCGCCACTTAACAGGTCAAGCGTGCGCCTCAGTTATCAATTGTGCAAGCAGCAATTATTGTGCAGAGTAGATTGGATAGAATTAAAAAAGCCAATTCGAACACGCCGCGATTCGCTTGATTTAATTCAAAACTACGCTACCGATTTTCAGCTGAGTCGAGAAACCAACTAAAATTGACCAGCTCCGTTGGTAGAAAAAAACCGCTTGAGATGATTGTATAGTGTTTTTTTTTTGTCGTTTGCTTAAATAATGAAGTAAGAAGGCCATAAATTTGTGATAAATTGTCCAAACATTTGTAACCGTTTCTACCTAGCAAATAGATTGATTTAACCATTTTTATTTTTCTTAATTTTCAAAATAAAAGCTAAATTTTTTGCATTAAGGTATAGTTGAAGAGAGTTTTCTACGAGCATTCCAACGAGTACGCAAGGATATTCATAGCTCCGAGAGCTCTCGAGTTATACCCCATGCGAAATTTCTGAAAATCGAAGATGTTCCTAGACGACTCATTCATCAACGTATCATCAAAATGTGTCAAAGACTCCACACAGAAGACGCCTCAATGTCTCTCTAAAAACGGCTGAACGTCCAACTAAAGACATCTCAACGTCTCATTAAAGACGTCTCAACGTCTCATTAAAGACGTCTCAACGTCTCATTAAAGACGTCTCAACTTCTCACTAAAGACGTCTCAACGTATCACTAAAGACGTTCTACGTCTCTCTAAAGACGTCTCAACGTCTCATTAAAGACGTCTCAACGTCTCATTAAAGACGTCTCAACGTCTCACTAAAGACATCTCAACGTCTCACTAACGATTTTTTAATGACTCAATAAAGACGTTTTAACGTCTCACTAAAGACTTCTCAACGTATCACTAAAGATCTCAACGTCTCACTAAAGACGGCTCAACGTCTCACTAAAGACGTCTCAACGTCTCACTAAAGACGTGTTTTTGCATTGCGGATATCGGAAACTATAACTGTAATTAAAAACTGGCCATTTTGTCTGTTGGCTTCAACGAATCTGGGCTATCTTTTTCGTTCAAATTTCAATCTTATCTCTCTCTCTCTCTCTTATCTCCAAGTCAAAAGAAAAAAAAAAAGAAAAATACAATCAGCTACAGAACAAATGTGGATTTCGACTGTTTTTGTTTTCGTTATTCAGAGCTAATGCTTTGCACTAATTCAGAACTCGCAAAATATAGGTTTTTCTTCGAGCTCCGACCCATAAATCGTCAGACATCGAGTGCATCTGACTTTAAGCGCTCTCTGAACCGAAGTCGCGCAGATTGAACGCATCTTGTAAATGAATGCGCTCGTTCTGATCTCGGATTCGGGACTCAATAAAGAGAATAACAGTAGGAAAAGTATCCCGCCTACTGGCCATAAATGTCGAGATAAAATTCCAATCTAGTCAATCGCGGAGGGTTCCTTTGACGTAAAGGCCTTGAATCCTGGAGGGGAATAGATTAAATTGCTTAGGCCAAGCTCAACAAGGATTGCCTATGTCCGCATGGCGAACGAAAAGTTTCGTTTAGGGCCCTTTCCCTACACAAATCCCAGCACTCTCCGCCTTTGAATCGGGGAGACGAACCTCCGAATAGTTTATGGTGTTCGTTTACTCCCTTTATAACCTCGGATGAGAGTATCTTTTTGAGTAAGCGGTCTGCATTAGCAAGAAAATTCAATTCCTTCTATCTGACGGGATCAACTCGAAGTATTATGAAAACCGAAGCGGTTTCTGATGATCACCTGACAAATCAATCATTCGTAGATGATTATTATGTAAGGGAAAGCGTAGGAAGGGGAACAGGGGCATGAAAAATAATGCAAATTTGAAAAAAAAGCTGATCAGCTGAAATAAATTCTTTGGTTTCCTTTGGATTGAATTTCAAGGCCGTTGTAAAATTATCAAGGCACGCTGAACAAGTCTTATTTTACACGAGCAGCCTAATCATCAAGCTCCTGATTTTGTACTTGAAATTCAAAAACTTCTAGCTTCAAACGGACAACAATTTCTCAGATTGTAATCTGACGTTTCACACGGCGCCCTCGAAAATGCAATTTGAGAGCTACAACACGCCCGCTCTGAATGCGTATAGAGGAATTAGTTATATTTCAAAAAGAGCATTACGAAGAAATAGCCGAGGGCAAAAGCGGAGCTATAAAGTGGCGTAATAAAACCGGGCATTGTAAATCTTAGGCGAAAAGACGTTTTCGGGACGAGGAAATTTCCAGCATGTGAGCGAACGCCTCGCACGTCTTGCAATATTCAACCTCCGTGATAACTTTTCTTTCGCAAGTTTGCTGCAGCTGTAAAAATAACCATTTTCTCGGCCCGGAAACATCTCTCCGAAAGCATTGGAATCATTGAATAAGAATTACCGATTTCGAACCGTCCTCATTTCTCTGAAGGGGGGAAAAATCGAAACTTTTCCCCCTATAATGTAAGAGTAACAAACATAGTAACGTTGCTGTGAACAAAAAAATGCGGTTGAGATTTTTAATAATAGACGAGATTTTTTTCCTCTAAAAGTGGAAGCAGAGCTTGATTAGGCCAATCGACAGAATAGTTGTTGAAAAGAGATGATGATCAACCAGGGCGATTTTGAACCATTTCAATCACATTAATGACAACCTAATAAACAAAGTCTTTCGTAGTTTTCAAAAATAAATCGTTCGCTTCGAAACCACGTAGCCTTCGGCAAAACGCTCAAAACCGTCGCATTGTTTGATGAGTTGTGCCACTAAGTGGACCATCCGTCATCGGTTGATTCCATCTGTTTAGTTTAGGGTATCAAACATGGCTCGAGTTTATGATGGATGAGTCCGCCGTTGTCTGAGACTCCAGCCTTCGCTCTCCCTCGAATCAAAATTTATTACACGGACGGTCTCGGTTTTTTCGTATGTTTCAACAGCTTAGGGACAGATTCGAATTTTCGGGACTTGAGAATAAATTTCACTATTATTCAAAATATTCATTAAAAAAGGAGATAAAAAAAAAATAGCTAGGAGGTAGGAGAGTAATCCTACACCATCGAGAAAGGATAATATATGCTTCCATTAGCAGGTAAACTACTTTTTCCCAAATTAGAATTCTCTTCGAAATCTCGTCCCCATCATTTCAGCAATCCATCCGGAAACAACCGATAATGAGAAAAGGACAAGAGCGTCGATCGAACACCGAAGACGCTGTCGTGAGAATTCCCTCCAATCAGGGCCTTACCGAGGAAGCCCATTATTGCTTGAAATCCTCCAAAACAAGATCAAAGGCTTTTCTTTCAATTAGTCGAGCTAAATAGAGGGAAAATCCGAACCGGGACGAGAGCGCCTTGTTTGACGAGAATTTTTCATCCCTCGCGCATATTTTCATTTTCTCTCGTCGACTGATTACGGGATTTCCTCTATCAACTGCCCTTCGATTGCGCATGCGTTGAAGTTATTTCATTATTTTGCGTTGATTTTATGTCAGCAAATTGTCATTGGCTTTAAAAAAATCCACAGTTTTTCTTTTCTCTTTGTTAATAAAACGTCAATAAAAACAGCTTCAAAACGTCAATAATTGATTGCTTCTTGAAACATTGCGCATGCGGCAACGCCGCGTCTGCTCTCCAGCAATTTCCTACTGAACGCTCAGTAACGGATTGCACGGTTGGAAGGGAGGTCTCATCGGTTAATTCCGTCGTTTATTTGTTCTACTCCCTTATTTGCTCAGTCGAATGCCGATAGGGGAGACAGTTCGTCTATTCTCTGTAGCGAAAAGGGAGCGCCTCACGTGATCAGCCAGACGTCGGCGAAGGACGGTAGATCGTCTGGTTGTATCGGAAAATTATCCGACCGCGAAGATCCAGACGTGCTCTCTCAGAGAAAAGAAATTTGAATCTGGAAGAGCAGCATTTTCTGGGATATTCGAGAATGAAACCGAAAGCAACAGAAAGTGTGGATAAATATCTTTGAATACTCTAATCTGGATCATCGACTTTAGTACATGATCTGAAAAACACCACAAATATCCAAAATAGCCCAAAATTATTCTTCCCACCGCCATCACTCCATACCACTCTACAACTCCAATCAACAACAATAACAACAACAACAACAAAAACAACAACAACAACAACAACAACAACAACCACGACAACAACTCCATATTTTTTATAGCCATTTACTGTAACTGCGATATGCACTTTGCACAATTGTGGCCTCTCCGATGACTTCATATGGTTCGTTAGCCGATTATCTTGTTTTTGAATTCGTCTCCCCACCGGTCGCAAAGTGTTTTTCGATTCGGGGGTTTTCTCCTGATTAAAAGCGGCCCCTCTCGGGCGGACCCTTTCCAAAATGTAGGAAGTGGGAGATAAATAGGCGTATGGCCACGTAATCCACTAACGTTTCCAGATACTCATTCACCTTTCCAGGGGCTGAGGTAGCTTCCCTCCGAGCACCAGAAGACTGCCCTTCGGGATAATGTACACATTTATCAGCGGTCTTGGAGTGGCCTCCATTGGCTGCGGTGGAGCTTCTCAAGTCCAAAGGGTTGTAATGACCGTCCGCAACCAAATAGTCTGCAGAGAACGACTGGGAAGCTTTGGCGCCTTCAAGGCTGGACAATAAGCATTGGATCTCTTCTTCGGTCTTCCAAATTACGGAGAGAATCTGCTTGTCATTCGTTGCCCCGGCGATTTGGCGGTTCAAGAGCGATTAGAAATGCCACACGAAGCCGGTAGGAAGGAAGTAATGTCAACCAGATGGTGTGAGATGGATGACATGGGTTAAATTGAGATGATTACATTTTTTGACAAGATGAGTTCGATTTGACGTCTCGAATGAGGTTTGGAATCGCAACAGAACGAGAGGTTTTCTTATCAACAGTTTGTTTTCTGAGTTTCAGACTCCTCAAGAGTTGACAATGGACTGAAGCGTCAAATGCTCTGATTCAGAGGCAGTTTGACACGTTGCTACAAAGATTATCTGGTGAAAGACGCTTGGCTTGAAGCAAGCAGTTAAAGAGGAAATATATTGAGATCGCAGACAGAACATCGTACCAGAATTCCATGTGTCATTGCAAAAACTTTCACAACTGCATCAGTGATTTCCGCTGCAATTTTGTATTTTTCTGGAAATCCACTAAAAAATTACGAATAAGGGTCCCCCAAAACTCCAGCTTTTCAGCAAAATATGACGCTTAATTCAGGGAATTCTCAAGATACTTTTGACATAAGATAATCATCCTGGATGCCAACGCTGAATATAATCGTTCATCGACCGCAAAACTTTGCAGCATGATTTGGCATACTACAAAAAAAAAAAAAAAAAATGTGCGATTGAAAAAATTGTCAAGTGACTGAGAAGATCTATTCTGGCTGAAAAGAGCCCTAAGACCGCAAGCATCAAGCCAAAGTATATATGCAAATAACTCCGCTTCCAAAGCGATCCCAAAGCGGATCGAGCACCCCAAGAGCAAACTGAGATTTCGTTAATTTAAAAGTTCCACGAAAGGTTTCAAGATTGTTAGCGTTGTTAAGTTTTCCCTCCTGAGAATAGCTCTCCGCTGTTGAGGATTGAAAAGCCTTTCCGTACCAATTAAATCTCAAGTTTGAAATCGCTGGATTCTCTTAGGTGACGGCTTTGCAGGCGAAAGGAACTCGCGTTTGAAGAAAAACAAGAGTCGCAGAAGGGTGAAATGGGAAACAAAATAGTCGTAAGTACATTATGCAGATTAGAAAGCCTCGGTTATTTTGCGTGGGGTAAATCCGCCAGGATTATGTGGTAGTACCGGAAGATGACGGAGCGGGAAAGTTTTTCGGCCGTGTTCGCACGATGGGGGGCGCAGAAAAAAATTATCATTGCGTTAGTGCGCAAAAACAGAGGGAAGAGTAACGAGGCGTGGATCGGACCATAAAACATTGATGCAAACGTGACGACGGCGTTCTTGTTTTTTCTCTCCGCGGGCGATCGTTCGTTGCGGCGGTCCGGGTTCGAATTTATTCGCACTGAACATCCCGGATTTCCCTCTGCAGTCTTTGTTTCGACGTGAATTATTTGTTTTCTACATGATGCACTAGCATCTAGTATAATTTAAGCGTTGCATGTGAGCGTCAGACGCTGGAACAGTGGGATCAGTGTTTTCTGCGGCTCGGTGTTTTGGTAAAAGTATTCGGACTCTCGTCTGAAGTTTGTGTTCACTGTGCAAGCGAGGACATGGAATGAAGAAAGACATTGGCATCAAGGAGTAAGTGAAGCAAATTTGTCCTGGCGTTTGCTGGATACCAATATCCTCGAAAATGACCTCCAGGTCTTGACTGAAAATCATCGGTTTCAAAGCAGCACCAAATCTTGTTGGACGACATTGTTCCATAATTAATCTCCTCTCCGAATTCGACTTTCCAACATTTCGATGCATTCATCAAGGTAAATTATTGCTTCTGACCCTCGTCCAAATTGATACGCATTATCCATCTTCGAAACGGGGCGTCATTCGTTCGTCATATCATTACGATTCAGTCCTCCCCGTTTAATGGTATCGCGAATACCGATCGAGCAACCTGCGCTGCAATGGTGACGCGTGTAAAGAACATAAATTCGAGCGGTTGTGTGCCATTCATCGGAGACGGGTTCGTCCTCGTCCCATTGGTTCTTTCCGCGCCGTTTAACTCTCTGCCAGACTCCGATGTCGACATCCCTCCTTACCGTGTAGCGTTATTGTATTTCATTTACGTTTCAACTGATAGCCGTTAGAACGTGGAGCGATGACTGGGGTTATCGGCACGCTCAGTTTGAGCTGCCTCTCGCTCTACATTCACCCCTTTTTCTCTGGAAGAATCCAGCTGTAGCTTCAGCTCAGCTTAGCACATCGGAGGGGATTTCCCTGTTCCAAGTGAAATCCGGCAGCATCATTAGCAAATGTCCAGTTGATTGTGGACAAGGAATAAAGCAGGTTCAATGGATTTAGGCAGGATATCAAACAATTAGATCTTCTCTAGGTTTGCACAACCTGCTTATAAGCGCTGCTATTCTTGTGAGGCACCGTTTTTAGACACCATTTTTATTTCTGGCATTAACTTGCTGACGGCAATAGGTTTCATTGTTGAGGGAAATTGGCCACAACGATTCGTGAGAGCGTAAAATCAAAAACAAAAGCTGGAAGCATTATTTTTGAAATTTTGAAGCAATTCTCAAATTCTCTCGACTGAACTTTCAAATCAGCATAGACACGGTTTCTCAGGAGATCTTTGCCAAGGAGACGGTTTTTTGGGAGAACTTTGCCTAGGAGAGGTTTTTTTCTTAGGAGACTTTCACCTATTGAGACGGTTTTTTAGAGAAGTTTGCCTAGGAGACAGTTTCTTTGGAGACAGTTTCTTTGGAGACATTTGCCTTGGAGACTATTTCTTATGAGACATAAAACATACTTGAAATGGTCAAAATGTCCACTAGCTGAAGAGAGCGAGGATTTATTGCTCGAGTAGAAATCTCAAAAGTACTCGCAGATGATTATAAAACTCTGGTTCATGGCAATATCTATTTTGAAATATTATTTTTGTGATTTTCGCTGCTCATAGGCGAAACAGTATTGACCAAGAATCTTTGAAAGAACATGTCAAACTTGGACAATTGAAGTCCAGCCCTATTAAATTCACTCGAGGGGTCAGAGAACTCTCAGGAGCTGAACCTAGCTAAAAACAATGCTGGTCTGATTGAAAAACAAGAAACCCAGGGGAGAATGCTCGTGATACTTCTGGGCAAGCCGGTTCCAAACATTGATCACGAGCTACTATGTGTTAATCAACAAAGCTCTTAAAAATTCAAAGAAATAGCACGCTAGATTTTTGCTATTTTTTTTTAAAGCCCAAACATGTAGACAAAGTCCGTTAATGCCTTTTCATTTGCTAGCTCTAAAAAATGAACTGTGTTTATTCTTTAGAGAATTTGAGATACGATGCGTGAAAATTGGGATTTCTAACCCTATGTCGGAGGGAAATTTTACGTCGCAGCTTGAGCACCGCAGTTGTGCTACACGACTGTGGCTTTATGTGAGGCAATATTTCAGACTCTTAACTCGCAGCCCATCCCATGTAGCAGAAGAGGAACGTTTCCCCCAGCCAAGCGCTGTACACGGCTCGTCTGTCATTTTCCAACATTTTCGGCCGTATGTTACGTTTTTCGTGAACTGTCTTCAACACTGTCGTCGAAAAAGCTTCTCTCACTCAACCCGGCTTCAGCCAATCCGATCCTTTCCTCGATTTCTTGTTGAAGCTCGCATTCGGGATTTCCCACCTGCGTTTGTGGCTGCGACGGAATGCGGCGAAGGTCCCAAGGCAATATGTGAAAAAACCTCGTTTCTCTCTGCCCAGAAGTGGTTCTTTCTTCGTATTACCCAACGAGCTCTTTCTGTCTTCGCGAATTCGTCTGAGAATGACGATGAAGTTGCGAAACATACTGACACGTTTTCCTCCTGAAAGCTCACACCGAGGAGATTTTTATTTGATTACATTCGACTCGAGAAGAAAGCTCGAGAAGACGGCGTTTTGTTTGAACGATTGCCATCAAGTTAGAGGAGTCCTTTTTACGCATAACTGAGATTTCAGGGTTTGGGAGCGATAATAGCTTCTTCACCTGAAGTCGAGAGTTTGCGCACGGAATGAGTTCCATTAGGCGTCTTACACGAGGTCCGAAGCGCTTGAATGAGAGGTTTTTATTGATATCAGCGTAGTTTTTTGGAGCCTCAAGAGAATTGACAAAGGACAGTAGCATAAAAAGCTCTCATTCAAAGCCCAATGATGCACCAAGCGCACCCCAGAAATCTTCAAGTCCTCTCTAAAATATTATCAGCAAAATCTTCAGCAATTTCTACCCCAGCCGCAATTGCAATATTTTTATGTTTATCTGAATATGCCCCAAATGACCTAGAGTTTCGTTTTCTTCAGTCCAGATTCAAAAACGCTTCGACTGGAGTCCACTATTTTCGAACTCTGGCTCTTTCCTTCGAACGTAACTAAGGAATTCTCCCGTAAAATGGCCACCCTTACAGTGAACAATACCGTCATCAAACGCAATCCTCTTTCTCTCAAAGTGAACGGAAAACGCACACGAAAGACAGCTTACATGCCAAGTTACGCCGACCTCCACTGTTCGGATGAAGCTATTACTCACCATTTGTTTGGTCAAGGGTCCAAGAGGTAGCGAGGTAATCCTATTCAGGAAAGGAATTCAGAGGGTGTGAAATGAGGCGGACTTCTCTTCAAAAGGAAACAGAGGACCTCTCATCAGTCCCCTCGTCGCTAAAATTGTTTTCTTCAGTCATATAAACGTTGGCGGCGACTATGAATTCACGGTTATTCTCATGCACGGCTCGCCCATCGTTTCGATTTTATTTTCGAAGCCTTTTGCTTAGAAAAATTTCAAAGCGATTTAAATCATACATTAATTTCATTGGGTCTTTCTGTTTTTGCGAATTTTGCTAACCTTGGTTCGAACTTGTGGGAGCTGAATGTTCGTTAAATCTCGAGCCGGTCGCCTAAATGAACCAATCCATATTCAAATCAGGTCCTTGCGGTAGTGACCTCGGGAAAGGCTCAGACCTTTTCTGCTCATGTGAATGACATCGTTATCCTAATTGAAATAACCTGCCTTTTTCAGGTACTTTTTCGTGGGTACGCGTTTCAAGCCACTGGTGGAAGAAATGGAGCACATTTTCCCAGTAAAGCGTGATCTTGTTCATTAGAAAAGCAACGTTACCAGTCAGAGCTTGACTGATATCAGTGGGTAATCAATCTGAGGTTATTAACAAAGGAAAAAACAGTAATTCGTGGACATTAACTGAAAGCATGTGTATACCAGCGATCATCGTGTGATGTGAATCGTCTGAAAGCGGGGAGCTTCAACCGCTTTACGATAGGGCTGACGACTTACTTCTCACACTCGGTCGCATGGCAGGCACTGATGGCAGGACGCGATTATCGAGTATAGGCGTTAATGGTCTATTACCTTCAGTGTTATTCGGCATCGGACCTTCATACTTATCACCTGAGCACACTACAGTGGACACGTTTCAGGCTGCAAACTACGCATCGAGCTGCATAATTCACTCGAGTGGTGATAACGAGCGGATTACCTCATTCATTTCGAACCAGATCCAATGACGTTAACTCGTTCAGTCGAGCCGATCAATTTCGCAATCGGTTCCTTCAGTGGCATGATAACTTGAGAAGATGATCTACAGACCGGAATTTCAATGGAAGAGTTTGGTAGGGAAAATGTGGCATTATCAGAGAAGTGCGGATATTGGAGCCACTGTTGTGTGTTGGGTTATTATTTCTATCAGAGCGCTTCCATAACTCAAGTGTCCTTGGATTGTGGCGAGAGTCATCTAGACTTCTTGCTTCAGGAAGTTAATCCGACTGGGGCAAGTTCTGTCCACCCATTTTCTGTAATCAACCAGTGCCATTCTGGAACCACTGATCAATCCCGGAAACTTCAGTTGTAAATTCATGAAGACGGTGATGATTCATGCAGTCACATATCTTCAAACGTGAAGTTCATCAAGCTCTGCTACCATTTACATTCGTGCTTTGCAACCATTTTTATTCAAATGCTACCGTCTGCAATCATGCTTTGCTTCCTTTTTAAGCAATCTCTGCTACCATCTAAAGTCAGCTACCATTTAAAATCGTGCTCTGTTACAACGCTTAAACATGCTCTGCTACCATTTTTAATCAAGCTCTGCTACCATTTATAATCATACTCTGCTATAATTCATAATCATACTCTGCTATAATTTATAAACAAGCTCTGTTTTTCAAATTAAATTCTGCTAGGAGTGGAAGTAGAATGTAGTGATAGTGAAGTGGAGTGCAAAGAAGTTGAGTCTATCCTCAGATAGCTCCATGCCAAGGACCTTCGACTTTACCTGCATCTTCAGTGCTTGCAAACAATTCGTAAGCTCTTCATTTCTTGATCCCCGGCATAAAAAAGGAAAAATTTCATCGATCAGGTGAAATAATCTTCCAATACCTGCCACGCGATTGTGAATTGCGCTTTCTTCTCTATCCCTCAGTTCGCTCTTGGGAAAAACTTATCCAATATCTATTCACCTCCGAACGTGGAGAGTTTTTCAATCAAAACCCGCCCATCCAACTTGCAATGACCGAAGACCGAATCCCCGTAATTCCAGCGAGAAAAAGCCACCGGAACGACTTGGCAGCCGAAGGTGGACTGAACAACGTCTTCGCCGAACATAAATAACCTTATTCCCTCGTAGCAGAACTGAACCTGCTCGTCGGCCTTTAGCGAGAATTAGAATAAGCTTCTTCGTCTCCCCTCTCAATACAAGCAAAGGAAGGAATCTCTCGTAAATATACAGTGACAGTGAAGGGTTGAAGAGACGTAAGACGAAACCACTGAATAGTCAATAGCCTTGGCAAAACGTGAGTTGAAGGTTAACCTCGAGTTCTCCCGATAGATTTTCCCCTTTTATTCGTCCGTCTGTTTCCTCCTCTTTGCCATCTTTTCTTCTGTTTCCCCAAGTGTTTGTCAAACGCTTCGACATTGCTTCTTTCTGGTAAAGCGATTTTGATTTTGTTTACCGGTACTAGACAGATGAAATCGAGGTCACAATAAATTAAGTTCGTTTTCTGAATATGATTACCTAGGAAGGAGAGTATGGTTGATAAAGGAGGGTATAATTTGTACTGGCTACCTAAAGTTCTACTACTGGAAGGGAATATGGGAATATATAAGGGAAGAGAATATCGTATTTCGAAATTCCAAATTGTCGATCACGGTGAAATTGAAGGTTTTTCAGATGTCTGCATCTGCATCACGAACATACATAGCCAGGCAGATCCTATCGCTTAATTTCAGAAAATTAAATAAATAATGGTGTATCAAGAAGAAAAAATGCGTTTTCAGTTACCTGAGAACGTTTACTAAGACGTACGACCAATATGTTCGGTGTCTATTTATGAATTCTACCCTTCAAAGCTCAACCCTCTATTCGATTCTCTTCGACTTTCGAGGAAATGAAACGGATTTGACAGTTAACGAGTAGCAACGAGCTCGTCCCCTCAAGGGAACGATAATAGCATTGCACCTTGATTTGACCCACACTAACGCCATTTCCGAAAATCCTCCCCGGCCGAAGTCGCTCGCCTCCGTCTCTCGAACGCTTGCCAGGGCGGAAATTAGTTCTGTACGAGCTCCTCATCAGTTTCCACGTTCGTTATTTTCGAGTTGCGCCTTACGTGGAATACGGTTGACTTATTTCGAAAGCAGCTAACCCGAAGTTTGATTTCCATACGATGGTCCACAGTTGAAGCATTATCCAATGATTTTGAGAGTGTCGGCATGAAATTTTCTACGGAATGGAAGTTTACTTTTAATTTTATTTTTATTAAATAAATTCTATTTGTATTTTATTTTATTTTAATTTTTAATTTTATTTAAGAAATTCTGCGTCCAACTATATAGTGCTTATATTAAAAAAAAAAATCAAAAATAGAGCTAGTTGTTGTGGTTTACAGTGGAATTCGATTGCGGTGCATGAAATTTCATTTTTTTCGCCCCTGAGACGTGGTTTTCAGAGGCTTTAAATTCTTTTGTCGAAATCATAAGAGGGGACAGTTTATAGATCATGTCGGTTCACAGTTAGCCTATTGTATTCAATCCAGCCATGAATATTAACCGAAGTGCGGCAAATATCAGTACGGTCAGGTGCTTTTCACGCTTTGCGGTCGGCGGCTTTGCAGTCGGCGTCGTAAATTCAGGGACCGCGCACACTGATCGACAGACTTGACTGAGGTTTACTACCGCTGAACGCCAGTTTCCTATAGCGGAAACGACTATTCGCCTCTATTCAGACGCCAGGGAGTAATGCTTCGCTTTGACGGCGCGAATCATTGATTTCGTGCGACTATCGAGACTGAAATTGAGCTCTGTTGGTGAACTATGCAAATTCATTCACTATACTGCTTAACCTGTATTAATCAATGATTCAAACGGATCAGTAGAGTAAGATGAAGATTTTTCTTGGGAAATCATGGCGCGTGGAAACGTGAGAGGAAAACGCCAAGGGAAAGTGTGGTGAAAAAGCATGACGAGCCAAACCGATTGGAAGTTCATTTTTTCTCCTGTACGGACTTTTTTCTTTCAAATAACCACGCGCCACCCAATCCCTTGCAAAATCATTTCATTTTTCCGTACTCTCAATTTCAAAGATTTTCCTGCAAATTTCATACGTTGGTGAATCCTCTCCCGTGTTCCCCTCACACACTTTTCCGATTGTCCAAAGTATAACGCAACTTTTTTGCCCCGCACTTTTCATCTTCGTTTTTGTCCCTTGGCGCTTTCCAATCGCATTTTCACGCGCCATAATTATCCGAAGGAAAGGCAAATGAGTCTTTTTATATGATGGATTGAATATTCATTTCTCAAAATTCAATCGAATTTCAACTGGTTGTGGAGGTCAATCTCGGTATCGTTGCTCACGCTCTGCAACCAAAAGTTCGCCGGACATTTAATGCCCTCGCTACAAGAGGGAAAACCCCAAAGAACAATTTTTTCTTCAAGTAGAGGGGTTATGAGGGGGAGAAACACCAGACTTATTCTCCAGATTTTCAATGGCTGGCCGAGCACTTTCGCCCATTCGGGCATCTAAAAAATCTCGAGAATAAGTCGCCTGGTTTTTCTCCCCCTCACAACCCCTCCACTACAACAAATGCGACGACAACAAAACGAAATTTTTTTCTTCATTTGCCTTTGTAAAATCGTCGCTTGCCGTACAGGGAGAGGAAAATGGGACGGATTCAGCAAAGGATGAAATGATCTTCCAACTTTGTTCAACTTGTGCGTTTGGCCGTATGAGATGATTTTGCAAGGAATTGCTTGGTGCGTGGTCATTTGACAGTAAAAAACAACCGTTTATATGGTTCAGAAACGTTCAATAATACTGTCATTTGGCGTTGCGAAATGTCATGATTGAAACTTCTTGATGATCGAGTGCAAATCGAAGAGATTTCCAGTCTGGTGAAGTGCTCTTAGTTACGTCCTCTAACCCCTTCCTCTTTCCTTGCGTGTGATAAATAAGTGACCACAAATCAGTGGTCGTAGAGGGGTTGTGAGGGGGAGAAAAACTAGGCGACTTATTCTCCAGATTTTTAATGGCTGGCCGAGCACTTTCGCCCATTCGGGCATCTTCAGGGCGACGTGGAACCATGAGGTCCACAGCCTAGTTTTTCTCCCCCTCACAACCCCTCTACTACAATAAATGCGACGACAACCAAGCGAAAATCAGTGGTCGGACACAGTTTTCCGAGAATCTTTCCCCTAATCATTTGCCATTTGTTGTGTCTAGTAACACGAATGTAACACGAATGATTTTCAAAAGGATCCCATGCCACGATTTTCAAACTCGAAGAAACGCGCGATGACAAGCCATTGTTTAATAAATCCTATTCCACAATTAATCTACCATCGTCTAGTTTCATACACCATCAAATTGCCTTTTGCGAACAGGTGCCATCAACAGGAGAACAATGCTCGAAACTGTTGCAGCCAGTTCCATCAAAATGGCCGCTAGCCCAGCTTAGCAATATTGCGATGAGGAGAAACAGCGACGAGATAAGGAGGAAAGTGGTTTGGACTACGTTCGAAACGGCGGTGACTTAGCTTTGGCGAACATCGCCGAGAAAGTCGGAACCCCTGCTAATCCAATAAGACCAAGCAGTGTTCGAGTCAGTTCGAAGGTCTACAGTTTGAAGCGAATTTGGGGAGACCCCTCAATTTACAGGCGGTCTCATTGTCAACAGATCAATTCAAAACCCTTCCCGCAGCCACCTCATGACCGCGCTTGACGTTTGCAACGTCATGTCTTAACGCTAATGATGCCGCAAACGCCCGTTCCCAATTTCCGATATACCTCCCGCCATTCAACTTACTAATTACAATTAAATAAGGCGACTAAATTGATATGGTTTGCATTCGATCGAACAATGACGATATTAATCCTCAGCGGGATTGATTGTTCTCGATGGGATACAGCCAAGGTTTGCGTAGAATAATCCTTCAAGGCGGCGTTCAAATATTGAATTTTGTGGCCTGAAAGAAAACCAAAATTTTCGAACTGATGTATCATGTATTTTGCGCTATCCTAAATCCAAGAAACGTTCGTTTGGATCTTCGCAAGCCGTAAATACCAATATCTTCGCGAAAAACGTAACAATGAAAATAAATTCTTACAATGCATCACGATAATTGATCCGTCCCTGACCTTCGTCGACGATTCCAGTATTTTCCGCCCTTCTCTCGCTCGGCATGCCGTGAGAAGTCTAATGGATTTGAAACCCCGCTCGCTAGCACATTAGTGAATGTTCTGTTCTGCGGTTAAACGGGAATAACAGGACGAAGGAGGGAACGTGCGAGTCTTCGGGTAGGAGGTACTGATGAGGCACTTAGCTGAATGAACCCTTTTGTTGATGATAAGCTCGCGTCTGGGGGTGCAGATCGTGAGATTTCCCCGCGTGACTGAGCACAATGTGCGTGTGTTTAGTGTCGGCATTCATTCTCCAACTCCATCAGCGAATCGGTTTCTCGGAGCCAAGAACAAGACAATGCTCGTCGGTCGCGTCGGAATTAACTTCGAACCCGCGTTGATGAAGAGCGATTGCTCGTAAGTTCTTTCGATTGGCTCTCCAGGAGAAATCTCCGAAACAGAGAACATCTGTCTATTAATCAAGTAGTATCATTGCCTGGCGGAAGAATAATTCGGTGGACGGATTTTACAGGCAAAATGGTCACGCTCTGCGTCCAATATCTAACACAGATTTGGCGACAGAGCAATCATATACCTAGAATAATCCGTATCCCTATAAACATCCCTATTAAATCTAACAAAAAGATTTGGTGGACCGCAGTAAATTTATTACACTAGTTTCTTCACTTTACATCGACAATGGATAGGTTGATTTGGAGTTCCATTAATAACTCCAAGAATAGCTCCAAGGGACTACAGACGGAAATAATGACTTCGAGTTGGGGGTCTGCGAGAAGAAATCCTGCTAGCCGAAGGCCCATAGGTTCGATCAATTACCATAGTCGCAACGATAGGGGAGTGACGTGAATAGCATTGAATATATACGTTGATTCTCGCTCGCCCTCGATCGAATTGAAAGGTGGCTGGATATAACAAAATCATCCCTCGGCTTTTCGGCATCATTAGGGTACGTTTGCGGGGGCTGGAAAGTCGCGGTTGCACCGAAACGTCATTAAGGTTCCCTTCGTCACTTCCGGCATTTTACTTCGATTCGTCAGTTTTGATCTCTCCGTTTCCCTGCAGAAAGAAGGCAACAGTGCTTTTACGTAAATGTCATCGCAGTATTTACTACGCCACACTGAGGCATCTACAGCCAGACGTCTCAGCGAGGCATTCCCGATGAGACTTCTCTGAGACGTCTGCAGGGTGGCCTTCAAGACATCTTTTGTAAATAGCCTGTGAAACATCTCCAGAGAAACGTCTTGGAGACATCTGCAATAAAACGTTCTGAGACATCTTTAGTGGAACGTATCAGAGACATTTCTATTAAGAGTTTCGAAAACATCCCCAATTATACTGCCCTGAGAAGAGAAAGTTGGAGTAAATCTGTACAAAGATCAGGCCGAGATCGACAATAGCGCTTCTGAAGCTCAGTTGAGAACTACAGGGTGTATGCATGAATCATTTTTTAATAAATACCTAAGGCGAATCTCTTGTATTTTCCCCAAATCACAGGAAAACGAAAACGTTTTCTGGCCGTTTCCTCTCGCATTCCACGCACCGTTATTCTCCACGACTCTCCCCGGTTTTGTCGTAACTCTAAGCCAGTTCCAAGATGTTCTAGTTCAAATGGCTTGCCCTGCGCAGCCATTAACGTAGCTAATGTTTGGAATGCTTGTAATTTCCATCAAGATGGTCCACGTGCAAGAAAAATATATATCGCCTACGTATGAGAGGTATCTTTAAAATTAGCATAGTCGTAATCCTAAACGCACTCTTAACTGAGGTAATATCCTGAAGAGGATAGCTATTACCATTATGATTCCCTCATCTCGCGGCACAATATCGAGCAAAATTACGCCTATAGCAAGGGGGAGAGAATGACTGCTCTGTAGACCGATAAAAGGGATTGAAAGGGTCAACTAAATAGCCTTCCTCGTGGTTTGCTTCACTCTTGATCGAGTTCCCTCGAGTTGTTAAATGACGAAATCCGCCTTTTTGGCTTCCTTCATCGCTGACGTCATCCGCTCGTTTCGTCGGCGAAAGTCGAGGTTTTTTGTCGGCGGTTAAACGAGCGGCAATATTATTAAATTCACTCGGCCACGCCGTCGTCCCTATTCACACTCGGCTGACAGTTTTCATTGTTGTAAGAACGAGGGTCTTGTACTTGTTCGGGCAACTGAAAGAATTGCGGACGCTCGGCACTTCCATATTTTAAACCATTGTTCTCCAGTTGCCCAGGTGGCATAAGCGTTGGAGTATACTTCCATACGTTCGGACGGTCGGGAGCAGAAAAATTTATCATTTTCAGAATAGGCGAAATTTTTTAAGGAGAAAGAAGGCGGCAGTTCAGGTTATAATGGTCAAGGTCTTTTCCTTGATATTTTTGTTATAAACAATGGGTCAGCAACATACTAAGGCAACAAAAAACAAATGAGGAAGAGAATCTTGAGATTTTGCATATAAAGTGGAATAAATTCCAGTGAAAATTGCGATTAACATCTGAACATTTTATTTGAAGACGATTCCTCGAATGCCCATATGTCAAGATTTATCTTGGTCTGCTGTTAAATCAAAAACGAAATCCGAAGAGGGCGCAAAAGCCCATATTTCACTCTTAGCCCATCTTTGGGAATGACGTGGGACTGCTTTCAAGAGGTGAGAGATTCCCTTCAGTTAAAGATTCGGTTGAAGTACCTCGAGTTTAAAGAGCGAGGTCAAAGAATGAGATATGGGATGGAAGAAGACAGAAACGCAAACCTTTGCAATTTATGGTTTACTGTGGCACATTACGGTATTCATTCGATTTTTATGCTCAATTTCTTCTCCCAAATTAAGTCTACTTTCACCGCTACGTACATTTAAATCATCCGCTTCTTATTTGAAATTTCCAAGTCGTCGAAGTCGCAAAGCGTCATAGATTCTCATGAAGCGTTGTTGACTTTTTCAGATGTTGTCCGAAACTTTCACCGATTCAGCCATCACCGTAGTTCTATTAACCAAATAAATTACGCCTCTTTCCGCCTCCGTCGGAAAAACAATAATCTTGAATCCCCAAACAAACCGAGCGAGTTGAAATCCAGACGAGTCGCAACTCTCTGGAAAAGGGAAACAAAAACTACCCGTACGACCAATAAAACGGCAGGAGGGCTGAGTTCTTCAGATAGAGGGTGAGGGAAGCCATAACCACGGTTCCTCAACACGACATTGCTCCCGTTTTGAGGCGTAGGGTTCATTTCTAATAAAGATGAAATATCGCCCCTTCCAACGAGAATTATGTCTGACAATGTGATTCCGCTCTGGGAACTGATTTATGAAGGTTGATCTCGGTGGAAAGTGGGAAAAAATGTCCAAGACTCCGAATTGATCGGTATTCTATACGAATTTAGAGTAAACCGAAATGAAAGGGAAAATACTGATTATAAATAAAAATTATTCGAGCGATGATTGAAGCTCGTTACCTCTTCAGCCTGCCTTCGTTGCCTTCTCCATTACAAACAATAAATCAAACAATACCCTGATGCACCCCCATGTTCAACATTTTTTACCTTCACATTTCATCTGTTGGCGAATCCCTTCACGTTTCCACGATTGGCCATAGGAAAATAAATTTTCCTTCAACACGCTTTCCCTCCTCGCTTTCCTTCGGCGGGTCCTCTTACATGTTTATGCATCAAGATTTTCCAAGGGAAAGAACGTGATGGATTTTTTTGCAAACTTGAAAGGTTTTCAACTTTTACACTGAAAAAGAAAGAAATGCTAGATATCATGCGGAATAAATGTAGTGACTCCATCTTGGAAGGAGATCCTATTAAGATGAAGTTTCTTAGCTCCTTTGGTGGTTGAAGACACAACTATTTTCAATTAATATAATTAAATAACGCTTAGGGAGCAGAGATGTATTAAAAAATTATTCATGCATGCACCCTGTAGTTCTCGACTGGGCTTCAGAAGCGCTACTGTCGATCTTGGCCTGATCTTTGTACAGATTTACTCCAACTGTCTCTTCCTTATGAAAAATTAACTCGTAAAAATAAAACCGCTTTTCCAAAGCATTAACGAATTCGAAAAGGAAAAGTGTCCTGAAGAAAACCAGATTTATATCGAAACTTAGAACAGAATCGAACTTGTGAGAACGGTTAGCACTATTAAAGGCCCTTAGAATAATATCCCTGGATATTAGGCTTCCGGTTTTGCCGGGATTACCCGACAACGACTCTAGGGGATACGAAAGGATCATTCGGCGCCGCCTGAGCTCTATTTTCCACCTTTGAAAATTACCTCGAACACTTCTCTTGGATCGTCCAAATGTTTTCTCATTGTTTGTAAGATTCTGCGAATATAAAATCGGCTCGAAACGTAACAATCCGGACTGAAACGGCCGATTATTCGTTTTTCGACGAACAGACGAGAAAACTCGGGTGAGTCGATGAAATTTTATTAGGATTAGGCTACTTTAAGTTAGGTTTCGAGCTGAATTACTTATTAGGGTGAAGTACCTAGACCTAATTTTATCCATTGCTTTCGGGAATTTTTTCTCGAATAATAAGTAATATTAAAATTGATGATTTATAACTGGGAAGCCGAATGTACTTTCCCTTTGAAAATCGCGGCACTGGATCATTTCCTGTCAAGAATATTTTGTGTTAGTGGACGAGACCAGCCCTAACGAGTCCAACCTGTTGTAAATAGCCCTAGCCAGGTTGTAATAATAAACCTGTTGTAATAAATTGGTATAAAGTTTATTATAATAAAATTTATTATAATTATTGTAATAAAGTTGTAATAAATTTTATTATAATAATTTAAAAAAGTTTATTATAATATTATATTATAAGTTTATAAAAGTTTATTATAATAAAATTTATTATAATTATAAGTTTATAATATAGTAATATTATAAGTTTATAAAAGTTTATTATAATAAAATTTATTATAATTATTGTAATAAATTGTAATAAATCCTGTTGGAATAAATAGATAAACCTGTTGTAATAAATAGCCCTAGCCAGCAACTCTAACTGACAGATGATTCGGGCAAAGGATTCGTGCGCATCTCTTGTGAGAATCTCTTGGATTTTCCTTCGAACATCTTGAAATTTTGAGCGTGATAGCGCGCCACCCAACTGACAGTTTTATCAAACGTTTTTCTCTATACATGGACGTCAAATGATGATACGGCATTCCATCCTTTGCCGAATCATCTCATCCCTCCATACTCTCAGTTCAAAGTTTTCCCTTCCAATTTCATCCCTTGGCTAATTCCCTCCCCTTATCCCTCCCGCATGACACGACACGCTTTACCAAAGGGAAACCAGAATTTACTTTACGAAATTTTCCCGTCCCTTTTTTCTCCTAAGCGATTTCTTCAATCGTATCCATGAGCCGTGATTTTCCAAGGAGAAGTGATTATCATTTCGCGCGAAATTTGAAAGTAAACCGAGTGAATGAATTTGAAAAGACTAGGACGATGGAGTGCTTTCGCAAATGGTGGCCTCCTTAGAACGAAAATCGAACCAGTCTAGTCACCATTCGCTTTCTCTGTCTTTCCCTTTGCTTTGGAAAATAAATATAGTTCGGTTGTCTCTGAAGCTTTCTCGCTAGCAGCCTGTAATTTACTCGAAGGTCGGACCGATTGGCTCTCGCGATTGTTTCCGATTCCCATTCGCTTCTCTAGGCGAAACTACTTGGTGGCATTATCGTCGAACGTAATCAGTCGCCGTTGCAAAATCGTGAGCGGAATTTCGACAATAAACACGGCGAAGAGAGGAGATGGATACCGAAAAATAGACGCGCGAGCTCGAGGAAAAGACATCAGTGAGAAAGAGAAGCGTTGAAAGCCTTGGAACGTCTAGATGTATAGGAAGTGGAGGAAGTTGCTGATACAACGCACACGTTCCTTTTTCTTTTCTGTCAAGACGGATTTCATTATCCCCCGGAGGTTGACATCGTGTCTGGCGTATTCCATTTCAGTTCCGTGTCGTAAGACCGGAGTAGCAATCTGTTTAAAAGATGGCGTCGATCTCGTCGATCTCGTTCCTCTTTTGTACGTTCCGCGCAACGGTAAATACGCCGGTGTGACAGGTGAAATAATATTTTCCCCATTTGGATTACTATATGACAGTCGGTATCGTTTGCGAGCGAAAGATGGGAAAATTATTCATCCCTGAATTGGAAGAAAACTCAACATAAACGAAATTGGTTCGATATTTTCTATTTAATTGAATTGATTTTGTCTATAGGTTTATTTGTAGGTTTTACTTTGGAAATTCCAAAAACTCTAAAAACGCCATTAATCCTAAAAATTCTGAAAGTCCTTAAAATCTAAAAAAAATGTCAAAATATTGAAAGTTTTAAAAGATTTTAAATTTCCAAGAATCTAAATTTCTGTTATTTGATTACCTAATTTCTGTTATTCAAAAAAAACTTTAATTTTAAAAATTCTAGAGTGTTATAAATTCTAAAAATATCAAAAATCCTAAACATTTCAAGAATTCTAAAATTCTAAAATAATTAGTAGTATAAATTACAAAAATTTTGAAATTTAAAAAAAAATCTAAAATTATTCAATAAAAAATTCTAAAATTATTCAAATTCTAAGATTTTAACTATTCTAAGAATTTTAAAAATTCAAAAATTGCACAAGTTCCAAGAATTTTCACAAAAAAAAAAAACTTAAAGAAACCGCGTTAGTTCTACAAATCACAAAATAGTCAATATTCCAAGAAATCTAAAAATTCTAAGAATTCAATGACTGACATGTTCAGAAGTTTAAAAAATACGTCGACTCTGGTATTACATTGGAACTGAGCGATTTCTCATAATTTCACGTTTATTTTCACGTTTGAACAACAATCGACTAATTCCGCGGTGAAACTGACGCTCTTCTGTTTGTCTGCTCTTTGAAAAGAACCGAAGAGAAGATATTGGTTGAAAAACGTTCCCTTTCCGCCGAATCCGGTCCTTGACATTGCGAATTTATGCGTTTCACTTTGAAGAAAAAAAATGGTCGCGGCTCTTTTTTATAATCAGACATCGGAGTAACAGAACGGCCGACGCGCCGACGGGGGATTCGAGAACTTTTGTTTCACAAAGCGCCCCCTCCTTTTGAAAAGATTACCGCCTCGAGGGGCATTCTTTTATCCCTCCCAGGCTCTATAATCACTCGGGGCCATTGTTGTTTTAGCTTTTTATTTGCACAATGGAAAGATGGGCCCCTGAGGAAAAGGAAGGTTTTTCGGCTGTGGAAAAAGGAAAAGTCCCTCCTCTTAATTGTTTTATGGATATAATCGTAGGGAAAAGCATTGTTCAATATTCGGCCGGGGAAAAATCGTTCGGTCGATTGGAAGAACTGCAAAACGACGAGGATTTTTCAGTTGATCGCGAAGAAAGCGAATTTTTCGTGTAGCCAAATGTTTCCAAGATTTTCGAAACGGTTATGATTTTAGGACGTCTCCGCGCTTAGTCCTCTGGTTCATCTTTCGCCGTTTCTCGCCTTAGGAACGTCCCGGTCTTGATGGTACTGTATAACAGCTCGTATGCGAATCCATCCACACGATCTCCGGAATTCGTTCTTTCCCTTGGCAAATCACGGCACGTGATGAGAGAGAGAACCGCCAAGCGAAAAAAAAGTGATATAAACGAGTTTTTTTTTTTTTTTTGTAAATTTTGGCGTGCCTTACGGTAAGAGAAAACGGTGCGGAACGCGCCAAGGGATGAAATTCGAAGGGTAACGGTAAAACTTGGATGTAAGGCTAGAGGAGATAATTTGGAAAAATATTGTGCGGCGTGCCATCGTTTCAAAGTAAGAATGTACATGCATGTGCATGATGTATATGCATGGGGAAAAAACGTTAAATAAATAGGAAAAATAAAATGGCAATTTCAAGATGATTATGAAAATGAAAGTGATTAGCTCCTCACGTCACGTTCTTTCCCTTATAAAATCACGGCGGATGGAGATCTGAGAAGAAACCACCAAGGAATAGAACGTAAAGGGAAAGAATGGTGGGGTGTTTTCTCCCCTCTCCTAAACGCGGCTCGCCGTGTGCGCGGGCAAAACAGGAGAGGAATCACCAATGGATTGAAGAGAAGGGAATGCTTGCTTGTATGGCTGTGTAGCCACAGTCACTGTGTAGCAAAGTAGGAGCAAAATTAGACATAAAACTGTAAGTTTTCCAAGATTTGTAACTTGCACAGTGGATAACTCAAACAAAAAGTCGTCAATTCAGATGTTTGAATATACCAAAAGATAGGTAATTTAATTGCCCGCATTTTCCCAATGTAATGTACCTATCCCTTTTTCAACCGTTTTTACGTTATTCAACAATATTAGTAGACTATACACGAAAAAATGACGTTTTTCAACTTTAAACGTTATTTTCATCTATTTAGTGCGAAAGAAACAAAGAATGAACCATATATTATTGATATACACATCATCAACTATCATTATGCTGAATTTGAGCGAAATCTATTTCAAAAAAATTTTCGCGAAAAATCCAAGGGGGACCCCTGCGATTTTTTTCAACCGAACAGTTAACGATTTTTTACTCCTCTCTCAATACAGATAAAAATCTGAAATTTTCAGGAAAGTTGTGTCTTACCATGATGTATTTTTGTGATTTTTTTTATTTCTCGGAAAAATCTGCAAGTGGTCCAAAAAAATCGGTTTTTGAAAGCTCAAAAATTGGACTTTAACTGTGATTTTCGGGGTCAAAATTAATGCGAATCAATTGTTTTATCATGCAGGAGTCTTCATTTGAACGCCTTACACACGTACATAGCAAAAAATTTGGTGAAAAAAATTTAAACAGAGCCACAGAAATTATTTTCCGTAAATCGACTTTTTCGCCGGCCGCAATTCCGAGCTCCGCTGGCATCGATAATAGTGAAAAATTAAATTTTTGTTTTAAAGCGATCTTTAAAGCTCTTGTTATAGGAAATTCAACGCTGAATCCGAATATGACGTCAAAACGGCGGAATTTTAACGACAACTATCAGTTTTCCCAGGTTTAATACTACTCCACTCTTACGTTTTTCACCTTGAAATTCCGTTGCAAATACTTACTACAGTACTGTTCAAATTTGATGAATTAATGATTCCTACAGGAAATTAGACGTAGAATTCGAATTCAAAGTGAAACAAATTAAAATCGAACAATTAATAATATTTTTCGAATTTTTTACGATTTTCATACTTTTGAAGTTTCAACTTTGGGATTTTTTTTCGTCACGTTCCCGAAATGGGATAGATTAGCTGCTGTGGAAGAAAATGAAGGAAATTTAACGTAAAATCCATTAAAAATACGAAAATGTCTAGTGTATATGATAGCTCTCGAGATATTATATTCCACTTTATGTCAAAAAACGTGTTTTGACTTATCTTCAAACGTTAATAGCTCCGCGGGGACGCCGCGATTTTCTCTCTTAATAATCATATTGGCTGTTTATTCGATGTAGCCAAAGTGGAAATCGAACGATTCGATGGCTTTGGAGTGATTGGAAACCACTTTCCCGGGTGAATGGTGATTTTCCGCTCGGATGATATTAAAACTCGCTCCGGCTTGTGGAAATTAAATTGGAAAGGGTGCCACCCTTTATCAGGAGGGGGAAAGGGCCTAAAAGTCGAAATATCACCCGCTCTCCCCTCTTTGACAATTTGTAATACCTATTCGAGCACCAGAGTGACCCCGAATGACAAGTTTTTTCCCCAAGCGAGGAATTATCCTTTTATCCAGTGTTTCATTAAGTCGGAACGCGGAGAAGCTGGTATGGAAGGATTGCGCGGAATGCAGAGTTGCACGTACGTTCAGAAAGCGCAGGAGGAAAAGTTTACCCGCTAATGCATCAGCTATCCAAACCGACTCTTTCGACGTTCGTCGGAAGGGGAAAAGCGCGAAACTGAAAATTACGGCTTCGCGCGGATTTTCCGAAGTGGTTTCTTTCGGTCGGCGTTTTTCTTGCTTCGCTCTCCCAATCGCATTCCGCCGCTGCTTTGATTACGAGCTAGGAACGTCCGAACGGATCGTATTTCTCTTTTAGTGCCGGAGCAACCGAAGGAATTCAACGGAGCGAAATAAAGCGCGGCTATACCTATTTATAAAAATGAGGAAGGAAGAACTTTCATTATTGGAAGACGGTCGAAAACAGGTGTCGGCTGCTCGAGGAGGGTTTTTTTTAAAAACATCGAGAGAGAATTTATTTATTTATTTAGTTATTTATTTATTGTTCGGGCGTGAACCCAATTTACATAAATACAGACAAGGAAAAAACAAATCAAGAAAGAAAATTGTAGGCGAGCACAGCGCCATAGAGATTTAAAGAGTGATGACAATAAATATAGTACATTGGTTGTTGTCGCTGATACATAATTTTGAGATTGAGGTGGAGACAAAAAACGCGACCAGTTCTCCTTATCATCTATATTAATTCGAGCACCAAAAAACCTGTTTTTAGTTTTCACCAACCATGTGCCCTTCTATTCTAGTCAAAAAATGCTTTCATTCGTTGTAGCTCTTAGTAATTTATTAGTCTCTATGTTTCTAGTCACTTGCATCTTCTAGTCTTCGTTTATAATTATATTTTCAAGCTTTAAAACTAGATTAGGTATGCAACTGTGATAACTCCTCATCTCAAGACGAACCCTCTTCACGGGCGACCCCTTTTTCAAAAAAAGACTTGACACACTTATTTCTAAGATTTTTCCTGAAGAGGCCCGTGAGGGCGAAAGCTCGAATTATTATAGATGATAAGGAGAACTGGTCGCGTTTTTTGTCTCCACCTCAACCTCACAATTATAAATATAGTAGTAAGAAATTGCACATAAATTACAGAGTGAAGAAAAAACAACAGATTGTGTAATAGTTTTAATAATGATCGCTCAAACCGAGTCTCTAAACGAGTCTTTCGAATTGTGTCCCTAAACGATAAGACTCAATTGAATGCGGATGACGGAATAAAAATGACTTAGCAAATATCATTCACGGGGCATACACGTTTTCCGGCGATTCCAGCAAGTGCAAATAGCTGGCGTTATTTTCATTCGAAAATCGCATCAGGGGATGATTTCCAAAAATCGGTTGCCATGCGAATCGGTCAATGGTTCGAGAAAAAATACGCGGAAGACTCTTTTAGACCAGTTCTATTACACCACGTGGATTTATCACGCGCGAGGAAAGAGGAACGGTTTCGCCAGGTAATAGTTAACTAGTGACTAAGACATTAAACATAAAATCCCGTGGATTTTCCCTTGATCATCTTAACATGGAAACACCCGCACAAAACTATAACGAACGTGTTTTTCCTAATACACTTTGACGTTTTCGACCTCCAAATGATATCATGCCGCGCTTTCCCTCCCCGAATCGTTTTAGCTGCCCAAACACAAAATTTCAAGCTTTTCCTTTCACGTTCAATCCCTTGGTGAATCCTCTCCGAGTTTTCTTTCGTTTACAGCGCCTAGCAATTCATTTGTGGAAAGCAAAAACGTTTTTTCACGACTCGTTCCCACGGTTTAATTTATTCAATATTACTAAGCTGAATACTACAGGACATACATATTTTCTAATTAAATAGCGATCAACATTATAAACTCTTAATTCTAAACACAGCTGATAAATAAAACACATAATATAAAAAAATAGGAAACAGAAAAAGTGCGAAAATAGGAATTTTAATAATTAATCTAGAATTATAGTTTTCTCCCCGTTTATTCCTTTGGGGTTCTCTGTCACGTTTCCTCCCACGTTTCCTCCAAAATATAAAGCCACTTCACCCATGGCTAATAGGTCCAAACTTTTTTTTTACCCACGAAGTGGCAATAAAATCCATACGCGATGGTTAAAAATATAAAGCTAGATAGAATCTCCTTTTCGGGGGAAAAAACGTTCGCTGGGTTTAGCCGACTGATTACAATTTGATCAGTCGCTGCTCGATTTCTTCCGCCTCGATATCAAAGTGAAGATCGGATATATATTAAAATATACAGCCCTCATCTGTCCCCTGTGAGGTAAATCTTGGAAAAGGGAGAGAAAAGACTCCATATTTTAAACGGTGGGAAATATTCAAAGTCGTTTAGCTCCCGCTGGCTTCCGCACTGCCGGGGACGACACCGGACGTGGACAGGACATGGCAGGAGAAAGAGACGGGTCGAGGGGCCAGAGCTGGCTGGCAGTGCGTTTAATATTCAGGAGAGCCCGCTAAAAAGCGACACAGCGGAATTATTCATGGAGGATCGAGAGAGAGCCCCCAGGAGAGCACGATGAAAAAATCCCCGATACCTTTCTCTGTTCCGTTGTACACCATCAGTCTTTACTGTTCAAGAAGGGCGCACTGGCGAAAAACTGATCGTCTCGAAAATCTGACATTGCTCACAGAATGGAGCAGATTTCGAACTAGCCATTATAGCAAGTTTAGTCATAATGCAGAAGTGTTTATGCAGTGGACACGAAATTAGGCGGCTGGTCATTTTTGCAGCGTTGCCGCACTTATGATTGGCGGCTTGAGTATTCAGCTTTCAATTGGGTCTATAGTTAGCAATGTAAACGCCCACTGTGTAAGCTAGGATTCCCTATTCAGAGATGAAAATTCAGTTAGACAATTTCGTACGAAGGAAATAATTATCTGAAATCTGTTTCACTCTATTCGGCGAATTCCAAGTAACAAAATAAGATCATTGTTGGGGTTGAGGGGGAGAAAACCACGGCGACTCGTTCTCCTGTTTTTTATTGTTGGCCTGCCAAGCACTTTCGCCCATTCGGGCATCATCAGGGCTTCCTATATAAACAATTCATCTCGATACTTTCAAATACATCATGGAGGTACTAAAAAAAAAACAAAAAAAAAAAAAAAAAAAAAAAAAAAACGACAAATCCACAACAAAAAAAATAAGATCGCGTCCTAGCAGTGCTTCGATGCTGCTAAAAATAAAATAGATAAATAAAACAGAAAATTGTTCCAGAGAGATAAATTATTATATAATTTATAATAAAATTTATTGTCAATTGTCCTACCTATACGAAACAACTGTGACAACTGCTTTACTCCTTAAGCTCGACGACAATCGCTATATCATTTGTTATTTATACTGCAAGCTGGCAACGTCACATTTTCAGACCCGCCTAATTCCGTGTCCAGGAGTAACAATAGATCGTCGCTCGTATGCTATAAGAGTAACTGATACCAAAAGCTCGAAACAATGGTTTATACAGCGTAAAATTTTTGCTCTCGATGCTAATCTATTTTGTGAATATGATCCCACAGGATTGTTAGTTTAATAGCAAGAAATTATTTCCAAGAAATAATATCATAAAATGTTGGTAAAAGGCGTATCGTTCATTTCTCGTGCCAATATTTCGTCAATTCGCCATCCTCTGCGGACTGCAGAACCTGCAATTTTTCGCGGCCTTTACCGAAGCCCACACTTGAACTCACTTCTTTTTCAGAATCCCGACGACCTCGTTCTCCCTTTCGAGATTTCCCGCCGGCTCAACTTCCCTTTCCGTTCCGGAGCAAGAGCGCTGATAATGACAAGGAACGAAGGACTTTTAACAAGAAACACTCGACAGAAGAACTGGAAGGAACTCCATGATTAATAAATTCCCGAGCCCTACTTATTAATGGGAAGTGTTTTAGCACTTGCGTCCAATTATAACTGTGTTATCGAGTAGTCACGTTCCGCGAGTTGAAAGGGACAAAGGCTCGACAGATGTCTCTTGATTAGAATGGTTACCGGGTCATTTACACTCGCTTTCTACGAAATTTCCTCTGCTACGAGTCTCACTTCGTATCTTACTGAGCATAGAATATTTTTAGCAGGGACAGGCCATTGAAACAATATTTTTTAATGTTTTTGAAGCTAATGATAAAATGATGAGAGGATGAAATGATAAAGATGTGAGATGATGAAGTGATAAGATGATGAGAAGATGGACCGATCAAGGATAAAAGCATGAAATGATGAGGCGTTAGATGATGAAGTGATAAGACGAAGAAATTATGAGATGATAAAATGATACGCGAATGAAAATTATGAATGGATGAAAGAATGGAATTATGAAAAGATGGAACGAAAGAAGGATGAGATGAAAAATGATTTAATCAGGAAAGGATTGAATAACGAAGTGATGAAATGATGGAATGATTAAATGTTGAGATGATGAAAGGATTAAATGTTGAGATGATACAGGATGAAATGATGAAGGGATGAGCTGTGAAAGGATAGATGATAAGATGAAATGATGAAAGGACGAAAGGATACAAGGATGAAATGATGAAAGGATGAAATGATCAAAGGATGAAACTATGAAAGGAAGGAATGATGAATGGATAAATAATGAGATGATAAAAGGTGAAAAGATGAGACGATGAAAGGATGCAATTATGAAAAGATGGAACGAAAGAAGGATGAGATGAAAAATGATTTACAGGAAAGGATTGAATGATGAAGTGATGAAATTATGGAATGATTACATGTTGAGATGATGAAAGGATTAAATGTTGAGATGATACAGGGTGAAATGATGAAAGGACGAAATGATGAAAAGACGAAAGGATGAAATGATTAAAGGATGAAGATAATAATGATGAAATGATCGAAGGATGCAACTATGAAAGGAAGGAAGGATGAATGGATAAATAATGAAATGATAAAAGGTGAAAAGATGAGACGATGAAAGGATGCAATTATGAAAAGATGGAACGAAAGAAGGATGAGATGAAAAATGATTTACAGGAAAGGATTGAATGATGAAGTGATGAAATGATGGAATGATTAAATGTTGAGATGATGAAAGGATTAAATGTTGAGATGATACTGGGTGAAATGATGAAGGGATGAGCTGTGAAAGGATAGATGATAAGATGAAATGATGAAAGGATGAACGGATACAAGGATGAAATGATGAAAGGATGAAATGATTTTAGGATGAAGATAATAATGATGAAATGATCAAAGGATGAAACTATGAAAGGAAGGAAGGATGAATGGATAAATAATGAGATGATAAAAGGTGAAAAGATGAGACGATGAAAGGATGCAATTATGAAAAGATGGAACGAAAGAAGGATGAGATGAAAAATGATTTCATCAGGAAAGGATTGAATGATGAAGTGATGAAATGATGGAATGATTAAATGTTGAGATGATGAAAGGATTAAATGTTGAGATGATACAGGATGAAATGATGAAGGGATGAGCTGTGAAAGGATAGATGATAAGATGAAAGGGCGAAAGGATGAACGGATACAAGGATGAAATGATGAAAGGATGAAATGATTAAAGGATGAAGATAATAATGATGAAATGATCAAAGGATGAAACTATGAAAGGAAGGAAGGATGAATGGATACTATAATGAGATGATAAAAGATGAAAAGATGAGACGATGCAAGGATGCTGTTTACTTAAGTTTGAGATGACATAAACTACTTGACATAGGTAGAGCCTTATACCATCTTTTCGTATGATGTTTCTTCCATAGGCAACTGCAAAACTCCTGAAAATTTTATATCGAGTTAGGAAAATAATAACAAGATATGGAACAGTGGACTGTATTAAAGAAAATAATAATTGTACAATCTGCTAGGTAGGTCTCTCTGAAACATGGAACGGGACACAGAGGTTATGGCCAATCCAATCACACGAGGTCATTTTTAGTCCAATTGTAAACGCAGCTATTTCCAATTCCGTACCTGCGGCTGTATGTAGACGCGCGAAAACCGATCACCCGAACGATCGATTCGGAGGCGGCCGATTGTCGTATTTTGGCCGAACACGTGGCCGATTCGGCCGGTGCTCCAAAGCGCCGAATTCGAGAGCGCAGTTGTGCCGATCGTCAGCCGGGGACGAGCGATTGACGGTGCAACGTTCGTCAAACGCGGATCCGCGCTCTTGACGCAGGGGTTTTCCTCACCTGGACGGCGGACGACGTGTCCTGGGATCCTTTTCGTCATGGGCGAACGACGATGTCGGCGGTCGCGGTCGGCGCGATTCACGACGTCACTCGTCAGTGACGGATGTCAGTGAACGGCCTGGCGACGGTAAAACGGCGAGCCGCGAAAATCTAGCGGCCGATGCGGCGATGAGTCGTCGTAGGGTTCTAAAACGACGGAAATGAATCGCAAAGAAAAATTCAGAAAAAACTGTGGCGGCACCGTAGGTTTTGGATAACCACACAAGAGCGATAACAAGCAGCTAGCCCAATGTCGCTAATTCAACAAATTCGCAGCCGGCAAGATGGCCACGCGCAGGGTTGCCCTCACAGCGAGTCGACGACGATCAAGTTTGCTGCGGCGAACAGATGATCAAATCAAGATCTGTTTCGGGAGAATAAGTGTTCCAAAAAAAAACTAATAAATTCTAGAGACCTCCTTAGAATTTTAGAGAGACATGGTTGTAGTAGAGAGACATTGTAAAGGTAACTAACTAGCAAAATAAAGTTCTACAGTCCAGAGATAGGGCGCGTTACAGTGTTGGGATAGAGAGCGCTGCAGTTCGAGAAGAGGAAACACAGAGTTTGGGGCAGAAAATTTTGAAACCTAAACAGATGCAATATTATGAAAATATATGATGTGAAACGATGAGGTGTTGAAATGATGAAATTACAAAATAATAGAATGGTTATTAAAACGACAATTAATGGCCACAGGCTAGCTCGTATAATCCATTTTGACAATAATAAACATTTTTTTCCTATTTATGGCAACCGCCCGTTTGAAAATTCAGATGATTGTGGCCGACTTCGAGAATTTCCCCTGCGTTCGAGGTATTCCACACTTGTAGAGCAAAAAGACAAACTTATCCTAACACTATGGGGTGAGATGCATCATGATTGATGTCTTTTCGCTTACCTTGAACCCTCACCTTCGGTTTGGGGAAGCCCGAGGAAAAAAATTCCAATAAGATTCGAATATTTCAAGGGATCAACGAGAACGGGGATTAATGGCAAGTTCGGGGCTGAGAGGTGAGTTCCATGTCGGAGGGTCGAAGGCTGATGCGCTCTAGATGGGCGGCATTCACACCGGAATGTTATGAATGTATTATAAACTTGGGTGCCTCTAAGGAGACCGCAACTACTTGAGTTATTAGACATGTTGAAGGGGGAACTGCAGAGGCCTAAGGAAGCTCCCAACGCCTCCCTCCGTCTGAGCAAGTTCTGTCTTTGCAATAGCAAGTCCCTGGGGCAAAGCCGTTTCTTGCACGAGACGTCGCATCGCAGGTTCTCCATTGCATCGCCTCCTCTCGGCACGAAACGTTTTTGCCCACGGTCCGGTGAATTATGTTACTTGTTCAGTAAGTTTTAATAGAGACTGAGTTCCCCAAGTGGTCGATAGGTGCAGGGGAACTTTCTCTACCTGTTTTGAAAAGCCATGAAGATGGCTCTCGTGTTATTGCTTTGCTCGAGTATGCTTTTTTTCGACGTTTATTTAAAATATTGTCTCCGTTGTAAATACGTGCGTGACGTTTATTGATTCTTATATCCAAGTCAAGGGAGTTTTTAGATCACATCGATTCGAATTTAATCTAAGGACTGTGGGAGGCAAGAAGCATGTTTAATGTGCAACAACACATAGTCAGGAACTCGCAGGAGTAGTCAGAGATAGGAAACGCAGTTGGAAGTCACTTTCATATACAAACGTTCTAACGAAAGTGAGAAGCGGATTGAGGAATTGGCAGATGACTGAGGAATAGGGAGTAGCCTGAAAATTGGCGAGTGGACTGAGAAGTGGGGATAGACTGAGGAATGGGGATAGACTGAGGAATGGGGATAGACTGAGGAATGGGGATAGACTGAGGAATGGGGATAGACTGAGTAGTGGGGGATAGACTGAGGAATGGGGATAGACTGAGTAGTGGGGGATAGACTGAGGAATAGGGAGTAGATTGAGAAGTGGGGAGTACTCGTTTGAAAAATAGGGAGTATACTGAAGAATAGAGTCGACTGGGGAGTAGACTGATCAATGGAGAATGGAGTGAGCAGTGGTCAGAGGAGAGAAATTGGATTGAAGAAAGAGAAAAAATTTCAAAAAATTTAAAACAAATTTAACAACCTATAAGACTTATAATATGAAGATAAAGACTTATGATGTAGTCAGTCAGTAGGCAAGCCTGGGACGTACTAGAACCGCAACGACGACTCGAATCCCAAACAAAAATATCTTTAACAAACGTTTTGACGTACTCCCTTATATGTAATGTACATAAACGAGACTAGGAATAGGAACTATAATAAAATATTCGGATCTTACACTTTGAGAATCCCTTCTGCGTTTTCATCACCTAAATCTATCAACCTAGAAAAGGAGGAGGGCTGAAGAGGAGGTGGACTGAAGCGTTGGTAGTGGGCTGATGGCTGGAAGTCTATTGGGCTTTGCCTAATGGCTAAGATGTGAAACCTGAGAGACTGAAATGTTAAATTGTATTATCATGCATCTCAGTGAAGTAAGAAAAAATCGCCTAAACTTCAACATTTCACCGAGGAAAACCGCCCCCTAATTCGTGTCAAAAGCTTCAAGTTGAACGGGGTCGCAAATATGTCTAGAATTATTCAAATCAGGGTACACGCGGAAGATGCCGGCAGAAAGAAAAGAATGGAAAAGAAGCAGTTAGGAATTATCACCCACTTTAGGAAGGTCTGAGGTGATGTACGGTCAGCAGGAGGTTCGCTAGCGTCCGTGAGGGCTATGAGCCGTAGTCTTATAGGGTTTTCCGCTCACGTTTCGGCCCTACACGGTCCTGGGTCGGACATTGAATCTTACATTCTTTCGCCGGGTAAAGGAACGATCTCCTGGAGACCTAGCAACTCCTCGATCTCTCAGAACTCCAGATAAAGCACGAGGTTGTCTGCTACTCCGATGTAATGGTCATCGTTGCGGCGAGAATGACCGATCCGCATCGAGTAATGACGAGTTTTACGATAACTACCCACGTCTCGGATTTCCCCCCGGATACTGCAGACAACTTCTGCCTTGTGAATTATTTATATAACGTATGAGAAATGTATTAGACGAGAACGCTTTCTTTTTTTCACGTTCCAACAAAAAATAAAAATAAATAAATTTAATAAAAAATAATAAAAAAATAAAAAAATTAAAAGATGATAATAGAAAAAAAATAATAATAATTAAAATCCTTTCAGGACATTATTTTTATAATCCAGTCTCATGAATATCAGCCTCGATGAATTGGAAGGCGCTTTGGAATCGCTATTTTTCAACGTCGAGAGCGAAGGGGAAAATTTAGGGAAAACGCCATTTCAAAGTGGTCTTTTATATTAAGTTTGATCTCGCCGAGGGGCCTCAGTGTTGTTTGATGGTCGTGGGCCATAAAAGAAAACATACTCGAAGCGGTTGAAGATCTACCCTTGTCCTCCGCGTATTCCCCAGTGTTGCGGCTGTAAGAAAAGGGCGACACAAATGGAGTGTAGATAACGCAAACCCTACCTCCAGTCTGTAGGCATTTTTTCAGGTTTTTTCTCGGGCCGGAAGCGTTTCCAAAAAACCCGAGAAACGGAGAAGGTTACAAAAAACCAAGTGATGGCTCAAGGACATAAAGGAGCTCTCAGCGTAGGAGTAAAGGTCGGAAGAGTGTCCCTTCTTCATTTCTGCGCCGCTTTTGCATCTCTTTACTGCGGAGCCATCTTCCGCTCTTTTCTTACGAAAGGTTTTTTTTAAGTCGACGCACAAAAATCAACTAAAGTACGTACTACGGTTCTAGCAAACCGAATGAATGCAAAAAGCCACCGGTTTTCCTGGTGGAAATATTCAGAACTGGAAATATTCGAGGAAGATAAGAGCGAATAATTTCTAGCTTCGAGGAAACATTTTTGACAAGCGAAAGGATGAAAGGTGACACGGTTTTTATGTTGAAAATAGCGAAGTGGGGTTATTTCCTTTCGGTAATAATTTTTTGTTGAAGCACATGCCATGAAAACCAGTGAATGATTCGGCTGGAGGATAGTTTTGATTTATTTGCAACAAAGAGTACTCCAACTGACTGAGAATCTCTTGTATTTTCGCTTTATCATCTTGAAATTGCAAGCATGACAACGCGCCGCACCAAATGACAGTCTAATATAACGTTTTCCCCCATACAAGGACGTTTTTTAGTATCGAATGATGCCGCGTCGCGCAATCACGTACATATTCATCTCATCCCGTTTTCCTGCACATTTCATCCCTTGGCGAATCCTTTCCCGTTTTCCCTTCCCGAACAAACATATTTCATTCACCACATATTCCCTCGTTGGTGTTCACTCACGTTTCCAAGCGCCATAATTTTTAAAACGGGAAGAAAAATAAAAATAATACTCCCAGCAGCTAAATGACAGTCTAATGAAACGTTTTCCCCCACACACGGTCGTTTTTTAGTATCGAATGATGCCGCGTTGCGCAATCACGTACAAAATCATCTAATACCGTTTTCCTGCACATTTCATCCCTTGGCGAATCCTTTCCCGTTTTCCTTTCCCGAACAAACATTTTTCATTCACCACATTTTCCCTCGTTGGTTTCCACTCACGTTTCCAAGCGTCATAATTTTTAAAACGGGAAGAAAAACAAAAATAATACTCCAAGCAGCTAAATGACCGTCTAATGTAACGGACGTTTTTTAGTATCAAATGATGCCACGTCGCGCAATCACGTACAAAATCATCTAATACCGTTTCCTGCACATTTCATCCCTTGGCGAATCCTTTCCCGTTTTCCCTACCCGAACAAACATTTTTCGTTCACCACATTTTCCCTCGTTGGTTCCACTCACGTTTCCAAGCGTCGTAATTTTTAAAACGGGAAGAAAAATAAAAATAATACTCCCAGCAGCTAAATGACAGTCTAATGAAACGTTTTCCCCCACACACGGTCGTTTTTTAGTATCGAATGATGCCGCGTTGCGCAATCACGTACAAAATCATCTAATACCGTTTCCTGCACATTTCATCCCTTGGCGAATCCTTTCCCGTTTTCCCTACCCGAACAAACATTTTTCGTTCACCACATTTTCCCTCGTTGGTTCCACTCACGTTTCCAAGCGTCGTAATTTTTAAAACGGGAAGAAAAATAAAAATAATACTCCCAGCAGCTAAATGACAGTCTAATGTAACGTTTCCCCCCATAGACGGATTTTTTTTAGTATCGAATGATGGCGCGTCGCGCAATCACGTACAAAATCATCTAATACCGTTTTCGTGCTCATTTCATCCCTTGGCGAATCCTTTCCCGTTTTCCCTTCCCGAACAAACATTTTTCGTTCACCACATTTTCCCTCGTTGGTTTTCACTCACGTTTTCAAGCTTCATAATTTTTAGAACGGGAAGAAAAATAAAAATAATACTCCAAGCGGCTAAAAATAAATCCATGCAGACGGTACACGTAATGAAAGCCATCGTTCGGATCGAAATGTTGGGTCGCGACGTATTCCGTCGTCAGCGAAAAGAGATCCGCTTTTATTCCGATTGGTAGGTTGGGGGAGAAATAGTCACTCGGAGGATCAAAGATACAGCTATGGCTTCCGAAGGGTAGTGAAGTACTTACGGTAGACCAGCTCCGAATGAGGGAACCGAGGGTTAAAGATACGGTTAACCTAAGCAAGAGAACATTTCTACCTGCCTTGGGGCTCATCTTTCGCCGAGAAGCTCTTTGATCCAAGTACATCCATTTCTAGTTTAAAACTTGGAACCATCGAGGCTTACCTGTAACATAAAAACATCGTTACATTAAAGACAACTGCAATTGATGAAAATATTCAAATAATATAGTCGTAGTAGAAGTAGCCCAGTTTTTTAAAAATTATTTTTTTTTTTTTTTAAATTGACTAGTCTTTGCGTAATAATGTTCGATTCGTTTCATAAAAAATAAAGTGAAAATTGAACCTTTCCATCGTCAGGGGAAATGGATGAACGCTCCAAAATCAGCGATAACCGTGGAAATTCATTATGAGACCAAAATAAAAAGGAAAAATAATACAAATTGAAGGATAAAAATTAAATGCCATTCACTTGACGTGTTTTCATTATCTAGCGCTCTGAAGTATTTTTTTTTTTGGCAAGTAAAAATCAAAATATAAAAAAATTTGAAGTCCTGTGCGTTATCCAAAATCCAACAGCTGGCTAGCTAGCGCGTTTTTTTCCTAGGAAAATCACGGCGCGTGAAAACGTGAGAGGAAACCGCTAAGGGGAAAAACGCGGGAGGAATGGTGGTTTTCCTTAGGAAAATCGTGGCGTCCCTTGCGGGAGGGGAAACGCAGATGACTCGCAGGGGATGAAATTTGAAAAGGGCATCTAAAATTCGCGTGTAAGGGATGAGATGATTTCGCAAGGGAATGGGCGGCGCGTGGTCATTTAAAAGAATGATGAACGAATATATAATTTATTTCCATGAATCATGAATATTGTTATAAATGATTTATAGTTTTACAATTTTGGAAATTAACCCTGCTAAAAGTAAAGAGGTACGAATGAGGTAAAATTTGAGAAAATGTCATTTGGCGTGCGCCTTATCATTTGTTAATTTATTTAACGACAACACGGGTCAAGCCCAATACACCAAGTTTAAATAGCCAATAGACTACGAAATAAGAGGCTCAACGTTTCAAGGTGATTGGAAAAAATTCAAGAGAACTGCTAAAATCGCGCACTCTTTCTCTTAGAAAATCACGGCGCAAGGAAAAAATCGAGAGGGAAACGGGAGTGGATTTAAATAATTTAAATAAATAAAACAATATAATACAAACAATATAAATATAAACAATATAATAAATAAATCCAAATAAATAAATTAATAAAACAATATAATACAAACAATATACATATAAATAATAAAATAAATAAATCCAAATAAATAAATAAATAAAACAATATAATACAAACAATATAAATATAAAAAATATAATAAATAAATCGAGCATATAAATAAATCCAAATAAATAAATTAATAAAACAATCAAATACAAAAAATATAAATATAAACAATATAATAAATAAATCGTGCAAATAAATAAATCCAAATAAATAAATTAATAACACAATATAATACAAACAATATAATAAATAGGTAAATCGAGCACATAAATAAATCCAAATAAATAAATAAATAAATAAAACAATATAATACAAACAATAAAAATATAATACATAAATCGAGCAAAGAAATAAATCCAAATAAATAAAACAATATAAATATAAACAATATAATAAATAAATCGAGCAAATAAATAAATCCAAATAAATAAATAAATAAAACAATATAATACAAACAATATAAATATAAAAAATATAATACATAAATCGAGCAAAGAAATAAATCCAAATAAATAAAACAATATAATACAAACAATATAAATATAAACAATATAATAAATCCAAATAATATTGCATCTTCTAGCGAATCCCTCCCTCTTTCCTTCCGCGTGATAAATCACGTATAAATGATGCTGGACTTCTGCAATTCCTTTCCCGAAACATTTGCCGAATATCACGTTTCGTGCTAACTTCCACTAACTCAAAACGGTTTTCAATAGGAAAATATAATATATATATAATATATATGGGGCATAATATAATATACCATGTCGCGATTTTCATCGGCTAAGTACCGATCGTAGTAATAATTGTCGTTGGATGAATTAATTAGACGCGGAATGATGATTAATTTTATTGATGTACGCCATAAACTGCTCACCAGTCTTGCATAATAACTAAGCGAGCTATAAAACTATGAGAGCGGAACCGTTAACTTGCAATTACCGTCATCCGATGTGACAATTTAAATTCGAGTCCACCTCGCAGTTGCGTTTGAGGAATCCGGGACGTTTGTACTCGGGGGAACAAGCAGATCTAATCTGATTAATGAATATTAACGTGAGTCATTGCCCGCTCCCCGCCATACGTCCTTGCATACCATTTATGACACTCCCTTCGACTGTCTCCCTTCGAGCCAACCTTGGTCTCCCCTTAGCGGTCTGACTGTTCCGCGCACATGATCTACACTTCTGTCGATACAATCTGCATGATTGAGATGGAACAATTAACTGCACACGCTCGGTGTAATTCAATCACTACCTTGTCCATTCAGGGCGTTATGATGATTTTTATTCGCCTGACACGATAGACAAGATGGCCGCACAGTTGGATCCAGCTTAGTACACTAATTTAGTATTTGTAGTAATTTAGTACACTACTTTAGTACACGTATTCGTATTTGTGACTCTGATATATAATTTCAAACCGTTTCTAATCCCTTCGGAGGACACGGAAACAGGCGTGCCTGAAAAATTGCGATGTTGCACAACAATCCAACAATTCAGTTTAAGAAAAAAGGTAATTGTGGCAGCTGGCTTCAGTTCCACAACTATCAAAGCCAATGTTAGCAAAAAGGGATATTAGGCATCCTTTTTCATCCAAACGTCCTGGCTTTGTCTTTTTTCTTAATTTTGTTTGAGGGTGATGAATTAAAAAACTGGCTCAGTTCCAATACTATTTTAATATTAGTTAAATATTTAGTATATCAGTTGTGGAACTGAAGCCAGTTTTTTAATTCATCACCCTAAAACAAAATTAAGAAAAAATACAAAGCCAGGACGATCGGATAAAAAAGGCTGCTTAATATTCCTTCTTGCTAACATTGGCCCTGATAGGGGAATATTTTAATTTTCATTGTTGTTCACAGGATTAGGCAAGGACAAAATTAGTTGAATTAGACTAGCATTGGACTGATTATTGCAAGATTTGTACTGAATTTTACTCAATTTCTATATTATTTTCAATAATATATCTTATTAGTAAAATCGTGCCGTTCATAATGAACAGTATGGCCACAATCTAAGCAATAATTACGCATTCATCAAGTGAAAACATTATTTTCCGGGCGTAATTTATCATTAGCCTGCCAAAAAATATTCCCTATATACTTCCTGTCTTGCACAGTATCAATTCTCTATCGTATAAAATGGTAGAAACGTTTTTTGCACTTAGACCGTCTAAAAAGTTGTCTTTCGTGTTGGAGATCACGAAGAGAGTATAGAGTCGTTCAAGAAAGAGTATCGCCTAGGGACGGTTATTTTATTGTCGGAATGTGGGTTGGGAATACCGCAGAGGGCACCAGCTGCATCGCATTATAGCTCGAGCTTTCCTCTTGTTGACATACTCCGACGATCTCATCGGTCGAAATATTCTGGACTTAGTCGTCTAAATTTTACGACGAATAGCTTCCAGATTCGCCGACTCGTACCACGATAAATCACATTTTTTCGAATCACTCTCAGTGAGAAAATTTCAGCGAAAATTCGGCGAATACGTTCCACGTGTAAGCGGAATTTTCCCGTGAAAAATCAATTAGGATTGGACGAGATGACTTGGCGTCTCGCAATAACAGTAAAAGGTAATCGTTACTGTCACGACGGTTTGGTAAGCAATACTGCGGCCTAGGTAGAGCGTTTCGACGGTTTGAATACTGATTTGCCGTTTGCCAGTCGACCCTTTTCTCGGCCTTCTTGCGGGAATCGCTTTTCACGTTCCTACTAGCCCTAGACGCCAACAAATGGAACATGTACAGAATGATAATAATAAAATAGTTGCATTTAATGCATGCAAAAAAATGAGCGAGTGACATCATTTTTTTAATACTATCCGATGGACGTTTAATTTAAAAAAGACCTAAGATTGGGTCTAAAGGCTGTTAACACAATTCGATCTCTTATTTTTAGAGTACATGAAATGTATGTGTCAAGGTGACTTATTATACGAATTTTAATAAATCGAATATTCTCCTGCTTTTCGAAGATGCCCAAAGAGGCGAAGTCGCCTGTTGCCAAAAAACCGGAGACTAAGTCCAATATATCTTTTTCTCAATATTAACGATGTTGAAATAAATACGATCAAACAACAAAGACATAAACGTAAATTCAATCCACTTCACTTAAATTGTTGATTTTTTCAAAATAATTGTCTTCCAGTCCTAGTCCAGCCCTAGACCAGCCCTAGTCCTAGTCCAGTCCTAGTCCAGCCTTAGTCCAGCCCTAGTCCAGTCCTAGTCCAGCCCTAGTCCAGTCCTAGTCCAGTCCTAGTCCAGTCCCAGTCCAGTCCTAGTCCAGGCCCAGTCCAGGCCCAGTCCAGGCCCAGTCCAGTCCCAGTCCAGTCCCAGTCCAGTCCCAGTCCAGTCCCAGTCCAGTCCCAGTCCAGTCCCAGTCCAGTCCCAGTCCAGTCCCAGTCCAGTCCCAGTCCAGTCCCAGTCCAGTCCCAGTCCAGTCCCAGTCCAGTCCCAGTCCAGTCCCAGTCCAGTCCCAGTCCAGTCCCAGTCCAGTCCCAGTCCAGTCCCAGTCCAGTCCCAGTCCAGTCCCAGTCCAGTCCTAGTCCAGTTTATTTGAAACGCCCTAGTTAGCATTGCCTCAAAAATACGTCTGTTCTAATAAATTTTAATTTAAAGGATTGTTTCAAACAATGACTTACTCTTGCATACCAAGATCGTTAGCTCATCCGGTCCTTGATTTCGTCGACAGCACGTCAAGCGCCTAACAAGACATACAAACGCCTCGACGCGTTAGCTCGGGTTAAAATTGAATCCCCAACCGTTCCTTGTTATCATTCTCTTTCTCTCGCTTTTCCTCCCCGTTCCACATACCGTCTTGAAGGGTGTTTCCTTAATTAACCGAAACTTCCATCTTTCCCTCCCAACGGCGCACGTCAGCTCGTTTCGAGCCTTCCTCAAGGTGACGTCAACACGAATGCAAATCGTTCACGGGGTAAACAACAATTTAGATTGCTGTGTTGCTTTTCATCAGACGATTAACTAGATCGGTGGATAGATGTTAGTAAAATGGGCTGACAGGTAAGCTCGTCATGATTAGTTTGATTGTATTTGCAGTCGCCTCAAATCAGGAGCGAAAAATTGACTGAATTTTTTTCGAAAATCGTCCGATTGCTGTGTCGAAGGATTGTCTTCTTTAGTATAAAAGGAAATCCCCTCTCGAATTACTCTTCGATACATTTGATGGCAAGATAGCGCTTCAGAAAACGGAAAACAGTGACAATTTAGGGTTTGAACATTCGAGCTTGTAGGGCCCAAGGGTACCTTGAACCACCTTTTAATTGGAACCAGTAATTATTCAGCGGAAAGAGCTCCCTCTTCAACATTTATGAGCTAATGGCATTATAACGCCGACTTTCGTCTCTCGAAGCCCTCTTGAGAGCTCCTCAGTTTAGACTGTTGACTCGGCTCTCGGCTGAATAAAGAGTAAAATGTAGATGCGTCTTGGATTGTCTTCCAGGCCGTCAGATGGCGCATTTGAGCCGACACGGCCTAGAGAAAACTCCATTCACCCGCAAGTCAGCAATAGCCGAGACTAGTCATGAATAGAGAAGGCTCTTGAGCAGTTTTAATATTCCGCATTTCTCGTCACAGCGTGTGTTGTCATAAGAGTACAGCTGCGCACTCGAAATGAATTAAAGGCGAAGACAAAGAAATGAGAAAACGCGGGGAGAAGGCAATTTTTAATAGGCACCAGCTATCGTAGATAACGACAAGACAATGAAACTAGATTGTGGGTAAATAACGTGTCCATAATTTCAAATCCACTTCGTTACAAATTGTTGATTTGTTATTCAAGCATTTTTTTTTAATCGGACTATGCAATCTTTACGCGTTTTTTTTTTCAAATTTTATTTATTTTTATTTTTTTTTGCCCGTGGGTTTTTTGGGGTTATCTTCCTCACTGTGACCTCCAAGTGGGTCTATTGTGACTTAAGCTTGGTTCACATGTGTCCGTAAAATGCGTTTCATGCGTTTGCGTTGAATCCGGCAAAACGTGGTGGGGACATCTAATCTCCGCCCAATGCGATGCGGCAGTTCATAAGCATTATAATTATTTTGCTTTGCGTCTGCCTCTGTCCGTCATCCGATAATTGCTAAGCGACTGACTGAACGTTTTCAGAAGTGCTTTCTATTTCATTGCCATCACTGATTTCTTCAACTTCAATTTAAAGAAAGGTAGGTAAGTGTTCATATTCAAGTCGTATTTCAAAACCATATTTTATATTAATATAAATAATAGTATTTTCAATTTATAATAATGTAAATAATACTATTATCAATTTATAATAATGTAAATAATAATATTATCAATTTATAATAATGTAAAAAGATTATCAATTTATAATAATGTAAATAATAATATTATCAATTTATGATAATGTAAATAATAATATTATCAATTTATAATAATGTAATAACTTGACGATTTCTATATTCGGATATTTTCATTTTTTTATTTTGTTTTCAGGCGCTCACCTACATTATATTCATGGCTAGTGGTTTCGACCCCACTGGGACAGAGTTCATCATATTATACAATAAATTATAAGTAAATTGTCAATAGGTGAGGTTGCATAATGAAATAATGACAAAAATAAAAGGTTAACAAAGCAATTTATTTTTTCATCAATTATACCTAAATTGTCAATAGGTGAGGTTTCATAATGATATAATGACAAAAACCAAAGTTTACAAAGCAATTTATTTTTTAACCAGGTAGGTATGGTACCAGGTACTCTTTTTTGCAGATAGAGAAGAACTCGTTGAAGCACGAGTAGGGTTGATCGTCAGCGATTCTGGAAAAAAAATTAGAAAGGTGATAAATCATCAACTTCAGCTTAAATATTAGGGGAACATTATGCGCATTGCATAAATATTAAAGTGACGAAACAAATTGAAAATTAACAAACAAAAATTATGAATACACAGACCGATGTAAATTAAGCTATACAGGACCGTGATATACACACTTACACTAGATCCATAGAATGGAATCATGATCAGAAAAGATAATCAATTAACTGTAAAACTCTAGTCAATATTCAAACTCAAATAATTAATACTTTCGTGGATGGGAAAAAATGTAAGTACTCACGTTTTTTTGGGGTAAGCGACTCTTTAAAAAAAGAGAGGCTTGCTAAATAGGGCGACTTCACTTGATGTTAGGCCCCCATTCGTGTTTAGAGAAACCCCTTTTCTCGTTTCATTTCTTTCATAAAAAGATCTCTAATTGATGTCCACCTCATTTTCACCAGCTCACCTGGAATATCGAGAAATGACGAGATAGTAATACGAATTCTTTTCAACGCCGGCCCCAGTAGTTAAAACAGCATAGAATGGTAAATTGGAGGCCAAAAAATAGTTACTCGAATTAGGTGTATATAATTTTAAAAATAAAAAATTCTTACCGTCTTCTTGGCCGACTGCAAGAGCTAATTCCAACAACTTTTTGGTGAGCTCAATATTCCGGTAACTCAAAAACAATTTTGTTGAAATCAGCGAACGTAGATGATGACATTGCAACCAATTAATTCATAATCACAATCGCGACGAGCGCACATCAAGACGGAAAAATGTTGATCGGCCATTAAAGATAACGCTATCAGGCAACTGGAGGACGCTAGTTGCGCGTAGCCCCGAGCGCAGATCCGTTCGTCCGTCATTGCGGAAAATATTTAATGAAAGTAATCGGATGCGTTTGCATTTGCGGCAGAAACCACGCCCACATCGAAATTTCGACAGCCAATGAATAGGCCGAACGCATTTGACGTACTTGACGCAATACGCATGAAACGCATTATACGGACACATGTGAACCTAGCTTTAATCTTTACGCGTTAGGAATGTTTCTGAAATTCACGAGCTTCCAAATTTTCACGAGATACTACTCAAAACAGTTTGATGATTCCATTAAATTCGACGCTACTATAGTGAATGCATTTTGAATTGCCAGCTTTTGTTTCGAAACCGGATAACACTAAAAATGGCCGGCTCCAGTCGCCATAAAGTCGAAAAAATATTTATATATATGTTCTGATAATGTTTTTGCTCCTGAAAGCATGCCCATCTTCCAACTTCCTAGGAACAGGATGATTTTACTTTTGTTTGTCACATTTTCACGTAGTTGCTGGCGTTTCAGGAGACGTTTTCTCGACTTCATCCCAACAGCTGATGATTTACTTTCCTGGCCGCTGCCTAGCCTCAGCAGGGGGAAAAGGCCGGTACGGCAACAGTCAGGCTTGCCAACTGTTGTAGGGAAAGTTTCCCGCTTAATTTCCCTGTCTGGGATTTTATCGGGGAAACTTTCCCTACAACAGTTGGCAAGCCTGACTGTCGCCGTACCGACCTTTTCCCCCTACTAGCCTCAATACCAACTTCCTAGTTTTGAGCCTTGAAAACAGAAGAGCTCGATCGGCTGTTGTAGTCGGAAATTCCAAATTTAAATAGCCAATGGCATGTTAGCAGCGGGAAACTAGCTCTTCGAACGCTCTCGGTTGGTAAAAAGGTGCCGAAATTTTCAAACCTCGCTCAGTTTGAAAGTTCATTTCTCTGGGAAATTCCGGCGAACCGAAAACCGCGGGGGAAACTTTTCCAACCTCGAGTTTCTGCGTGAAGAACCGATGCGACTTCCACTTTCGAAATTGTTCGCTGCATATCTTAAGAAATTGAAACGTCACATTGTCGGAAATACTTGGCAGGTTGAATCATCGCAGGCGTCCAACAATCAAGTTCCATACCCTTCCAGGGGAACCTCCCCCATCTCGTTTCTCACGTCAAAACTCGCCTCCCCCGTTTCCCGCCTGTCTTTTTCCCCGTTTCCTGCCGCTTACTTCGCCCCGAGTCTGCTCTGCAATTCCCTCAGCTAGCAGATATTGAGAGCTCGTCTATCCAGATGTTGCATCCTTCCCTGCCAGATCCCTCCACCGACGTTCGCTCTTTCCGCGTTCCCTTCGGGCGAATCGCTGCCTGGCTCCGACGTCGGTTCAAGCAGGGTTTTTGAAGCCGGTAAATTTTTGAGTTCATTTAATATTAACACATGTCAGCGAGACAGGGCGTTGCTGCTCAACTCGCCCCAACCCGAGACCGTATTTTAATAAATAGAACCAGATTCAGCGGCTCGAAGACGGCGCCGAAGTTGCGGTAGGGGCTGTTCTTTTCGCCTTGCGAGATAATGGAGAAGTGAATAATGCACAACATGCAGGAAAAGGATGCTGAAGAGGTCGGAAGGCTTGATTATATAAGGGCGATGGATATTTAGCCGGGGTTGATTGACGTAAAAAGGGCCTTTTGCTCTACGTATGTCAGGACTTCCATTCCGTCCGGTTCACTGCCCTGTTTTGCTTTGGGAATTTCTCCCGCCAGCCGTTTATTTTTTTTCATTGCCCTTTCATAGAGCTGCATGTAGGATTTCTCCAAACAACAAGAACATTATACAGATTTCAATTCAATGTTTGGAAAATGAAGAGGTTTTATTGTTATTTCACTCCGTTTCAATATATCTCGTTAATTTTTCACGCCATTTCGCACGATTCACAATATTTCACTCTACTTCACATACAACTCTACGCAATGTCTCAACATTTCTTTTCCCAGAATATTTCACTCAATTCGAAACCGTGCTATTATATTTTATTTCACCTCATCTCGCTCGATTGCCATTTTAATGTATATTGTAATGTGTCTATCACGACGGACAGGAAGACTTTCAAGAGGAAGGTGATTGTAACTTTGTTGTGAGAGATTATGATTAGATGGACGAGAGATGGACAAAGAAATTGTCATGATACATGTTGTCATGCCTTATACATATTTGTAAACAGTTTCATAATAAATCTTCACTTAACGTTCTGAATTCATTGAATTAATATTTCACAGAAATTTTTTAAATTTTTTTTTTTCAAATAAAATTTTTTAAAAAATTTACAAATTGATCTTTTATTGGGGAGTTTTCCCTTCCTATCTGTACTGTATAGTTTTAGAACTTAATTATTTTAATTCACAATTCAAAATCAAAACTTCCGTTTCACTCTCTAACAATCTCCATAATCGTCCATCTAATCATAATCTCTCACAACAAAGTTACAATCACCTTCCTCTTGAAAGTCTTCCTGTCCGTCGTGATAGACACAGTACATATATTACACCATTTCACTTATTATTGTTTACTTTACTCACTTTCATACAGGAACTTTCGAAACAACCAGCGTTAACCGGAGATAATTTCATATTTTTTATCCCCATAAATTTTCCAATATTTACCGCTGAACTTCTCGTTAAAAGATAATTTTGTCTCGTCGACGTTCGAACGGCGAATCTTTGACCGTTGTCTTTTTCAAAGTTTACCGAGGAATCTCCATCTCAGAGATGAGAGTTTGGAAACTTGCAGTCTTGTGGAAGTCTAACTTCCAGACTTGGTTTCTTTTAACGGCCCCTCCTTCGGACTTGTTAACGCTCTTCAAAGTCGATAATTATTCTCGATTCCTGCGCAGTTTCCCTCCCCTCGAAACTGAATTTCTGTAATCCCTGTTGGTCACAAGTTGACAGTTTGTTAAAAGATGCTCGTCTGTGGGGAAAAAAAATGTCTCAAGACGGAAAACTTTGGTTTTTCATGTGGCAACTCGTCTATCTGATGATGAAGATTAAAAGCACCGGAACCGGTTTTGTTCAACATCGTCCGACGAAAGTTCGATTCGATCGCAGCGCAACGGATTTGGTTAATTAAAACGTACCGGTTTCTGCATAGGTATAAAAAACCTGTAGCGACCGCTATTCTCTTGTCACGGTCGCGTAGCGAGTAATTGAAAAAAGGCATTAAAAACCGAGTGGAAAAAAGATTGGACACTGAAAGGGTCGAAAGTTGCGAATCGGAAGAAATTGGCAACTATTGGAATATTTATTTAGCCTTGTGATCCAATTTTATATTTATTAAAAAAAATATTCTATTATATTCTAATATTTCATTTTTTTTTTTTCTCTCACGGCAATGTATTTCCCTTGATTGTAATCACCTTCTTTCCTTTCATTACTTTTTCATTTTTTCTTCCCTATTTAAATAATTTGATTTTCTTCAAACTAGAAAATTTTTTTTCAATCTGCCTTGTAAGTTTGCAATTTCTCTCGCATTTCTAGTTTCATGCTCATTTTTCAGACCTCGCATTTTCTTTATCACAGGTCTTCCGTGAAACTCGATTAAATACCACGTTCGCTTGATTCGCAGTCTTTTAAAGTTTCACGACTCTCGTGAAAAGACCTCTCGGTGAATTATTCAACGGAGACAATGCGTGTTCAATGCTGCGGAAATTCACGAACCTGCTGGAAAAACAGTTCCATATCGCGAGTAGTAAATAAATTACCGCAGACGATTTCGCTCAATCGATCCCGTTGTTAGAAGTTGTAAAGCAAACTATGCTCTATGATTTGCTGAGACTGAAATATTTATTTTCGAATTGTCAACAAGATCGATATAATGGCCGGTTCAGTGAATTGCGGGTAACTACTGCTGACAGAGTGGAGGAATATTTTAGAACTCATGATTCTAGTTCCTTTCCAGTGTAAACAGGAGCGATGGATTGTTTGAGGTGGTTACTATGAAGATACAGATTTTCTACGAAGAGCAATTCACAATAGTTGGCCATAACAATAATTCAACAATAGTTGGGTTATATAAGTTTGTTAATCGTGGCAAGGGATCGTTTCCTCTCATAAATCGTTTGCGTTAGTGGCCGTTGGAATTGTCTCGAAAATCGGCAACAGTCGGGAATGTATTTGCGAAAATCAACTTCGAACAATTAAATATTATTTAAAGAAAATTCATTAAAATTAATAAAAAAAATAAAAAATAAATTTAATAATATTAAAATTATTAAATCTGTGAACAAGTGAATTAAGACACGCGAGAAAAACGAAAGGAAATATGAGGAGTATGAAATAACTAAAAATGACTGGGAATCTCTTCGATTTTCGCTCGATCATGTTGCGGTTTTGAGCACTCAAATGTACCCAATCAAATTAAAATTTTATCCAACTTTTCTCCCTACGATCGGACGTTCTTTATTTTCAAATGATAACGCTTCGCGCCATCTCTTGCCAAATCATCTCATCTGTTCATACACTCAAGTTCAAACAACTGTTCCCTTCGCATTCGATCCCTTGGCAAAGCCTCTCCTGTTTCCCTTCCATTTTCTTCTCCTCTCTGGTGCGCCACGATTCACCAAAGGAAAGGAATAACGTTTCTTCAAACACTGCCCCTCTCCGTTTTTCCCTTGGTGGTTTTTCTCACGTTTCACGTGGCACGATATTCTAAGGGAAAGAACGTGCGTGTATTTTCTACCAATAGCTTAGATTTTCTATCGTTCATTTTTGAATTTCGAGCATGACAAAGCGCCACTCCAAATGACAGTTTTTTTTTTTTTTTTTTTTTTTTTTTTTACCTTTTTTGTCCTCACACTGGCATTCTATACATTTAAAAGATACAGATTCATCAATCCATACATGCAAGCTGAACCTCAGTTTTCATTTTCATTTCCATTTCATCATTCGGCAAATCCTCTGCCGTTTCCCTTCCGTTTCCTCTCTTCTCCAATCCGCCTCGATTTACCAACGGAAAAACAATCGCGTGTCGTGATTTTCCAAGGGAAAAAACGCCTGTGTAGTTGACTTGATATTGAATCAGTCAATAGACCAGATTAGATCCGATGGCAATCAAAATCCCCCCTCCCCTGAGAGGGAACTAATTTTGAAAAGTTCTACTTGATAGGAAAATCATGGTTGTAAAAATAGGGCAGTATTTAATTACAAAATGATTTATTTTGACCCTAGAGTACAGGTTATTCAATTAGATTTTATTTACAAGGTTTGGATACAGTTTTTAGAATAGTATTTAGTGTAATCTCCGCCACCACAGACAATTACGTCTTTTTGTCTATAACTATAATAAAATTAAAACGTATTCAGGCTTACTAAAATATTGTTCATCCATAATAAGTGATTAATTAGCTTAAAATATTTCCTTAATTTTATTAATTTATCGGCATCGCTATTTAATTTCTTTTAAAGGAAATTTCGCCCCTTGGCGCCCTGTGCACGGCTCGCTAGGCCCTCGGGCCAGCTCTGGTGAAGCCTCAGTAAAACGTCGACTTCGCAACTTCTGACTTCCGGCCAAGGGGATGAACTGCTTAGTATGCAGTCCCACAAGAATCCTACTCCTTTAGTATAATAACCAATAATCTTGTAATATTATCCCCGAAGGGAATCTCCAGTCGACAGATTCACAATTTGCGAACACGAAACGCGTGAGTGACCATTCAGCATTTGCTGATATACGTTTAAAAATGCTATCGCCAGTGACACCATTTCCGCCACCTGATAACAATAATTGGCCCCGGATGGGCGAAGAACCCTTCAAAATTTTCATCTCCCTCTCCATTCCCTCGCTAGAGACTTTGGGACTACTTCAAGGTCCACGTATTGAAAATTATCCCACGCTAAATCGGCCGCGAATCTCGTACGAAGAGCAACGAGAGGGTGATCGTGAGCCGAATAAAATCGCTTGAGAGCGTCCTTTTTCCGAGCAATTTCCCGTCCGGCAGGGCCCTCTCCCTCAGGTTCCGGCCGCGTGAGTCATGATAAGAGGAACCAGCTGAGATAAGAGCTTAGTGAATCGTGTGTCGCCCATCGCTTCCCTGCACCTATTGTCTCTCGGAGGGAGACGTCAACGCGGCCAAATCCGGAGTCTCGCCCAAGGAGGATGGAAAATCGAAACTCTCTCTTTCGTTACTCCCTCGGCCAGCGGCGGTGTCTTTATTAAATTCCGAAGGTTCCGTTTTAAAACTGACATGCCGTAACGGGAATCTTGACTGACAGCAAGAGATTACATTCAACGTTGTCACCGGATCGGACGCACATTCAATAATGTTCTGAACAGATTGATCTAAATTATGAAAGTAGATTACAATAAAACTACAGTTAAAGCGCTAATAAGGCTAGGAAAAGTTGGACTGTGCGAGAGGATTTTTATTTTTAGACTTCCTTATTGGTTGCCTAGGTTTTAAAAAATATAGTCAAGTTGACTGTTAAAAGGAGTAGAAAGTTTACCTAGAGACTTTCCTGTACGTCTAATAAATTCTACTCAATGAGTAATGGTTTATCAGAAATTAAATGAGTCTCAACTAAATTAAAAAATTAAAGCCAGCCGATTTCATCTGTATTGCTGCTCACGCTCTGCAACCAAATCTTCAATTCATATTCTTGCTTCACGTACAAACTTGCAACTTTCCGAACGACGGCACCTTTATCGACAAAAGTTTGTCCTATTATGATTCCCCAAGACAGTAAGTGCCATTCACAAATGTTTCTTTCCCCTTGAAAATCGCGTCAAGAGGTAATTTCGTTTTGACAATCATTTGTGTCACAATCATTATATTGTAGAGGCATAACTATTTCAGCCATTAAAAATTCCTTTTTTCTTCCACCACGCTTTCCTCCATTTTCCTCTCGCCATTTCTTCCCACATTTCACGTACCGTTTTTTTTCCAAGAAACAGAACGTATGACCGGTAAATATATCTTGATTACTAGTTTAAATTAAATTGAATTACAACCAGATGAGTTTCTAAGCTGGCCAATCGCATTCGGATCGCAAGTTTCTATTGTTCACGCTCTGCTACCAAATGTTCTCGAGAAACTGGACGTTTCATATTTTTCGGTGAGTGGAAACCGCCAGGAGAAAACGGGGAGGGAAATATTGTTGGAAAATTTCCTCTGATAAATCGTGGCACGCCGAACGGGAGGAGATTCGTCAAGGGATCAAAAGCTGCAGTGGTTGAATGGAAGCTATGGTTGGATGAAAGCTGAAGCTATGGTTGAACATGAGTGTATGGAGTGTACGGCCTGAAGAGATGATTTTGCAAGGAATGGTGCTTAATAACTTGGAAGTGAAAAACGTCCACGTATGGAGAATAACTTCAATAAAACTGTCATTTGGTTCGGCTCGTTGTCATGCTCGAATTTTCAAAAAGATAAATTTAACTATTCCCTGTCAAATCCATAATTTCTTGAGTGTGGTTAATCGCTTGGTTTTAAATCGTAGATTCTTGACGTGAATGGGTATTTTCTTGCAACATCAAGGTTCCTCTGTTTCTTCTTTTTTAAATCGTCGCTAGAAGTATCGAACATACAAGCCTCAGTTTGTGCTTTAATGGAAGCTAATTACGTTTCCTAAAACTTCATTCCCCTTGACCTGATATCACTCTTTCGCCCGATTTATTCCTCGGAAAAATCCAAAACAAATAAATTGGACCTTTTGGAAAAATTACAAACTTCAAACGAGCATAACTCAGAAACTATAAGCTCGACAGAGCTGCAGCTCGGCTCAAATTGTTGCATATTTAATCTTCTATTTTAATCGTGCACATTTTTATCCAGAAACACCAGCGTGTAGGAGATTTGCCAAAAAAAAAAAAAAAAAAACAGAACTAAATCTGAAAATTTCGATGTGTTTTGGCCCCCAAAACTTTGCCCGCGGGTGTTTTTGATCGTGCTCAGATCTATATTACTCAAACATGCCTAATATTTTATTTGATATTTAATAATAATAATATTTAATATTTAAAACAGATCTCTTCGAATTTCCCTCTTCTTTAGCTCAGCGGTTTCGTTTTACACTATAAATCCACAGCATCCGCCGAATAATTTCGCCTCGCCGTAATCATTTTCCTCGCAAACCGCGGCATCGGCTTTGACCGTGGTCAGGGATTTTCGGGAGGAACTTGAGCCGAGTTTATTAAATTCTCCCATCTCGTCTGGCACTATCGGCCCTCGCAGGTGAAGCTGAGGTAGCTGGAGCCTTCTATTATGCTAATTACTTCCGTCTCAACCGCCCCAGCTCGGTAATTGGTGCTGTAGACGGCATTATTCTTTTTCATCCAGCCCGCTCTCGATTCTCTTTTCGTTTTCAATTCATTTGCCGAAGGCGACCGTTCCAACCCGAGTTATCATAGTTAAACGACGTCTCGAAACGGCGAAAAACGTAAGTTGAGACGTTTTAATATTCAAGAGTGACCCGATGAGCCCTCGAGGAAATTGAAAAACCTTTTTTCCCTTTTACGATCGCCTTTCTCGCCCTTCCTTGATGAGCGAATTGTTTCGTACGGATGCACTGGAATACGATCTTGTTCCAATGAGCTCCGAAAAACCGTCGATGGGCAGGAAAATGTAAAAATATCTACGGAATGGAAAATTTTGTACATCGGTTTTGTAGATTTCGTAGATATTTTGTGATCGGTAAAGAAAATTACGTTGTGGTTTGTCGCGTATCCATTAGATCCTATTTATTTTAATTTATTAGACTCTAGGTTTAAAAAGCGGGAGTGTTCTATCTCAACCTTGTGGAGCTATTACTGGGCCTTATTTTTTAAAAACTTTTATATAGAAGATGTTTCCTGGAGAGGCCCAGATCGGCGAAAGCGCTAGAAGAGATATAAAAACAAAATATGAGATAACGTCGCATTTATTGTCTCTACCCCACGTCGAAGAAAATTACGGGAAATGACGGTCTATTATTTGTCATAGTATTTGTCATATTTTTCTGTTATCTTCGAACCTCTCATCGGAATATTTCAAGTGGATCTAGCTTAGGAATCTTTAGATTAAAAACACTTTCTTCCTCCTCGATTTCGTATAAAAAGACTCCTCCCCGAATAGGTATTATCAGTCTTGGAACTTCCATCACACTCAAACTTGACAACCTTTCAACAACCGAAAATGAAATTTTTCCTCATCCGGTCATTGTTGCCGTTTTGTTGGCCGCTTTCGTCGCCGAAGCTTCGCCTGTTGAACAGCAAGCAATGGAGTTAACAGGTATGAGCTCAATACTAATTCGTATCATCAACTTTTCAAAAAAAATTAGGATTTTTGCCCAACTCAGTTTGATTTATAGGTTTTTTTTTACACTTCAATAAAGTCCTTTTCTCACTTCAATAAGTTTTCTTATAGCTTTGTTCATTAAAATAAATTCGAAAATTACCAACCGCTGAAAGTAACACTTTTATCAGAATTTCGTAATACCATTTTAAAAAATAATTAGTTAGGGCGAGAAATAAATAAAAAATTAATATTTAGTAGTTTCGCCTCTCTTGCCGTGCCTTGTTAATTGGTATGTCATCACTATACTGAATAGTTTTTACTATCTGTATGAAGGATCAGTAAGGTATAGTTATTATAGCAGTAGGTATAATTGGGTAGGTAAATGGTGGTGTTTTCATGGTTTTTGTTACGTAAAGTATTGGTGTTTCAACTTGTGCAAAGTTTTAACCGATTTGGACATGACAACTTTAAGTTTTCCAAGATTTGTAACTTGCACAGTTGATAGCTTAAGCAAAAAGTCGTCAATTCAAATGTTCAAATATACCAAAAAATAGGTAATTTAGCTATACACATTTTCCTCATGTAATGTACCTATTAATTTTTCAGCCGTTTGTAAAATATTCCACAATATTGCTGGAATATACACGAAAACATCACATTTTTCAACTTTGAACATTATTTTCATCAATTTAGTGCAAAAGAAACAATGAATGGACCATATATTATTGGTATGCACATCATCAACTATCATTATACTGAATTTGAGCAAAATCGAAATCAAAAAATTTTTCACGAAAAATCCAAGGGGTACCCCTGCGATTTGTTTGAACTGAACACTTAACAATTTTTTACTCGTCTTCCAATACAGATAAAAATCTGAAATTTTCAGGAAACTTGTGTCTTACCAAGATGTATTTTTGTGATTTTTTTCAATTCTCGGAAAAATCTGCAAATGGTCCGAAAAAATCAGTTTTTGAAAGCTCGAAAATTGGACTTTAACCGTGATTTTCGGGGTCAAAATTCATTTGAATCAATTGTTTTATTATGCAGGAGTCTTCATTTGAATGCCTTACACACGTGCATTGCAAAAAATTTGGAGAAAAAAGCGTAAACAGCGCTACAGAAATTATTTTCCGTAAATCGAGTTTGTAACCGGCCGAAATAGCATCGGCAAGGATGGAAAATTAAACTTTTGTTTTTTAACGATTTCGAAAGCTATTCTTATAGGAAATTCAACGCTGAATCCGAATTTGACGTCAAAAGGACGGAAATTTGACGACAACTATCAGTTTTCCCCAGTTTTAGCACACCGTTGTTATGTTTTTCAACTTTGAAAACTTATTGCTAAAACTTACAGGGCTGTTCAATATTATTTTATTACTCATTCTTATAGGAAATTAGACGTAGAATTCGAATTTGAGGGGGAAATTATGAAATTCCAACAATTATTTAAATTTTTTCGGTTTTTCATACTTTTGAAGTTTCAACTTTAGATTTTTCTTCCGCCACGTTCGCAAATTTGGAAAAATTAGGTTCCGTGTAAGCGAATCGAGGAAATTTAATTTTGAATCAATTAAAAATAAAAAACGACACGGATTACTTTTTGATTTCGAGATATATTCCACTTTTCAGTGAAAAGTTTCAAAGTGGACGATATTGATATAATATCTATGGCATTATTGAAAAGCTTTAATTGCCATATTAGAGCTCAAAAACCGGCCAAAAATAATTATAATTTTGATGCCGTTCGGATTCATAACGTTTGCTTTGATTTAGCGTTTAAAAACGGTTTCATTTCTAATATTAAAAAATAATGCCATTTTTCAGTTTCTGGAGATGCGCTTGCCGAGCAAGAAGCATTGGAACAATACGGAGCTCTGCTTCGTCAGAAGAGGCGAGTCCATTGCACGCTATATCCCAACGGAAATATGGAATGCACGGGGACCGACGACTGAAAAACTGCACCCATGTCATTTCCAGCCTTGCTATCAATAAACTTTTTCCTTCAAATTTTTCCAAATATATTCTCCATTTTCACGAGTAGATCCAAAGAAAGATATATCGCTCGACAAAGTGATCCAGTTTTCGAATTAGGAATAATTCATGGCGAGATTTGAGTTTTTGGAGGGTCGAGACGCGGGAAATTTTCATCTAAGAAACTGCAATTGGGTCTAAGTTCGGGTGAAGGAAAGGCGGAAGGAGAGCCGACCGAGTTGGAATGTTTCCAAAATATTTGTCTCCAAGTTCTGGTCGATTAGACCCCCGGGCGTGACCCTCGAAGTGATCGTTCCGGTCGGTTGAGTCGTGAGTTGAAATTGAACGTTACTGACGACTATTGTTGAAATGCGTCGATTGAGATACTTCAAAATATCGAAATAAATTAAATTATATTCTCAGCCGATAAGCTGAAATTAACTGGAAATTGGTAATAGCAGTATTGGAGAACGGCCGCCATCTTGAGCTGCCATCTTGGATCGGCCATTTTGAATTGAAACACGTGACTGATTGAAGTATAATTTAATTCATTAGTGTATGAAACCCTTAAAAATAGCTTAGTTTTTTTTATGAGTATCCTAAAAAACTGTGGAGTTTTTGATCGACCTAAACATCCTTGACAATCTTAAAAATTACAGCTGTTCCTATAAAATGTATTATTCGGGAAACATTCTACAACATCGCAAGAAGGTTATTTTGAACATTATGCCCTTATGTGCTATAGTTGGAGTTCCTATTGAAGCAATAAACCCCATAGCTGACTTTAGAACTCGGCAAAAAAAAAAAAAAAAAAAAAAAAAAAAACCCAGTGATTTCTTTCTGCAGTTTTCGCATAACTGGAATTTACCATCCGAAAAACAAATTACCTCTCCGTGTTTGCCGTTTCGGAGGGGAGCTGCGGTAGGCCTTTGCAAACTTGCCTGAGGCTGTTGGGCAACAAAACACATAAAACTGCAGTTGCTAGCCCGTTAGGCAGTACGAGTTGGGCCTAGGGCTAAACACATACGGCAAATATTGTCCGACTTGAAGTTTTCACCCTATGACAAGTTGATACGAATTGAAGCGAAGTTTGGATGGAAAATCAGGTATATTTTCACTTCTTTCCATCACCAAAATCACGTCTGAATGAAGAGATTTATACTCTATACGATGTTTCAGGTTTGAGTGGAGAAATAGAAGGGACAATAAATTATTTTGAATATTAGTTAATTATTTTCCTCTAATTAATTATTTTTCCTCTGTTTCTGTAGCCTATTCCTGTTATAGAGGGAAAAAGTCAACGAACCAGCTTCAATTATTGACGAAGAGTGTAAAATAAAATAAAAGGCAAGCAATTAAGAACTAATTCCAATTGATTTCCAATCAAACTTTTTCCCAACCTGAGAAAAAGGCGATTAATTCAACTCGATGGCGATGTGATTGATAACGGAGACCTTATCTCGAGAGGAAATTGCCTCTCTCAAGCTGCAGCCTTATTAACAGTTTGTATATATTACAACCGCCTGTACAGAGTCCAGACTTGAATTACAGCTTAATTGCTCTCGGTTTTCAGACTTTGGATTAATAGCAGGAAAGCTTTGAGGGATTAAGAGGTTCCCTCGCCCGCAATGCGCAGATCCAGCCCGCAACCATAGTCTCCTTCAAACTTCTTCAGTCCCTGTTTTCCTTTACACCTCTGAAATATTTACGGGATTTCTGGAAGTAATTCCCATCCCTGCGGTCAACCCTCGGCATTCCAGGTAAAATATGAAAACTCGGTTCGGCTCTCGAATTTATTTATGCAGCGTGCAGTTTTCAGTAGATTACGCCTATATTAGGCGAGCTCTCGTAATTTTAATCGTTGAAAATTTGATTGAGAGGAAAAAATGGAGATTATGTTCGTATCAGAGTGAAATATGTTATCAAACGTGGCAGAGTGTTAATTGTATTTTTTCAACTTCCTGTAAGCTTCTCGAAGCACTTTTCAAAAAAACTGCAAATTTTATTTATTTATTTTTAATGCAGTATTTTATTGGTTGCGACTGTGTTTCGTGATCTATCAGGAATTTTATCTACCGCGAAAATCGTTTTACGCCGCTTTTCAATATCCAGCTTATTCCCTTGGAAGAAAAGCGACCTTAAAAGATTTCCCTCATCAGACCGCCGGTTTCGTTTTGTATAAAAAGCCCCCTAGTTTTCCTCGTGGGTAGCATAAAACCGAAAAGACGCTGGGAAAGGAGGCTTTTCAAAGATATTCGATTCGGGAGGGCCAAAAGTCATGTTGCAAGGTAAACCTTTTATCTTGCAAGCTCTTCAAAGCATATAGAGAAAAAGAAACGAGGTTTTGTATATTATGAAGTGGACTCGAGGTAAGGGAGGCTTTAGGATTGCTGACTTCGAGCAAAGGGGAAACATGAATGCTTAGAGTAGCGATACGCTCATCAAATGCCTCTCAGCCGCTCTTGTCCTTCACCTCTCTGCTCCCACTTATTTCACATTTTGAATTAAACAACCCAACGGAATTTCGGTACCATTCCGAAGGGACAAAAAGCTTTCGTAATATTCAAATAGTCATTTTTCATTCCCTCAAATACTCAGAAAACTAAGGCTTATGTTTGCGTCTTTTTTATTGTTGGCAAATCTTGGAGAAAGATGCCCAAACGAGCAAAAGCGCTCACGGTGAATATGGAGGCTTCTTAATCATATGTTTCCCAACAACTTAAACTAGAAGCTGACACCCAAAAGAATATAGCGTGTTGAAAATGTTACGCCGACTGTTGAAACTAGCCAAAAAAAAATTTTTTCTCTTCCATGCCTATTCTAATTTTTTTTTTTCAGAAAATTCATCCACTAAATTACATTAAACAATTCTTGTTTCTCTGGCCGATCAACCTAATCTACAAATGACTCCACAAGCGTCGAATCGGTTCGAATTTTTATTCCCCTCGTTTCGCGTCGAATTTCACCGTTAGTCCTCTTCGAAAAACAGCATTTTCGAGATGATCGTTATCTGCATGGAGAAAATTGGCGCGAAAATTGCGCCGACGATGAATTTCAAAAGCACGAAGAGGCCGATCATTTGGAGCACGAAGATTCCACCTTTGACCCAAAGTTCGTTCTTCCTTCGCGTCGTCAATATGTCGACTATTCGGTCCAAAATGAAATGGACCGAGTAGATGAATATGGAAAACGCTGGGAGCAGAGCGAGAAACATTGTGAATACGGCGTACATAGCTTGCCCCGATTGCGTGACGACGACGCCCAATAAATTGACGAAATTATTCTCCTCGGGGAGGATGCCTCTTTTTTCTTGAAACAATTGAATCTGGTCCCTTACTGATTTCAGCAGGAAAACCGGGCCGATCGGCTCGTGCGCGCGATCTTTCCTCCGCGCCGACATTTTCGAAACGAGAAAACTTGTGCTCGAAGCGGAAATCGAATTGCCGAAAGTGAATTTAGTTTTCCATCGTTTTCCCAATGTTCGGTCGTGATGATCGCAATGTCGAAAGAAAATCGCTTAAGAATCGGTTGAACTAAATTTCGACAATGGCGGGGAATTTCGATGACGGCATCCACGGACGATGAGAAATATGCGGTTGCCATGTTATTCCTGCGCGACCAGATGGTTTTCTGGAGGGAATTGATGAAAAAATTGCAGCTACATAAACAAACAACCTTATTGGTTTATTATTCAATAATAAACCATTGTAATCGCCCAAGAAAAAAACTTTATAACCCCCCTCAAAATTTGATGTTTTACGTTTCAAGGCATGTAGAATCCGAATATCCAATAAAAAAAATTCTGTCTGTACGCCGTACGCCGTGCGTCGTCAACACTTTTCCGGCCAAACCATAATAGCTAAATTCTTGAAATTTTCACCAAAAATCAATCTCGGTCCTACGACGGCCCAATTCTTGAACCAACTTGCTAGCTCAATTTTAAGGGTATTTTTGGGGGTTTTGAGGGGGAGAAAATTCATATTTTCCAAGGTTTTTCAGAAAAATGTGTACGTGGTATCAAAGTATATAGATTTTTGGTCGCTGAATCGAACGAGACCATCGCGGGGTCGATAGCTTCATTGGTTCTCGAGTTATCACAGCTTTTGTGTCGAATTTGGGAGATTTTCTGAAATATGACATGAGGGTATAACTCGAGAGTTCTTGGAGCTATAAAAATCGTTCTATACTCATTGGAATGGTCGTCAAACACTCTCCAGCTGTACCGTTAGGCAAAAAATTGAGTTTTTAATTAGGAAATTAAGAAAAATAAAATTGAATAAAATTACAATAGTTGCTACGGAGTTTTCCCTATAGTTACCATCTGTTTTTCGGTTTGTTCCAAAATGTTCGAAATAATTACTATCACAAATGGATAGTCTTTCTAAATCAATATTGAAGCGAAGGAATAATAAACCACTGTACAATCATTTGCAGCGTTTTTATTATTGTACGGGCGTGAACCCAATTGACTAAATAAATAAATACAGATAGTAAATGCGAATAATAAATGCAAAGAGAAAAAAGAAAAATTCTAGGCAAGGATTTCCCGTTCAAATGGCATCCCTTGAATTCCATCCCGTTTTCCTCTGACATACGACGCGCCGCGATTTACTAGAGAAAAACCAAAACCTTTTCCCCGCTCTTTCCCTCCCGATTTTCCTTTGTTCGTTTCATCTCCGAGGGATAATTCCTCTATATTTTCCATGGGGTAAAATCTTCGACAAACATTGTAATACTGAATATTTCCGCGCGTTTTTGAGTCGAATAACCGCAACAAACTGCGCCGTAAAGTGCCATTCTGTGGCTCGTGGTCGCATTTTCGCACCGAACTTGAGTTTCCTACCTCTCTCGGGGGAAAAACATAAAGCCACCAACAACAATCGTTATTCCTTTTCAAGTGGTGTCAACCGGCGGAGCTTGTGCTGCTGTGCCTTTGAGACTGCCTATGTTTGTCGACGACACGCAACGCGCAATGGTAGAGTAACGCTAAAAGCAGTCGTATGTCCCTGATACGGACAAATCCATTAGGGCCTCCCATTAAGAATCGAAACATTTTTTCCGCCGCTTTTCTCCCTCTCTCGATACGATTCAGTTCTACAGCCTCCACTTGAGCTTACAGTCCGTCTCTTTCCATTTTTAATCTCCCAACCCGCTCGGCCCATTGTGATTCGGTTTAAACTCTTTTGGGAAGGCTTTTTTTCACAGAGAACGTCCGCCGACTTCCCATCGTGGAAATCGATTTAGACACTCGAACGACATCGGGTTCGATGAGATTTTAGGGCAACGATACGCAAAAATGTCGAAGGTTGGCGAAAACCGTTTCCAAACTGCGTCACATGGAATCGAAAATAATTCGAACTTTAATACTAAAATACATCTATTTCCATCTGCGGTTTTATTGATCAATCAGTTTAGGATTTGGCGTGTTTCGACAACAATCTAACTGTTCCCTTCACGTTTCCTCCTTGGCGAATTCCCCACTGTACGGTGCGCCAAACCTATCCAAACGAAAACAAAAAAATTTTTCCTCTCAAGTTTCCTCGCGTCTCGATTTCCCAAAGGAAAATCCACTGATGATCTGTTCTATTCGGTAACGGCCGAGGAATACCAATAAAATAGCCGAAACGGTCGGAACTGAATATTACTATATTTCAAAAGACAAAGGACACTTCAGGAGCTCAATCTGTGAGCGGACTGCCGGCACAGCGGGAGGTTCTCCGATATCCTGGTTATCAACACTGCTCAGTGTTACCAGACAGTGTTGACACAACATGATCAAAGACGTGAAAGGGATCGCTGTCCTAGGCATGGTACGAATAATAGCTGGTCGCTGTCTCCCGTGAATCCTTCCCGAGATCTTCGACGAATCTTCGACGATTACCATGGCAGAGGCAATCGAAAGGTTTTCCTAAGGAAATGATCCCACGCCGCGATTTTCCAAGGGAAAGAACGTGCATGTATGGGCGTGTATCATCCAACTGTGGAGGAAGCATAGTTCAGTCGAAAAATCCCATGAATTGCAGAAAAAATCCCCCTGAAAGTCCCAAAGCCCATACACGCATGTTTGTTCATGTTTGCAGGGCTTGGGGACTTTCGGGGGGATTTTTTCTGCAATTCATGGGATTTTTCGACTGAACTATGAGTTCCCCCACAGTTGGATGATACACGCCCATACATGCACGTTCTTTCCTTTGGAAAATCGCGGCGTGGGATTTTCCTTTGGAAAATCTTTCGATGGCCTCTGCCATAGTAATCGTCGAAGATCTCGGGAAGGATTCACGGAAGACAGCGAGTTAGGCCACGCGAGGAAACGATACACGCAACGAAAGAGGAAAGTATTCACCAGAGGTTGGTTTTATTGATCACAAACGATTTTCAAAGGGAAAGAATGCGCGTACATGGCCAACTATAGTAATCATCTGCCTCATTGAACTTCAAGCAACTAAGCAGTTGTAGAGGAAACTCCAGTTGCATTTATTATTCAGCCGCAAATTTTTCTCAAACGTGTTTCAGCCGGGAAAATCGAAAATTTTCAGCCGTTAAAGCGGTCTCAAAAGGGTCGCATCGCTTCATTGAGAATGCAGCGCGAATAAAGATGACCGAAGATGGTGGGACCCATGGGAGAGCTTTGTGTCATTTAAGTCTCGAACAAGATTGCACTGATTCAGTTCAGGGCCAAGTTTCAACTTGATATACAACCGACAACGTGCCTCGCAAGCCGCCGGGGATTATACTTTGTTTGCCGCGTTGTTTTATCTCTTTATCCCGTTTGAGGAACGGGCTCCGCCCGGCTTTTGGGGGTATTTAAATCGTAGGAAGGATCGAAAATATTTGAGCGGAGAGATGTTGGCATTGGATTGAAATTCGACCATCACTTTCCGTTTTATTTGACCTTCAGGTGATTCGAGAGGTTCCAAGTACAGTAAAGTTTCCGGTTTATAGGTGAAATTGCTGAGAAAACATCTTTTGTATAGGGAAACTGCGACGCACACCCAATTCTATGAATTCCTACTCAGATACTCGCTGTCCCAGGTAATTTTAGACCTTGTGCCCGTAATGAATAACTTTCATAATTTACGAATAAATTCCGAACTAATTTTATAATAATAAAATAATTTTATCAATTCGAATAAAAATCAAAACATCTATTCTCTTTTCCTCCAGGAAACTCGGCTCAAGCTTTTCGGAGGTCTAGCATATTTTTCTCCCTTTCCATACGAATCCGTGCATGGTAATTTATAAGCGGTACACAGAGCTCGTTTGTTCCCAGGGAAATCCGGTGACAATAATCGTACACCTTCGGGCCTCTCGAGGTTTGTCCAGCGTTTCCGGGGCCGACCTGAAAGATATCTCCCACAGGAGGTCCACTATGTCCCAACGATATTGGCCGACGCGTTCCTGAACGGATTATCCGCTGACCGAAGCTCCGATGGGAATCCACCCTTGGCCTTCCGAATGCAAATGATTGTTTTATCGGGAGCTAATTAATTGGCCGCGATCTGCGTGGACGCAATTTAACCTAATATTCCATAAATACAGGTTTCTCCCTTGCATTGAGATGGATTTATATTTTCATAGGAGAAAACCCAAATTTTTGGCCGTCTAATCCATTTTTTAAAGCTTAATTCGTAATCAATAATTTTCATAATCCTTTGTAAAAAAATCATAGTAATGTGCTGAAAAAGTTACATTTATCGAGTAATTTCTTTGATTAAATGGTATTTATTAATTTTTACTGGAGACGTGGTACATTTTTTTGCCGAAACGAAGAGATAAATTGTTCCAAACTGAGTACCAGCAACAGGGACGATCGGTCCCGAATGGATTATTGTGCGGTGTATTTTATCAGCGTGTCCAATGGGAATGGATTGATTTATGACTCGATCAGGGGAGCTTTACGTTCCCTTCATTCGGATATTTTTCGAGAATAATACCGATGCGACGTCTGGTCGATTAATCGGCATAAGCTACATGAAACGGCCATTAGTCTGGGAAAATAAAAACCGACGTACTTCCGAAGATTGACAAATGAAGTCCAAGAATTTGATGATTCAAAAAAAAAATTCAATGTAATGATTTGCCGATATTCAAGTACTCATTGCACCAATTTGGCTACCAGTGACTTTAAAAATAGAATTGAAACAAAGATCAATGGGAGTTCGACGTTGATCATAATATGATCATTATATATTATATAAATGAGATCTCCGTTCCTAAGAATTTGTTCAAAATATCGTATAAACCGAATTTTTTCTATCCGAGATCAACTCCGCACGCACGTTTTTTAATTTGAAAATAAAAACGCATCTAAACCGCTTTTCTTGTTAATCTTGTAGCAAGCAATTCAATTCTACTTCTCCACCAACAATAATAATAATAATTTTGCAAATAAGTTACCATCATATCTCGACTCCAACAAAAACCTTAACTCTATAAACAAAACACCAAAATCTTATCCTGAAAATTTAAATAATAATTATATAGTTCGTTCAAAATATTAAAAACCCAAAATGTAAATCAATTTTCATCAACCGCCTAGGGAAAATGAGGAGGAAAACTGAGAGGAAAGTGCGGAGTGATTTTCCGCGACACGCCGCACGAGAGGAAACGCGAGAGATGACTCACCAAGTGATGGAATGCCAAAGGATGTCGTTGCATGAGGAAATCGTTCAATGAAACTGTCATTTGGTGCTGTGCGTCGTCATGCTCGAAATTTCGAAACGATCGATGGAAACTCCAAGAGATTCTCATTCATGAAGGGCTCTTATGGCAAATAACTATACCATTTCGGATGTACGGTTCTATGGTTGATAATTAATGCAGTACACTCAAACATCAATTCTGGAGAGTTCAATGATCCAACCCGCCAACTCGTGAATTCCAAACAAAACAAGCCGACTTTTGTCACCGAGTGGTAACAGGAAGCCGATGCAAATTCGAAGCACTTCGCTCGCATAATGAGCGGAAATGAGGTGGCTCTAATGCATTGTCATTGATCTCCGCCATGCCTTAAAGTGACTTCCAACGAAATTCTTCCCCTCCGCGCACAAGCGATAGAATCGATTTATAATAGTTTTCGACAGAAATACAGCTACTCCAATCTACCCGTACGTTCTTCGCTTCCAGAAATCATTCATTGTTTGGTTTATTATTTAATAATAAACCATTGTAATCGCCCAAGAAAAAAAAATTGTCTAACCCCCCGTCTCAAAATTTGATGTTTTACGTTTCAAGGCATGTAGAATCCGTAAATCCAATAAAAAAATTCTGTCCGCCTACACTTTTCCCAATAGCTACATTCTTGAAATTTTTACCAGAAATCAATCTCGATCTCACAACTGCCCAATTCTTGAACCACATTGCTAGCTCAATTTAAAGGGTATTTTTGGGCATTTTGAGGGGGAGAAAATTCATATATTTCATGATTTTTCAAAAAAATGTGTATTTGGTATCAATTTCTATAGATCTTTGGACGCTGAATCGAATGAGACCATTGCGAGGTCGATAGATTTATTGGTTCTCGAGTTATCGCAGCTTTTGTGTCGAATTTGGGAGATTTTCAGAAATTTGGCACTCGAGAGCTTTTGTGGCTATAAAGATCGTTTTATACTCGATTGAATGGATGTCGAACACTCTCTTCCACTATACTGTTTGAGGAAAAAAATCAGATTTTAATTTGGAAACTAAGAAAAAAAAAAGATAAATAGTTGCTACGGAATTTTTTTCTATAGTTACTATCTGTTTTTTTGGTGGGAACGTTCGCAAAAAAATGTTTGTGCCGAATGTACCGTTAGAGAAAAAAAATTAGTTTTTAATTTGGAAATAAACAAAAATAAAATAAATAAAAATCATGAAAATTTCAATGGTTGCGGGGTTTTCCCCTATAGTTACCAATTTGTTTTTCGATGCGGACGTTCACAAATAATCGGAATAGTTACTGTCACAAAAAAATGTATAGTCTTCTTAAATAATTATTGAAGCCAAAGAATACTAAACTACTGTATAATTTTTTTTTTAATTTTTGTATTTTTTTTTTTTTTTTTATTGGAATGAATTTGGAATGTTAGCATGAAAACCAATTTCTCCATGTCTGAACCGTTAGCAAAAACCGTAAAAAGCGACAAACCCCTCTATTTTCCCTCGAAGTTCGCATCTGTGCAAATAAAGCGGCCGCGGAGCTTTAAAAATGAAATCTTCCCGTCAAAAATGTAGTCGAGCCACTTCCTGGGGTGAACACGTTTGGTCTCCGAGAGTTGTCCAATTTGCCGCCTCGCAGGGTGACGTTCGGAATTGACGGTCGGGTTGAAGCATCTTTTGAAGTGTCAACCTCAGGGGCTGAGCATCAGTCACTTAGACCAAGGTGCGCACATAGCAAACGAGGAACGCCAAGGCGGGGCCGACTACAATGAACAACCATAAGCTCCCCTAACTAAAGCGTACGTCTTTTTTCCAGGGAGCGATCGGAACGGGAAATCGCATGTGTGATTGATTGCTCGTAGGACAAGGGTTAGGGAAAGTTTCGGAGCTCTCCATTGAAACTGTTCTCAGGTTTCGAAAACTTGAGCCGCTTTTGTCCCCGAGGTTGAATCTGTTGTCGAGGGAAAGTAAAAAGAGGTGAATCGGGCTGGAGAAAATGACATGAAAAATAAGGATTATTCAGGAAGTACTGAGTGTTATTCCGAGTATAGTCATCTAACGTCAAATAAATATTGCCAAGCCTCAGGTTTGCTGCCAGTAGAATTGGAAAGATTTTTTAAAAATATATTTTATGACAATAATTTATTTTCAATGAAAAAAATAAGGTGTCAGCTCTTGAAAAAATTGGTCTTGGCTCGGTCAGTATGAAAAAATGACCGCAATTAATTTGTCGCGATTTTGACAAGCTAATTGTGAAATTCGACCCGAATTTGCAATTTACACGAAGAATAACCATAACAGCTTCCATGCCTCCGTAAAAATCCTCCGTATCGCCTCGCGAATAAAAATATTATCTCGCCAATTTCAAAATTCAACTTGAATTTCAAACTTGAAAAAAAATTATCACCCATAAAAATCCATATTTCGTCCGCTCTACGGCAGAAGCGATTTTTTCAAGTTTAGAGCAGATGTTGAGCGTGAAATTCCGCACCGAAAGTTCAAACTCGGCCAACTTTCGAGTTTTCAACTGCGAAAATATCCGCCTCGGCCGCTTCCTTTATCCCGGGATTGTTTAAAAACTTGACCAACTCGAGAGTAACTTGAGTTTTTGGGACATTGGCGCAATAACGGGACGAGCACGGACGCTTCTATTAGCTAACCTTTGTAAGGTCACGGATTTTCGATTTTTGCCACCGAGAAAAGGCGATCTCAATGCTATTCCGAGAGCCTTATTTTTCATATTCACTTAGGAAGATCTGTATGTTTATGATTTACTCACGTTATACTGGATCGACTCGTTTAGCTTACCTGGAAAATAAAAGATTGAGCGTAACAAATATTTATGTCGTGTTTATTTATAGCGATATTTGTGTGTTATTTATCGTAGAATATTTATGCGTGTATTTATTTTTATTTATGTCATTGTTAGTAAAAATTGTCTACTTCATAATATAAATTTCCACATTTGATTCTTTCCCAGCTATTATTCAAAAATATTTTCCCAAACCATTATTGAGACAAATGGCCTGAAAGTTCATTAGAAACCTTTTCGTTCGACGATCTCAATAATTTTTAAGAGACGAAATCCTGTGATAAAATAATGCGGTCTACCTCGTAATACGATGTTCGGATCGTAACATCGAGAATAAAAGGGCGTGAGAGCTGCATGTGGATACAAGTTGTTTTTACAGTTGTAACGAGGAGATAACGTTAGGGCGAGGGCTAACTACGGCACGCATTCTGTTCGAAGATAAGCTAGCTGTGAAAAGTGGCCCGGAGGTCGAAGGTAAGCTTGGGGGAAGTAGTGCTTTTATGGCGACCGGTCATGTTAACCGCGCACGGAGCAGTTCTGAAGAACACTAAGTACGCCCATGAAAGTGTGGAATATGAATTGGACTCCCATTTGGGATATTAGCTAAGGGAACGGCGATGCGAGAAAGGCTAAGTGCCTCGTCAACGATGAAGAGGCGTTAATAGAAGCACTTGGAATATGCTGAGGTTGATGATAGAAATGCGGCCTTGCGGGAAATGATTCCGAAGCACTTCCTTCGAACTTCGCCAGCGGGAAGACGTTAGGCTGAATGTGTAATCGCTATTTGACACCGAGTGTACGAAAGAACGGCGTAGAGAGCGTGGGATGAATGAGAATTGGTTAGAGATTGATTAGCGAGATTATTAACAATTTTTCTCTTAGAGAGACCTCTTAACTTCGATATGAAGCCAAGAAAAAATTTTTCTAACTCCCCTCAAAATTTGATGTTTTACGTTTCAAGGCATGTAGAAACCGAATATCCGATTAAAAAAATTCTGTCTGTCCGTCGTACGCCGTCAACACATTTCCGGCCTAACTATAATAGCTATATTCTTGAAATTTTCACCAAATTCAATCTCGGTCCTACGACGGCCCAATTCTTGAACCAACTTGCTAGCTCAATTTTGAGGATATTTTTGGGGAATTTTGAGGAGGAGAAAATTAATATTTTTCAAGATGTTTCAGAAAAATGTGTATTTGGTATCAATTTTTATAAATTTTTGGGCGCTGAATCGAATGAGACCATCGCAGGGTCGATAGCTTAATTGGTTCTCGAGTTATCGCAGCTTTTGTGTCGAATTTGGGAGATTTCAGATTTAGGAGATTTTGGGCGATTTTAACTTGAGAGTTCTTGGAGCTATAAAAATCGTTCTGTACTCATTGGAATGGTCGTCTAAAACTCTCTCCGGCTGTACCGTTAGGCAAAAAATTTAGCTTTTAACGAGGAAATTAAGAAAAATAAATATGATTAAAATGACAATAGTTGCTACGGAATTTTTCCCTCAATCTGTTTTTCGGTGGAACGTTCACAAATGTTCGGAATAATTACAATCACAATGAATCGTTTCTTAAATCATTATTGAAGCGAAGGAATAATAAACCACCGTACAATCATTTGCAGCGTTTTTACATGATGCTCTACCAGGTAAAATCATCAGGCCATACGCGCTAGTTAAACCCAACCTTTCCCTTTACTTTCCATCCTTGGGCGGTTTTCCGCCGATTTTTTACCAAATGAAAACCAAAACGTTTCTTCTTCCTCATCAAACTATCCCTGGACATGGGGCCACCCGTGGTGTAGTGGTATGGAGCGTTGGCTCTCTACACGATGGTGCCGGGTTCGAATCCGGCGGGGGTCAAACTCATGTTTGGCCCGACCCTTCGTCCTCCACACTCAGGGGGTGAGGCAATGAGTAGCCACGAGCGAAATTGTCATAAATAGTATGGGCATGATCGATTGATAATCTTCTGATTACCCTATGAGAACGGCTGATGACGCCCTGGACGGGAAAGGTGAAACCCCTTATTTACTTTACTATCCCTAGACATTGTTTCTCTTCACGTTTCCTCTCAACTTTCCTCGTGAATTGTTCCTCTAAGGGAAAGCACGTGTATGACCAGTTAATTTGTTCTTCTTGACGGATACCACGTCTCGCGGTGCTAGCGGATGCAACACGCCAGTACATAAATATATCGGTCTTCCAGGGATCAGCTTAGCACGAACTTCCCTTTCGGAATTTCACTGGAATTTCACTCCAAACTTCGGCGCGTGTCCTCGCAAATGGAAAAGGCTATGAAAATTATTCACGATCGGCCAACCTCATCAATCCTAGTGGCCTTCTAACTACGAAAGTTCGAAGAGAATTACGGCGATTAGTTGTATTAGTTCGTTGATCCGTCTTTGTCCATCGAACTGCGCACAATGAAGAGCTTAGAGTGAAGTACATTAATATGGTCGTATGCTAATGCACCAGCGTCTACACTCGGCTTGCACGCCCCCATTCGCCGCCACGTTGCTCCTTCCAAACTTTAATAGAAATCCAAATAATCCAGAAAGTTGGAGCGCTTTGCGCGTAAGTGATGTCGGAGGTGTGTCCCGCTGGGAATTATTTAACGGGAAAACGCCGGATGGTAACGAAAACAGTTTATACAGGCGTAAAGGCTGTTTTCCTGGGGAAAATACAATCGTGTCGAGCTTTACTCGTGCGAATCAACAGAACGATTATACGAGGAAGGAAACGGGTTTTAGGAATCACAACCTGCCACCACTTTCTAATCAAGGTTTGTTAGGATTTGTTTTTAGCGGTAAATCGTCGTAATTTTTCGGTATTGAGAGTTGGGTGATTTATATATTCTTCTAACGTGGATTTTAGGAGCCTCTCGTTCGATTTTTCAATCCTCGTGTGAATGGTACAATAAGACTCTTTGTATTTCGAGTAGGTCAATCCGGAAGACTCAGCCTCCGTGTGAACGCTTCAATGTGCTCCTTCGTATTTCAACTGAAGAGCGTTCGCTGTGCGATTTTGTCCTCTGAAGAGGAATTATTCTCGTTTGAAAGGCCCAAAGGTCAATTCTAGCTTTCTCGTCTAATTTTCAATCTTATTTTAAGGTCCAAAGGAGAAATCAAATTTGAAAATGTTGTATGTGTAAAAAGTAAATTATACCTAAGTAGCTGTAAATAGTAGTTGAGAGACGATTTGATAGCGTGAGTGAGCAAGAAAATGTTCATATTGGCTGAAATCACTTCTCTGGCAATCTCGCCTTTAAAATCACTTCTCTCGTACCGAGTGAGCTCGTTTTTCGCTCTCTAATCCAAATCGGAACCCAACGAAGAGGAAGAATAACCCTGTGGGGAAAAATGGATTTCAGAAAGCGCGGCACGAGTTTCGAAAGGCAAAGGAGGATGAAAGTGACTGAAAATGAGCGAGGAGAGCGAGCTAATAAAAGAGTTTGAGGTCAGATTTATGGAAAGTTGGCAAATTGGAGTTCGCCGAGGTCGGAAAGGCGTGGTGTGGAAAAAAGTTACAGCTCCTTTGTCGACGAGATGAAGAGAGAGACGAAAGAGAAGAGGATCGGATGAATGGCACCTCTTGATTCCAGACCTGAAGATATATGTGCTCCACTTACATTAAAAAAAAAAAAAAAAAAAAAAAAAAAAAAATACAAAAGACAAAAGACAAAAAAAGTTTTTGTCTATTTATAAAGTGTTGCGATTCTATTTTTACTGTTCGGTCGAGCTAATCATAAAGCAAAAACTAGCTCACGTTTATACGAAAATTTCAAATTACTGTCTTTCTCGATGTATCGAGTTCTCTCCATTACTTATATCCGGAAAAAAAATGAAATTAATCTCGGCCGTTTTTGTTCGCAGTGGGAAATCTCGGCTGAAAACTAAGTGAACGCGAGAGGAAAAAAGGGCCGACGGTTGGAAAAACTTGGGCAATTCCTTGGAGTTGTAAGTCGCTAAAGCTTTTCAAAGTTCTTATATACCTTCGAAAGTCAGGCCCTTACGTTTTTTGCAATGGCTGCTATCAACGACAGTTGAATGTTTCGTCTTGCACAGCGAAAGAGAAGTCCAATCGGAACTTTTATTTCATTGTTAGTTTCGCCAACTATTGTTTGCTATTCTATCGAAAGGAGAACATTTTATTAAAGTTGTAGATCGTGTTTTCGAATGGAACTCGGTTTCAGGTATTTTACCGAGTTACAGCTATTTTTATTGAGCTCTACGAGTCTTGCTGATATTTTTACGTGTACTCTTCATCATTTATTATATTAGTCATCATTTACAATCACTTTGAAAAAACGTAAGACTTGAGAGAGTATTGCGCTCTCGTTTTTTTAAAATAACGAAGAAAGTATCAAGTAGCAATGAGATTGATCTGGGAAGGTGTGTGAGTAAGTCACGATTATTTGGTGAGGCCAGATTTTTGTTGAGGACGGGCCCAAACTACGTTCAGTTCAATCTTTCGCCACTGGAGCGCATGTGAAGTCATCACTGCCAACCAGCCCTAACCAACGCTAACCAGCCCTAACCAACACTAACCAGCCCTAACCAACGCTAACCAGCCCTAACCAACACTAACCAGCCCTAACCAACGCTAACCAGCCCTAACCAACGCTAACCAGCCCTAACCAACGCTTACCAGCCCTAACCAACTCTAACCAGCCATAACCAGCTCTTCCATTGTTATCTCATATTTAATTTCCATCTAACCATCATTCCTCCTTTCCACCGCTTGTTGAAAAAGCGAAGAAATCCGTTTTCCCTATGACAGTATTGCATTCTTAGTGCATTTCCACAATAAATGCGAACACTGAACCGAGTCAAAGTTATCGCACGCATATTTTCACTCTAGTTTCTCAAGAGATCTATTGAAAATGCCGAGGTAGGTAAACGTTGAGTGAAAACTCTTTCACGCGAAGAGATTTAAATGACGTCCAGATAAACAAGATGCTCGGCGAAAGGCGATTTTACGAGTTTTCAGGAGGATTAAGAAAACGAGAAGTTACCTTTAATCGCAGAATCGCTTTACGACGTTCAAAGAGCTGGAATAATCGTACTTTAAAAAAGCCGCTTTCGTATATTTCAGCCTTGTTTGATTGAGAGCGTTTTCATCTGAGTAAGGGAGTAATTGGATTATAAAATGGAGCCAGTTAAGTGAAGATATCTGTTGGGTAAAAATAAATTTTACCGCGCCTCAATTTATATTGGCGAATCCCTGATTTATTTTCTTCAAAGCGATGTTGAGACACGATGCGGCAAAATCAGAAATAATAATCTATCTATATATATAAAACTGCACAACCAGGAGAAGGAGAAGGTACAGTATTGATTGAAGAACTGGCCGGAAGGATTTTAATGAAAAAAGTAGGGTATGCATAGAATTTAAGGCCACCGTCTGAATAAATCTTAGAATCTCCATTTTTGGCCCCAGTTTTTTTTTTTTTTTTTTTTTTAAATTCGTAATGTATCGAAAACGTCGTTTTTGGGAAAATTCGGTTTTCAGGAATTTTGGCTTTCGGGCGATCTAGCGGCCAAACTATTCAATTTTACATAATATGTAGTATAATATTATTATACTAAGTGAATTGCAAAGTAGTAGTCAGATAAATTTCCATAATTTTGAAATGTAAACTAGTTGTATTATAATAATTTATAGGTTTTGTAAACTATTAGTAAACTATAGATGTATTTAATTATATTTTTACGATATGTCCCCGCGGAGCTATTCGCGCTTGAAGAAAACTCGAAACACGTTTTCTGACATAACGTGGAATATATCTCGAGAGCTAGCTTTTTTTTATTTTTAATGAATTCTACATTAAATTTCCTCAATTTGCTTCCACAGCACCTAATCATTCCCATTTCGCGAACATAACAAAAAAAAAATTCCAAAGTTGAAACTTCAAAAGTATGAAAATCGAAAAAAATTCAAAAATATTATCAATCGTTCGAATTAAATTTGATTGTTTTCACTTTGAATTCGAAAAAGAATCTTTCATTAATCGAATTGATCCGTACTGTATTTGCAACGGATTTTCAAAGTTGAAACCGTATAGTACTGAAATCAGTAAAAACTGTACTTGTCGTCGAATTCCCGCCGTTTTGACGTCATATCGGATTCAGCGTTCAATTTCCTATAAGAATAGCTTTCAAAATCGCTTTAAACAAAGATTTCATATTTCACCCTTACGGAGCTTGAAATTTCAGCCAGTGACAAACTCGATTTACGGAAAATAATTTCTCTGGGTCTGTTTGAATTTTTTTTACCAAATTTTTTGCTATTTACGTATGTAAGACATTCAAATGAAGACTCCTGCATGATAAAACAATTTATTCACATGAATTTTGACCCCGAAAATCACAGTTAAAGTCGAATTTTCGAGCTTTCGAAAACGGATTTTTTTGGACCACTTGCAGATTTTTCCGAGAAATAAAAAAAATCTCATAAATACATCTTGGTAAGACACAACTTTCCTGAAAATTTCAGATTTTTATCTCTATTGAGAGACGAGTAAAAAATCGTTAACTGATCGGTTGAAAAAAATCGCAGGGGTCCCCCTTGGATTTTTCGCGAAAAATTTTTGAAATAGATTTCGCTCTAATTCAGCATAATGATAGTTGATGATGTGTATATCAATAATATATGGTTCATTCTTCGTTTCTTTCGCACTAAATAGATGAAAAGAACGTTTAAAGTTGAAAATGTCATGTTTTCGTGTATAGTCTACTAATATTGTTGAATAACGCAAGAACTGTTGAAAAATTGATAGGTACATTACATTGGGAAAATGTGCACAGTTAAATTACCTATCTTTTGGTATATTCAAACATCTGAATTGACGACTTTTTGTTTGAGTTATCTACTCTGCAAGTTACGAATCTGGGAAAACTTAAAAGTTGTTACGTCTAATTCTGCTACAATTTTGCTCCAGTTGAAAAACCCAATATATGATACAAAGTACATTCAAACACCACCAATTACATATCAAATTATAGAAACTGCTACTACCTACTATAATAACAACTACAGATTCCCACTCTTCATAGACAAATAATGAACTACTAACTACTTTATCTATACCACATACTATACTATAGCCCCCGAGGATGAGGGCCCTAGTGAAAAATCAAACCGCTATACTCAACAAATTTGAAGAAAAATTCTCCTTCAGTTTTTGCAATATTTTACATTTGTGGATGAAAATTATTAATTTATTTCGCGATAAACCTCAACGCTTCCGTTCCAAATTCGGGAAACGCGATGGATAAATATTTATCAGCCGGTTTGATGAAAGCGAATTGAAACTGCCGGATTTCACGGCCGCCGAGCGATTTTATCATGCTAAATCGTGACGTGAGAAGCGAAGCGAAGCTAAAGAAGCGAACGCGGATGGGAAAAAACAACACCCGTTCTCATTCGAGATTCGTTTTCACTCTTCTGCGACCAACTCGGTTCTTTTCGCTGTATCGAAAAACTCGTTGTACATCAGTCGCAGTAAATTTCATTCGTATTACAATTATATGCATCGATTGACGAATCGTATCAAACAAGACAGGTTTTTGCGGGGTTTGAAACAGAAAATGGAACGACGCGTAAAACAGGAAATTAGTGACATGAAGCCTACGTTTGTCAACACTGATACTTCGCCAGTATAATATATTATTCCGTCTCGAAATAACTTGAGATAAATCCAAAAGTTATGAATTCATCACTGTGATTCTCTCATAATATGTTTGGTTCCCATGTTTATCTTTGGTTTACTCAATTTTCTAATTTTCATTTAATTTTTAATTTCATTTTGAATTTTTATTATATTTAATTTTGAATTTAATTTTGAATTTTCATTTCATTTAATTTTCATTTTATTTTTAATTTCATTTTGAATTTTTTTTAATTTTTATTTTTTTTTAATTTCATTTTGAATTTTTATTTCATTTATTTTTAATTTCATTTTGAATTTTTATTTCATTTATTTTAATTTCATTTGAATTGTTATTTCATTTTATTTTTAATTTCATTTTGAATTTTTATTTCATTTAATTTTCATATTATTTTTAATTTTATTTTGAATTTTTATTTCATTTAATTTTTATTTTATTTTCAATCTATTTTTCATTTCAATTTGTATTTTTAACTCATTTAGTTTTTCAACTTTTTTCACACACTTCAACTACTTTTATTTTATTTACATTTTTATTTTAGCCGTGTTTTGTGCAATAAAGCCTAACTTAAGAAGGTGTTCTTTCTCAATAGTACGACTCGTAATTTGCCTATAGTTAAATTTTATTGAGTTTATTATCCAGGGTCTCTTATAGTATCAATATTATGGAAAATGTTCCTCCAATGAACTCTTAGAATATTCACTCACATGTCCTGATAATTGAACATGAACAGCTCGTATAATCTTTTTCTAAATTCATTTTATGACAAATTCATGTCATATGACGAGCAAGGAAGCTAATAATAAATACAAACAATTTTATGGTAGGTTCACTGAGAGAATCATTAAGGGATAACGTATAGATTATTCTTCGTTTCGACTAGAACAGCTGAGTAAGGAATGAACGCGAATCACTCCACCTCCATTATTATCTCAATTGAAAATTCTGAAGTGCAGAGTAACTTTACAAATCGGACCGTTCGATCTGCGCGATAGAAAAATTCACGTTTCTTCGGATGTTATTTAGCAGAGCTCTGACGTCTTACATTTGTGGGAGAAGTCGGTTTTGATATTGGCGAAGACGCAAACGGAACCGCAGGCCGATTCGCGTTGAAAGAGCAATTTCTCGGCTAGGCGAAGAAAAGGCGCCCGTTGAGATGATTATGGTTCTATTGTGAAGGAAGCGAACTCGTGAACAACCACCCTTTCAGCTCGTGGATTAAACAACTCCGACAACACGGATACGAACACATCGCGATACGCTTCTGCGCTTCTTATAAATATTTCTCACTTCCGCTTCGAATCGAAGAGAAAACTGCGGTAAAAATTAGGAATACCGGCTAATTTTGGTCGATTGATAGAAGAAATAATACGGTTTCTTATTCAAGTGTAAAGTGTGAAAATAATTGAGGGAGTGTTATACAAAATTGGAAGAATTTTTGGTAAACCGAGAAATAACTTTAATTCGTTCAGGGATTATTCGAGTGTCAAAAATTCATTGGGAAGGGCTTAGGTGAATATTCAATAATGATCGCTAGAGATTTGTTTTGTCCAGTATGATCAAGCTCCTCCAAGCAGATTCCTAGGTCACTATAACAACGTAACCTATTTTTTTCATATTTATTGGATTTACTGTTTGCCTAGGAGACGGTTTCCTAGGAATCGTTTGCTTAAAATACGGTTTCGTAGGAGACGGTTGCCCCGGAGACGGGTTTTTAAGAAACGGGCCTTGACGAGGCTTCCTTACGAGACATTTGACTTGGTGGTTTCATAGCAAACGTTTACCTTGAGACAGTTTCTTAGGAGACGTTCGCCTTGGAGACGATTTCTTCTTTATTTTGCTAGAGCAAATTGTATAATTATTCGCTCGTCCTCGAGGCATTGATTTCCAATGTGTATGCTAAATTTATTGCAGCTGGACGACAATATCGCAAACAGTTTTGTTTGCAGGAGACGTATACGCAAAACGATTCCATTAATATTCATAGAATACTGTTGAAGGAAAGGAGGAAAGGGAATATAAATAGACGAAAGTGGAATCGTTTATCATTCTGGGATCGCAGGTAAGTGAATGCAGTTTTTTTTTTTTTTTTCTTCAACTAAACCACATCATAATCCGAGCCATACGCGAACGTATTTTTTCTTTGATAATGGCAATAGGATAGTTTAAAATAAAAAATAATTCTTATTAGACCTCTTGGGACATGTCTGAAACAAGATCCGATTTTAGATCACGTGATTTATCACACGCTAGAAAAAGGGGGGCTTGTTATGTGGGTAGTTTGAAATATCTTTAACCATGGAGAAGTAGCCGCAAATATAAATAAGTAACTCGGATCACTTCAACTGAATAAGATCCTCGATCGTCAAATAATCTGAGCATTACAAACCCTTTTTTACCTCGAATTTCATCCCTCGGCCAATCACTCCCGTTTTCCTCTTCCGCCAGGCACTAGGAGTCCAACTAGAAGTTCCCATAAGTATCTCCAAAGCCTTACAGATTTCTCCAGGGGCCATATTAGCAGGTTTGAGCCCGTGGTCATGTTTTCAAGAACTCCTACGACTATCAAGCTATCTGATCATAATTCCTCACCCACACACAGTTCAATTCCATAAATCCCTATTTGGTGGTCCTGTAATGCATTGAAATCATTCTCCACTGATAAAACCCCATTTCTGCTTCAGGCCTGCTGCGATGATTCTCTTCGCATTCACCTTATGCTCGCTAGCTTTTGCAGCAGAGACGAACAGAGCCGTAGTTACCAACATTAACCAGCTTGCACACGCCAAAGCGACCAGCAAACACATTGTACTAAAGGACCTTTACGTCCCTGCGGGCGTCAGTTTGGACCTCACCCACCTCAAATCAGGTACCCACGTCGAATTCCACGGAACGACTAAATTCGGCTACAAAGAATGGCACGGGCCTCTCATCAAAGTGTCTGGACACCACATTAAAATCAAAGGAGGCAGAGGACATTTGATCGACTGCGAAGGCCAACGCTGGTGGGACTCTTTCGGAGGGAACAGTGGCAAAAAGAAACCGCTTTTCTTCCACGTGGCGCTCACCAATTCCAACATTGCTCGTTTGAACGTCACCAACTACCCAGTCCACGGATTCGCCATCAACGGCGAGAACATCCACGTTTCCAGTGTGAGGATGGACAACAAGCTGGGGCATACCATGGGAGGCCACAACACGGACGGATTCGACGTCGCCAATGCAAAGAATGTCAGGATCGACCATTGCTACGTGGATAACCAAGACGACTGTCTAGCTCTCAATTCTGGCGTCAACATTTCTTTCACTCATAATATCTGCAAAGGTGGCCACGGAATCTCAATCGTGCCCTGGGGTCATGATAGAGACGTTGTGGAAAACGTCGTCGTCAAACATTGCCAGCTCATCGACGCCTGTATTGGCATCCGAATCAAGACGGTTAAAGGTGCGAAAGGAAAGGTGAAGAACGTCGTTTACGAAGATATCCAGCTCAAAAACATAATCCAACAGGGAGTCGTCATTATTGGCAATTATTTGAACTCCGGCCCAACTGGCGAACCTACGGATGGAGTTCCAATTGAAAACCTGGTCATCCACAACGTTCGCGGAAACGTACTCCCGTGTGGAACCAACGTGGTGGTAAACGTCCACAAAAATGCGGGCAAAAATTGGAACTGGACTTCCATCAATGTGACCGGAGGAAAGAAGCCCTTTGAATGCAAGGGGTTACCGTCGAATATCAAAACCCCCTGCGGCAAATAAGCGGGCTAACGCTAACGTTTGAAAGTTTGTTTACATTAGCTTTATCAGTTTGAGCTTCTAATCAGTTACATATGACTGATGTTATTGCCTGCAGTAAATTGACGATAAAAGTGGTGAATGAAAGTAATTTTTTTATTCTTTTCCACAAAGGTTTCTCTGAGTCACCAAGTAGTGTCTGATATAACACGAGGACAACAAAATTTGAACAAATACAACTAGTGATATCAATTGATAGCGCTATTGCGATAAAATACAGTTCAATCAGGCTGTTCAATTGCCATTTATGATGTTAAATGGGGTTATGAAATAAAGTTTGTTCCTTAACTTTCTCTATATCATCAGGTTATCATTTTAATCTGAAAACCTTGAACGTTATCAAATTCACTGATAAGACAATCGTGTAAACAAATGGAAAGGTGTTGACAATAGTTGATTAGTTTGCCATTTTAGACATGGCAATTTAGTATTTTTCCAAACCCACATAAAATTCAATCTGTTAATTATGACTGCTGTTATGAGTCGAAATGAATTCACGGTGATTGAAATGAATGAAAATAATCAATGTTTTCTCTAATGGTTTGACGATGTTTTTATAGAGCAGTGAAATGATGATGAACGAAATTCGAAACAACAACTAGTGATAAGATTTTACGATGAGAATGAATGATTGTGATAAGGTTATCTGCGGTTGAAGTTGTTATTGACCGAGTTGTTATTGTGGGCATAAAGTGTGATTAGGTTTCCATGTTGTAAAATTTTAATTTGATTTACTCTTGTGCAATGTAGCAGGGCGTGCGTTTTAAATTATTGAGCAAAAACAATACGTAATATACCTATGTGAAAAAATAAAATAAAGCAACTCTTGTTTGTTGTTCTAAACATAATGAAGGGAGAAAATACAAAATTTGGCCAAGATGTTTCTAATCCGATATTTAAAGGGATTATTTACATGACATTTACGAATTGGCGAACCTCTTTCTCTCTTTAACATTGCAAAGCAACCTAATTCATGTACGACAGAACTGATGAACGTCCTTCTAATAGGAAACACATCAAAACGAAGGCGCTTCCATCTCAGTTTCACTGGTGATCCAGTTATGGTAATTTCTTTTAGCGGATATCACTCACTCGATTATCCTTAGTGCTTCTTGACAGCGATTAGGGTCCGTTTAAAAGGTTAGAAGAGCAGTAACGAGGTTTAATCTACTTAGGTTGGCAAAGCTTTACCGTCGCAATTCGCAGGCTAAGGCATTAGCTTTGGCGACACGGACTTCGATTGCTATTGCCCTACTTTTGCCCCGCGATCGCACCTGCTTCGGTAATTGAAGTTCTTTACTGCTTTCAGTTAAACTCGGATAGTGAAATATAGTGAGGGCATGGAAAGGGTTGAAGCCGATGCGGGGAATATTTCTTTCAATGACTGCAGCATCTTTGGGGTAGGTATGTTTTACAAGATTACGCGAGGTACCGTTGTGTCAGCGCTGTGAATAGGAGTGTCTGGAATTCGGCCGGTGTTGCGACCTCACTAGCGCTCCTGGCGGCCATGGCACCAAGCAAAACAGCAGGCCTATTGTTATGGGAGACAAGTGGAACAAAACATGAACTCAATTGGTGTCCTGCTGATGTGTACGTCGAAATGGACTGATTTAAGGATTTTTCTTTACTTTTGAGTTTCCGGGTTGCTTGATTTATAGATAAACGAAATTGAATATTTTACTTGATCTGTTGCGAGCGTCGAATTGGACTGAGCTTGAGTAACTGATAAGATGTACTTATTCTCTGCGAAGAGACAGGTAGGAAATTCAAAAATGTGAATACATTTCTCTTATAAATTTCGTCGTTTAAGTTCCAATATGGCCCACTAAATCAGTTTTTAGTGATGGTGAAATTTCAATTAACATTGACAACACCTTTTTAATAAAAAAGAGAAGGAAATCTACATAAGAAATTCAGCAATAACAGAAAGGTTTGGTACAAGGCGTGTGGAGACACTCTGTCTCTGGGGTTCGGTAGTTCAGTACTATGGCCGCCAGAAGCGCTAGTGAGGTCGCAACACCGGCCGTGTTTGAGACGCTCCTGCTGTGTTGTGAAGCTCAAAAGATATTCAACTAAGATTAATTGAAACCACCTGAATAATGCTAAAACATAAATCTAGAAAAATCTCTTATTATAAGAGAGTACAATAGTAAAAATCATATTTTAATCTATTAAGATTGCTTACAGCATAATATATTCGTAGAATATATCCAGAATATATACCTGCCAGATGAATTTCCCTCTAAGCGGTTAAAAAAGTCATTTGAACTGAAAAGTACTGAATCGAAAAATGCGATTACCAAAATTCTCCCAGACTGAGATTTATTTAGTTTCCATTAAAATTCTCTATATTAAGAATATTATCTGGATCGGTCTTGAAAAACGAAGCGCCTTCGAACGTATTTCGCTCGGATCGTCCGGAAGAAATCTCAAGCGACGAAACCTCAGTAAACCCAAGATAAACTCCTTGAAATTTTCATTTCGGAAATAGAGAGATTATCTGTTGGCCGATAACCTAACAAGAAGTTAATTGGAATACGCTTCGCCATAATCCAGAAATAATCCAGTCCGGAATTCGCCGCTCCTTTTCCCTCCGACTTTCGCCGTTCACTTTATCGCAACGCTCGAACCGAAATGGAGGAAATGCAAATAAATCACTGAGTATAGCGGGGCGAAATTATCATCGAGGTTTATTCGTCTGATGTTCGCTTGAATTCATTTGCCGCCGAATGTGAGCTATGAGTACGCAATGGGAGCGTCGTTAATCTTTGTTTATTGCCGCTACATCGAAATCTAGATACACAAGTGATTTATCACCGAAATTACGCGGAGTAGTTCGATTGGTAAAAAATAATTCGTCAATTTGAAAAATAGGGGAACATTATTTTTCGGCTGAATATTTACTATTTCTATTAATGCACTGTGTGATCAATAGGCTGCAATTTAAAAAAATAATCGGCCCATAAAAAGCGAGATTTTCGTTTAGTGTAGCGAGGAAAATCCGGAAAGAGAAAACGGCAACTTTACGACGCTTTATTCTCGCCTCGAGCGGCCAAAAATGGTTTCTCGCACTCGAATAATTTCGAAGATCTAACCCGATTTAGGACGGCGTCGCGGAATCCGCCGTTAGTGCGGCGATTTTGGAAATGCGATCCTTCGGTTGCAGGATAAATCGTGCCGACGCTAACGGAAAGTCGAGACAGGCGCCAATATGAGACGAGAGGGCTTTACTCGGTCGGCATTGGATTGGAAGATCCTTCGAAAGGGGAACACTAGTTCTCACCTATGCAGGCGACGAAGGATTGAAGGGAGGAAAGGGATATTGGGAATAGCAAGGGCGTACAGGTTATTAGAGTACCTACACGTATCGCCATTTCGGCAAAGTCGCCCATCTACGCGAAGCTCTCGTCGACATGACTATTGAGTGGTTATAGAACCCGAAATGGGATGTAGTGAGGTCTCACTCGCGCCACCCTTTATTTCCGTCACGACTTGTTCAACAAGGGTAATCCGATTGTATAGTCCTGAGTGTTTCCATAAGATTTTACTACGAAGGGAATTTATTCCTATTCGAGGAACGACTCCGCGAGAGGAATGATAAGCAATCGGGGTACGTCGAAATGAAAAATAGGTTCCAATCGACAGGTGAATAGAGCAGATGTGAAATAATTGCAGTAATCGGTTTATTTAAATTGAAAGAATAAAGATAACTGCAATAGCAGCATCAACTGTGATAATAATATAGCTCAAAAGTAATTTGAGAGTAAAGTGAATGTAAAGGGAGATGAGAGTGAAAGTAAAGTGAGAGCAAAGTGAAAGTAAATCGAAAATTACGGGAAAGTAGCGTGAAAGAAACTGTACGTAAGTTGAAAGTAAATAAGAAATTAAGCAAATTAAAGTGAAAGAAAAGTGAAAGTAACGGAAAAATGAGTTAAAGTAAATGGAATGTAACGTAAATCTGAAGTGAAAGTTAAGTGAGTGTAAAGTAAAAGTAAAGTGGAAGTTAAGGAAAAGTAAAGTAGAAGTGATGAGATAACAAATGAAAGTAAAGTGAAAGTGGAGTGAAAGAACAGCAAATGTAATTGTGAATGTGTGCAGAAGGGAAACCCAAGTAAAGCGGAATAAAGGTGAAAGTGAAGTGAACGAAGAGTGGAAGTATAGAGGAATTAAAGAAAAAATGGGGTGAAAGTGATGTGAAGTCAAGTGAGAAAGGTAAGTGAAAAGAAATGAAAAATGAAGTGTAAGTAACGAAAATTGTAGACTAACGTAAAGTGAAAGTTGATTATATGTAATATCAAATTACATTTAAAAACGAATTAAAGGAAAAGTGAAAGGAAAATGAAAGTTTGAGTAATTTTGAACTATAGTGAAAGCCAAGTGAAGCATATTCTCGTATATGATGGAGAATTTACCATTTCCAATTCAGCATTTTTTTTTTATTCGTGTATTGAAACCAGTGGGTAAATAACTTCATTTTTTGTCATTCCGTGGCATTTTGAAAACAATAAATTTAACTCTCGACACTTGTAACTAGCTGAAGATGAGCGCTAAAATGGAGATTATATTGATTAATCATGGGATGGAATGAAAGTCAGTAAATTGAAGTGAGAGAGCATTGAAAAATTGTTTGTTAGTTATTTTTCCACAAAAAATAAATATTTTTTACGAAAATAAATCAACATTCCGAATGTGATTTCGCAAAAAAAAAGAACTCGAGTACTTTTCTGAATTAATTCACACGATTTTGATTTCCCTAGTCAAATAATCGAAACGCTCGTTTTTTCTCAGTCGTTTGACGGAGAAAAAAAAATCAACTTTGGACCGCAAACATTGGGCCAGTAAGGCAAAAAATTGAACGGTAAACTCGCCTATAAAGCGAAAAGGGAAACAAAGATGAACAAAAGAATCGGTTATGTTCGAAGCGATGGCACGCGTCTCGGCGACGGAGAGACTTGTTTATTCGAGCAGTTTGATTGGATAGCTCTCAATCAACAGACCGCAGTCCGTACCTAGTTCGATGTCGACGAAAACCCGGCCCAAACAGAGCAAACACGTTTCGGTTTCAAAATAGAAATCCCGTCCGAGAATAATTAGCCAATAGCGAACCGGAAAACAAGCTGGAGAGCCAATCCGCTTTTACACTAGGATTGGAGTAGTAGGGGGAATGGAGGGGATGAGTTTTTTTTTTAGTTTCTCGGTTCGTATTTATTCGAACATTATTTTAAAAAATAGCGAAAAATTTCAAGAGCCGGGGAGTTGAATTATTATTAATTATCTTCAGGATTGGAGGAATATCTTGAATAATACCAGTACTTCTTCGTTTGGTTGTCGTCGCATTTATTGTAGTAGAGGGGTTGTGACTGTGGATCTCATGGTTCCACGTCGCCCTGAAGATGCCCGAATGGGCGAAAGTGCTCGGCCAGCCATTAAAAATCTGGAGAATAAGTCGCTTTTCTCCCCCTCACAACCCCTCTAATACCAGTACTGTTCCAAAAGTATGATTATCGTTTGGCTTCGTGTAGTTGATTGATCGCTCTGGTTTCTCTGATTTTCCCCGCAGTTTCCTTTCGTTGCTTTGGAGTTGTAAAATTCCCAACGTGTTTTCTCCCCCTTGAAAAGTTCACCCGGGGAAAACGGTTTTCACGTCAACCGAACCGCAGCTGCTTTTTATCCCACGGGCAAAAATGGATCAGTTGCAGGGAAGAGCACGCATGACTGTCTTTGGTTCGTTTACGATACATCACTCGATCCCCTTGTCATGTCTCACGACATAATAATGAATCTACGCGCCTCTGCCACTTGTCTTGATTGAGACGGCCTTTCAAGTTTTCCGCTTTCAAGGCGTTCGAAGGGTCGGCCAAGGCACTATCCAATTTTGAGTCGCTCCTCGAAGGAAGCAAACCTAATAAGAAGGGATCTTCGCTTCCCTGCCGGTTTGGAGGTCAGATAATAAAGAGTAATGCTTACTCAAGTTGGTCGGAAGGTAAAAGGAAGGTAGCCAGTGCGAGTCTGGAGCTTAGGCCATCTCGGAAGTAAGGGCGGAAGCTAATACTTGGGTAAGGGTTGTTTTCTTCTTCTGATGGCTCAACTTCGAATATGTCCCTCTCGAATGTTTGCTTTCAGTGTTGAAGTAGTTGCATCGTTGAGCAAGCAGAACTCTTTCGCTCGAAGGAAGTCGGATACAAGTTTCCGTTGATTCGATCACTACCGAAATATTTTCCGCCCTTCACGAACTGCGAGTTGGACCAGACGTGCTCACACTTTGACCATCTGCAACTTTGAAGTCATTCGCTCCGAAAGAGGACGAATAGCAGGCGTCGTCACGATGAGAGACATTGCTGTGACGCCATTGGGTTCCAGACTTCAGCGAAATCTAGTGGAGCTGTGATGTAGCGCAAGCTGGCCATTCAGACTCTTTCCCTCAGGAAACACAGCACGTGGAAACGTGAGAGGAGATAAACGAGGGGAAACGGGGAGAACAATTTTGATGGACTTTTATTGGTTTTCTAGAGATGAAAGCGAAGGGAAAGTTCGGTGACGTATTATGGACAGATTAGATGATTTGGCAAGGGATGGAGCGGCAGTCATCATTTGAAAGTAAAAAAAATGCCTGTATGTGGGGGAAAACGTTCAATAAACTGCCATTTCGAATTTCTCCAGCATGACAACGCGCCGCACTAGCGTTGTCATGCTGGAGAAATTCGAGATGATCGAAGGTAAATCCAAGCTAGCAATACGGGCGTTCTTTCCTTTAGAAAATCACGGCGCGTGCAACGCGAGAGGAAACCACCAAGAGAAAAAACGGTGTGCGAATGTTTGTTGAAATCTTTTTTGTTTTCCTTTGGTAAACTTGTGTTTATGGCCGGATGAGATGATTTCCCAAGGAATTGAGTGGCGTGTCATCATTTGAAGGTAAAAAATATTCGCGTGTCCGCGTAATTTGCCAATTATTTGCAGCGCCTCGCCATGCTCAAGAATTTCAAGATGAACGAAGAAAATCAAAGGGTTTGCTGGCCATACGCATGTTCATTCTCTTGGCAAATTGTGGCGCGTGGAAACATGAGAAACGTGGTAGAAAAAGGGGAAGGAAAGTGTGGGTTGAAAAAGCGTTTCCTTTTGTGAATTGTGGCGTGCATTACTGGAGGGCCAAACGAAAAAGGATTCGCCAAGGGATGGACGTGAAGGGACAACTTTGGCAGCGTCTATGGCCAGATGAAATGATTTTGCAAGGGTTTGAGCGGCGCTTCATGATCTAAAACAGATAACAAGGGGGATGGGGTGGATCATAAAAGTGATATTTGCTGCTACGCGTTGTTCTGCTCCAAATTTCAAGACCATCAAGGGAAAATCCAAGAGTTCTACGTCAGATGAAGCACTCAGCATTTACTCTTCGTGCCAATACAAATCTACGCGAGAATCTCATCAGTTTCCAGTTTTTGAAGCTCAACCCTAGGAATAAAATTCCCCACCAGATATTCGTTTTGTTTCAAGCATTGTTCCAACTTTTATTTTCTTGCGAGCATTTTCTGTTATTCTCCGCTAGTGTTGGGTGCCTGGAGTTGAATTTTTGATGCCGCAAACATCAGATAGCCTGACGGGATTATAAGGTGCACGAACTGCAGGATGCTTTTCCGAGGGAACACTTCTAAAGGTCGGTGGAAGGATGAATGCTTTGGTAAGCTCGTGTGCGCCTGTGGGAGATGAGGGATGGGACGTTGCGAAACGAGTCGGGCACCCTGCATCAGTGCAATTTGCTCGAGGAAGTTCCTCCATCTCCATTCCCTCCATCTCTTTCTCCCCATCTTACCTGTATCACGAGAGTTTCCTCCTTTATAAGACTTTCACCCCGATTCTCGCGGGGAGAAAAGAAAACTTTTCGGTTTTCTAAATGCGAATAAAAGATATAACTCGATGCAGCTTCATTGCATAAAAGCCGTTTTTCCCCCAAGGCTCGAACTTCTTGTTTCGCAGTTTTGCACGCTTATTTCGCATAAATCACATTTCCCCCGAATAAAATTCGAAAGAAGACGATGTTAGCGTCACCTTTCGGACTAAGGTGAATCGTTCCCCGACAAATAATTGGAGGAATAAAAAAGAAAATATTTTTAGATATCATGGTCCAGTTGTGCTTAATTTATAAGCCGCGTTGAAATATCGACTTTTCCCCGACCCTTGAGATAATTTTCATACGCAATGAAAAGTATTAGAGTTCTTAATTAAAAAACCGAACCGAAGTATTTTTTTTTTTAAGAAACTATTTACGGTCGAGTCAGGAAACATTGAAAATAAATTCGTAAAAACGTTTCAACCTGGAGTCGGAGGGAATGAGGGGCAGGTGGATCTGTAGCCGCAATGCGTGCTGCTCATTAACCCTCGACTTTTCCCCTTATCTCGCCTCTTGTTTTCCGTTTTCCTTCCTAATCCTCGTATAATGTCATCAAGGTAATTTTATGGTTCAAGTACAGGCATTTTATGGGCGTTGTTAATTTCATCTGGCGGCCTCTGTAGAGCAGAAGGCTGTTTTTAATTAATTTAAACGAAAACGACACGAAAAGGGTCGGTAGGTCAAGTATTTATTCCCGCGCATTTTTCACATCGCACTCTTTGAAGTATAGCGGCGATTAGAGAAGAACAATATGATCAATATTTTTAGATAGATTTTTATAAATACTTTTATAATATCTTTTTATATTTATTCGTTGAACTTTTAATGTTTTAACATTTAAATAGCACAATTTTTAACAACAACAACAATTGCAATTGCGGCAATTTTTTAACATTTTTAATTTAATTTAATTTTTTTAAAAAATTTTTTATTATTTTTTATTTTTATTTTTTTTTTTTATATCTAGTTTATACTATCTATATAACTAAGAGGATATACAGTTGAAATGACATTTCTTCCGCTCCTTTCGACTTCGAACTACTTGGGGTTTTTTTCTTTTTTGAAAGATCGGCCTCAATGAGTCAAATCGTTCATGAAATTGTTCTCCTCTCCGCCCCACGGTTTTTCCCGACGAGCGGTAGAAAATCCTATTTATTCCAGTATCTCGGTGCCAGACTTCGTCTCTTGTCAATCGATCTCTTGTTTCCCTCTTTTTTCAGCCTGATCCTTGGGGCGAAAAATCGTCCTCTTCGACCGCTTAAGATGGAAAATAATTCAATACAACCTAAGAAATTGGGAAATACGATTTTAACGGTTTTACCGCCGGAATTTTCTTATTCAACAATTCGCTTCCCTATTGACTTTCGGAATTGGAAAAACTGAAATAATTATTTCCAATTATTATTATTATCGGTACAGTTTCTGTCGAATGTGTATCCTTCTGAGTGGAACGAGGCGTTTTCTCTCGCCGAAAAAACACCGGTTCCTCGCAAGTATATAGTTGAAAAGGAAAAAGTCATCTTTGGGGGCTTTTATAAGGACATCAAGTGGAAGTAGGTTGAAACCTAATTAAAACTTTATCTCGGCTCCCTCCGTTATTCAGGTCCTTCCTCGCTTAGCATCTTGAAATACCTGCACAATATTCTTTCCGTATTAAAAAGAGCCGAATCTTCTATTGAAGCCTTTTAATTTCCTCGGTTTCACTTGTTACGAAGACCATTCAGCGATGGGACGAGAAAAAAAGAATGAAACAATATTGCAATTCAACCCGGTCTCAAGTGCTCTTAACCTTTTCGTAACGGAAAGATTCCAAACGAAGGGTTAGTCGGAAGAAAAGATGTCTCGGGCTACGGAAGAGTTGAGGTTAGGAGACTGTAATCCGCAGAAGTGTTCTTTTATAGGTACGTCAGGGTGCGAGGGTTGGGGTACATAAAACTGGTTAAGGCGGTACGTCAAGCGCTCCCTTTGCAAAGCATAGCGCATCCTCCGACCGACTTGGCTTAGTTCAACTCGGTCGAGAATGAAGAAAATTTATGGTCGCCGAAGGGAGAAATCCAAAAAACCTAGAGCTGTTAAGAAGTGTATCTTCCTTTCCACTTCTGCTGTTTCTTTTTTTCCTCGAGTTAAACTCCTAACTCTTCATCATGGGCTCGCCGAATTGGCCCGGTTTCCTTAAGTAGATCAGTGGCTCGTTGCTTAAAGTTAAAGGAAGGGAAATAAAATACACATAATAAAATTCGTGAAAGGTTTTTTGCAATATACTGGATCGCCTTTGATGGAATAAAGCTGGAGACGAATAGCGGGAAAATACCATTGAATTAAACTTGAGTCATACGAACGAGAAGAACTAAATGACGCTTTTTATTTGATAGGTATTAGCATTGAAGATCAGAGGTGAAGGTGGAAGGTGAAGGTGGAAGGTGAAGGTGGAAGGTGGAGGTGGAAGGTGGAGGTGGAAGGTGGAGGTGGAAGGTGAAGGTGGAAGGTGGAAGATGAAGGTGGAAGGTGAAGGTGGAAGGGGAAGGTGGAAGGTGAAGGTGGAAGATGAAGGTGGAAGGTGAAGGTGGAAGGTGAAGGTGGAAGGTGAAGGTGAAGGTGGAAGGGGGAAGGGGGAAGGGGGAAGGTGAAGGTTGAAGGTTAAGGTAGAAGGTGAAGGTCGAAGGTGAAGGTCGAAGGAGAAGGTCGGAGGTGAAGGTGAAGGTCAAAGGTGAAGGTCGGAGGTGAAGGTCGAAGTTGAAAGTCAATATGTTGAATTGTACCAACATGATTCCTTAGTAAAAATACGAGTTATATTATGAAGTTCGAATTATACAACAGCCACAAATGAGCCACAATTTTATGATTGGGTTTTGTGGCGGATATTTTTTGGTTCAAAATATCCCCACTTTAAATTTCTTTCAAAAACTAGACAAAAAATTTTACTTCGACGTATTTACTTTATATTTCTCATCGTTATTTCCTTGGTCATCTCATCGAATTATTGCCACCGTGTTGATTCCTCCCGTTTTGCCACCCCAGTCGTATCAATCTCAATACAGTCGAAACAGGCAACCAGGTGATGTTAACGTCCGTTTCGCGTGCCAGCTGAGCCCCTGACCCCTAGGGCCTCTATCCACCTAGTTATGACTGCAAGCAGCGTCTCGCATGCTCGGCCACAACTGCTCGAATTGCGCAATATAACACACAACGTTTTCCTCCCCAATTTCTTCTCGAGCAATTACACAGAGAAGGAATTATTATTTGTACGATTATAGCTATGTGGCTGCCGTAATTGGCTCACAGGTTTCGCCTGTATTTTTCTCCTAACGGCTGAAATTTTTTCATTGTCCGCGTATTTACTTGTATACGACCAAACGAAGCAGAAGCCATTCTCGCTATCCGCTCCATTGACGATTATCGTCGTGAGAGTCGATTCGGCCATATTTTTCCCTTCTTATTCACGAGATTTTTATTATTAAAATCGAACCGACAATTTTCCCTTTATTGGTTGCATTTTTGCCGATCGAAAAAATACCAGCCCTTTGATAATCGACATTACATTAAATTGAAAATAAAAAATAAAAATAAAAAAATTATAAAAGCAGAGCCAGTTTCCATGCATAATTCTTCTGAGGTGAGATATTCTTCGGCTTTGGACTTCTGGTGACCATATCGTCAGTTAACGGAAGACATCATATTTCTCTCGTTATCAGCGGACGGGAGAATCGAGAATTGGCGCGGCGTAAAATATTGCAGGATAGGCAGGCGCAATCAGCCAGATGAAACCGTCCGGGACAGTTTATTTCCCTCGGGAACTCCTTTACAACTTCTCCAGGCAAAAGTGAGCTCCCGGTCGGATAACATAGACAAACACGTGTATGCACGTGTTGCAAAAGACTTGCACGTGTTTTTATTCCGCCTCGGACGAATTTTTCAGTGCTGTCTAATATCCGATCAAATATTTACAAGAACCGAAATGAGTTCACCCGATTTTCGTAAGAGATCCTCCTGATTCGCAATTCATTTTTCAAAAATTGTATGAATTGAGGTGCAGTCGAGTGAAAAATGTATCAGAAAAATATATTTCACATTCGGTCCGTTAGATATTTTACGAACGGAAAATTTTCGAGTCGAATGTGAAGAAAAAATATGGAAATATCGCGCGAGAAAATTGATTACAATTTCGTTGTGGTAATTTCATTACCTCGGAACATCTAAGGAAAATCCTTACAATTTACGAGCAGATTATTTTTTTAAAACCCTTGGAAAGTTCAAAGCTTCGCACTTTTCCGTTAAAGCTCAATTCAAAATAGGAATGAAAATGTTCGAACGCAAAATGATGGAATCTACGAGCAATAAGCCGAGGAGTACGCGTGTACATAAAGTAACCTTAGGATTACAAACATTTCGAAAGTCAATTAAAAACTGTACGGGGCGATTAAATGTATTTTGTTCCGCGGCGCGGAGGGAGGGGAAAAAAGTTGAATTAACTCATCTGAAGGGTAAGGGGAAAAAAGCAGGTAAGTCAGTTTTTCGAGAAAATCGATTTTTCGGTTGCTATCGATAGATTATGGAACGGAGTATCTTTCGAGGTGTTCAAAAGGGGAAGAAACCAGTTTAGTCATAACGTAATGGCCTTATGAAGTTTAGGCGTGCTGCGAAAAAACAGGGTAAGTCAAGCGGTCAGGGGAAAGAACCAGGCAAGTCACACATTTTTTGCGATTCAGCGGGCGGCCAAAACAAGAATTTTACGATATTTCGTTTCATACATTACATCACAAGCAACAATAACCACGGCCTCAAAGAGATTAAAATGACTTTTCCGATCAGGGGTCACTCCTACATGGAGTGCGACCAAAATGTGGGTCTGTGGAACTTGAAAACCCCCATGGAAACTCCAGCTGATTTCAAAGAAATGATTAAATCATCCCGAAGAAAGCCCTCTCGCTTTGTTGTTGTCAGTCCTAATAAACGAATGGTGCTAGATTGGAAAACTATGCTGGATGAAAAATATGGGCGAAAATGTCCATTCAAAACACAACCCATCAGAGAAATAAAAACAAACAATAGTCGTTTGGTACATCATCGTGCAACATTCAACGGAATGTTCCTGACGACGGCTTTCAAGAGAAGAACCATTCAAGAATTGCGGCCAGGAGAATTCGAACTTCCAATACCAGCGTATAATGGTAATTTTAATTTTCACTACCGTTACCGCATCGTTTTTCTTTTATGACATGAGATCACTAGGTACATACTGATATTTTCTACTTTCAGGCCCTTTACCAATCCCCAAGGCTAAGTACGAAGACATTCAGAGCCTTCTGAAATTCTGTGGACCTGAAGCGGTCAAATTCTTTAAGAGGTTACGGCACGACTAAAAATTCAATGGTAAGTCTCAAAGAGCCAAGAGCTATTTGTACATAATATTATTTGCGAATAAGAATTCCGTTTTAATAGTCTTTGGTGTTACGTTTCAGGTGACTTACTTGCTTCTTTCAGCTTTCAAAGTGGAGTCAGCCCTGTTTTCAATTTATTAAGAGTCTACAACAATTTCTTAACTCCAAATAATTACAGATTCCGTTTACATATATATCAAGCTTTGTTCATGATTTGTGGGAAATTTGTATGTTGCCTCTAGTAATAGTAATTGCGTTTTCGAATTAGAATTTCGTTTTTCTCGAATCAAGGGCGAGCTGACTTACCTGCTTTTTTCCCCTTACCCTTCATCTGAACAACCGGGGAAAAACCTTCGTTTTCCTCAGATTACCCTTTTGAACCGCTTACAGTTGAAACTGCTCTTCCGAAACGAAAAAGTTTCCTTTTCGCCGTCCAACCCAACGTCAGCGAGACTATATAAACCATAAAAGGTTATAGAAGAGCACGAGAGGGGTAACGGGGAGCTGGGGCTCTGTGTTTCAATTAAAAGTAAAGGGGCCCGAGAAATGGTGCGGAAGTGGACGTGAATTCAGGTTGGCGAGGAAGGATTAGCAGATGGGAGTTGGGAAGGTTTCTCATTTCTATACGCCGAACAATGGAAGGTGGTATGATTGCAAGGACCCCATTGTCTTGGATCGGAAGAGCTCCTTCTAATGTAATCGGTGTTGTCTTCAAGCTCGCAGGCACCATCAGGCGAATTTCTCCGGCTTAGAGTTGATATAGCGAAATCGACCGGCTGTCTGTTGAATTCCCAAGGAGTCGTGGAGTTGAGTTACATTTTGAACCAATTGGAGAACAATAGAGCCGAACAAGGTTGCGTCGAATGAGCGAGTTACAACCGCTTCAAAAGAGCTTTTATGAGTGTAATTGAGCAGATATTCTCCAGCGTATTGTGGCATGGAAACCAGACGATAAAGGGTATATAATCATTGTGTAATCTGTTTAGTCTTCATTGAAACAGTGTCAAAATGAGAGATACGCGAGATGGCCAAGGCGAAATTAGGCTGAGGTTTTCAGAGTGATCTTTCTAGGTGGCGTAATAAACATTATAACTCCCAAAAATTCATGTTCTTGGTTTTAAAAAATTAATTACTCATACTGCGATCAAATTTAAGCAAGAAAAAAAGCCATCCATGTTATGACACACTGATACTTGTTCTATCAAATTATATGCACCTTATTACAAACCGCTGTACTCCAGTCGGCCTATGTGCCCAAAAGACCCTATTAGACGCACTCCAGATCGGCAGTAACTCGTGATATACGACGGAAACGGTTTCACAAACCAGACACAAGCTCGAACCACACAGATACGCGAGGGAAGAGCAATTATACTCGAAGGCATGAATTGCGCCCTCGAAGTTTGAGAAAACCTAGCTTCCGTTCCGTTTTCAGAAGTTGGAAGAGCCAATTAAAGGATGATGCAATTTATCCCCTAATTACCGTTAGCTTGCCGAGTCGAGGACGGTTAGGGTGCAGGGAAATTCGTAACTTGTGGAGCCGGTTTCCCTTCGACCTTGCCTCTATCTAATTAGCTGCTTTGAATGATTATGAAAGTTACTCTTTCAACGCTCGGAAATTTACATTTCGTTAGAAAAAAAAAATAATAATAATAAAAATCGCCGCAGACGCATTCGAATTGCGGAACGAGCTCCGATGTACAGTTTTACAATTGAGTGTTTAGAAAAACTATCGGCAAGAGCGTTCTTTCGGGAAAATATTGGTGGAAGGTGAAGGTAAAAGATGAAGGTGGCAGGTGAAGGTGAAGGTTGAAGGTGAAGGTTGAAGGTGAAGGTTGAAGGTGAAGGTTGAAGGTGAAGGTAGAAGGTGAAGGTTGAAGGTGAAGGTTGAAGGTGAAGGTTGAAGGTGAAGGTTGAAGGTGAAGGTTGAAGGTGAAGGTTGAAGGTGAAGGTTGAAGGTGAAGGTTGAAGGTGAAGGTTGAAGGTGAAGGTTGAAGGTGAAGGTTGAAGGTGAAGGTTGAAGGTGAAGGTTGAAGGTGAAGGTTGAAGGTGAAGGTTGAAGGTGAAGGTTGAAGGTGAAGGTTGAAGGTGAAGGTTGAAGGTGAAGGTTGAAGGTGAAGGTTGAAGGTGAAGGTTGAAGGTGAAGGTTGAAGGTGAAGGTTGAAGGTGAAGGTTGAAGGTGAAGGTTGAAGGTGAAGGTGGAAGGTGAAGGTTGAAGGTGAAGGTGAAGGTTGAAGGTGAAGGTTGAAGGTGAAGGTTGAAGGTGAAGGTTGAAGGTGAAGGTTGAAGGTGAAGGTTGAAGGTGAAGGTTGAAGGTGAAGGTTGAAGGTGAAGGTTGAAGGTGAAGGTTGAAGGTGAAGGTTGAAGGTGAAGGTTGAAGGTGAAGGTTGAAGGTGAAGGTTGAAGGTGAAGGTTGAAGGTGAAGGTTGAAGGTGAAGGTTGAAGGTGAAGGTTGAAGGTGAAGGTTGAAGGTGAAGGTTGAAGGTGAAGGTTGAAGGTGAAGGTTGAAGGTGAAGGTTGAAGGTGAAGGTTGAAGGTGAAGGTTGAAGGTGAAGGTTGAAGGTGAAGGTTGAAGGTGAAGGTTGAAGGTGAAGGTTGAAGGTGAAGGTTGAAGGTGAAGGTTGAAGGTGAAGGTTGAAGGTGAAGGTGGAAGGTGAAGGTGGAAGGTGAAGGTGGAAGGTGAAGGTGGAAGGTGGAAGGTGAAAGGTGGAAGGTGGAAGGTGGAAGGTGGAAGGTGGAAGGTGAAGGTGGAAGGTGAAGGTGGAAGGTGAAGGTGGAAGGTGAAGGTGGAAGGTGAAGGTGGAAGGTGAAGGTGGAAGGTGAAGGTGGAAGGTGATGGTCGATGGTGAAGGTCGAAGGTGAAGGTGAAGCGCACCAACATGATTCCTTTGTAAAAGTACGCGTTATAGGATGAAGTTCAAATTTTACAACAGCTGCAAATGAACCACAATTTTACGATTGGGTTTCAGTGGCGGATATTTTTTAGCTCACAAGATCTCCTCTTTACATTTCTTTCGAAAACTATTAAGACAAAAAATTTCACTTCAGCGATTTTGAAAATATATGTACTTTATTGGAAATTAAATTTTACTTTCTACCAGTTTTTGTTTATTTCCAGGCGTTCTGAATTTCCTGAAGTTGCCACATGAAACCATGCATTCTTGGAGATGAACAACGGGCGAAATGTAAGTGAAGAACCCAGTTGCCAAGTCATTCTCAGCTCAATAAATAATGCTAAATTTTCTATAACAATAATTAACGAAAAATTCCTCAGATGTATCACCCAGTTGAATTTCGGTCTATTTCTGCACCAATACTACATTAGTGTAATTCGCTGACCAATAGCAGAACGATAATTATTATCCTACAAAGTAAACGCTTCACCGTTCATATCAAAGGTTTGTGCATTTTCATATTGCAAAATCGGGAGTCAAAGGGGGACGAGGGTGAGCGTTGCGGCTTTTACTCGAGTCATTTTCCCTCGGAAATGTACCGCTATAATTACAATTCACGTGCGAAGGCAGTCGGCACCGCTGACTGGGGTAGAAGGAGCGCGTGCTCAGCTGAATCATTGAAACTCTTTGTTTCCTCGATCTCCTCCCTCCGACTCTATCTCTTTGTCGTCCTCTCTCCCTTTCGCACCGTCGTCTGTATAGGGCGGTCTATCTTTTTCCCTGCACAGCCAACACTCGCTCTGCAAGGCCTCCGAGGACGCGATATGAATGTATTATTCCGAGCCTTATCCCCAAAGCCGGCCATAGTCCGGGAAGAGCTTTGCCCTCAAGAAAACAGTTGTTACTTTTCACCTGAAACGTCCCCGTCTCACTTCCCGCTTTTGTATTTTTAATAAAGCCAGTATCCATTTCACAGCCAACCTTCGCACGGAGGAAAAGGAGCGAGGTGACAAATTTCAGTCTGAAGACAGTCTCCCAAGCCGGAAGTAGATCCTTTTAGCTTCCTCCGTCGGATCGTTTTCCAGAGGACGATTTTCAAGCGGAAATATTCGCATTGTTGTATCTTGGGATAATTTTAATTGTCGATATCTTCATTGTAAAACGGGGGAAATTATCCAAAAACCTCTCGGCATCTTCGGTACTGTCAAGATTCTTGGTTAATTTAATTCGCAGCTGTTGCAGAAGTTTCCCAATCGTTCCCTGCTATTGCTCGAATCTGGTCAACTTTCGGACCCCTTAATTCGCCAACTGGGGACGTTCAAGGTTAGGGTAATGAATATGTTTTAATTAACACATAATTCCCAAGCGGGGAAGGCTGAGAAACAATTGCGAGCCGATTCAAGGCCGAGAGCGCTTAATTTCATTCGTAATTAGTCACTGCACGCAAGCGCTATATAATTATGTTTTATAGGGCAACTTGCGCTCTAACTTTCGTCCTTACGAGGGAGCTCGGTTTGATGCGTCAAAGCTTAATTTTGCACTTCTGCCGACTATTCCCTCAAGAGGCGACGAACTAAAGCACTCAGAGCGCAGGCGAGAAAATGCTATTGGGAATGAGCGATTTTCTCAAGGAATCGACCGTTTTCAGTCAATTCGAAGGCGATTGTTCCTAATTTATGAGAATACATAAATGGTGAAGCGATTTCGCTGAAGGATTTTCAAAAATCTTATGGAAAAAATCGTAGCTCTTTCTATAGAAAGGATATTTATTCCAGAATCTTCGGAAGACCAAATCTAAAGAGTTTTTTTTTTTTTTTTTTTTTTTTTTCACCGACGGAAAAAGTTTCAGAGTACAAATTTCGGACTATGAGTGAAAAATTCTATATTTATATAAATATAGGCTAATGCTGGCAAACGAAGGATATATTGAGGAAATTCTTCAGCGATTGAATTGACGAATAATAATCGCAAAAATTTCGAGTTTCTTCCAATCGAATATATTTGAGTGCTTATGTATGTTGACTGAGGTCATAGAAATCCCAGATACGCGCAAAACTAGTCATTCGATTCGATATTGGACTGGAATGGAATTTATTCTTCTTCTGCTTTACAAACAAAAAAAATACAAATTTGCCAAGGCTTTCTGCCATGCATAAAGAAATACATAAACAAAAAGAAAAAAAAATAGTAATACAAGAATTAGTCCCCTAGAGGGCTGAGCCCGAGCCCGTTTCAGGGAGACGAGCAGATGCTCCTTAGCAACCCATTAATTCTTCTTAAATTATAAGTATCTATTTGTAATAAACATAAAAAATATACTTACTTATTTTTATTTTTTTTATTACTTTTTTAGTTTTTTTTTTACAAATTTTTCATGAAATATTTTTTCAAAATAAAATTTATTTTCTCTTACGGATAAAATTTATTTTCTCTTACAATATTCGCGAGACAATCCCCATGTCTGCCTGAAACGTGGTCACTGCTGTGAATAAATCACCGTCTATAATTCGATTCGAGCTCATCTCGAGGGCTGTTGCAAATAAATAACAAACCCGTCCGTTTTCGAATTCATTCAAGCTGCGGCATCCCAAGAATGCAACCCTTTGTTCTGAGCAGTGTACCCAGCTGTCAGTCAACGGCTCCACAAGGAAACCTCAAGGGCGGTAACCCGTCGAAAGTTTAAGGGATATGCAGTTCGCCCTTCTCGCCCTAAAACTCCTCAAAACCGCCTCAATCTCAAGGTACTAAACATTCGCAAAGCAAAGTAAATCTCTCGCGATTCGAATTTGTTACCAGACTTCCCTTCCAGGCTTCTCTCTCCTGTAATGCTTTCATCTTTATCCCTGCATTGCTGAATTTATTGCGTCTGGCTCCAGAACTTGCAGCCGCTGGGTTTAAAATTCGATTTCGGTCCTGAATGTTTCGTGTGAAATTAATGTTCGACTGAAATTCGTTTTCAATATCTCTCAGCAGTCGTTTTCTCATTTAAATCAGCCTTTCCAGGGAAAGGCTCTTCTTAAACTGGAACAACCACAACAGTAGTTCACCATTGATAGAAACATTGGTAACCTATAGATTCCACAACGTTGGCCAGACGAAGTTGCTGAACGTTTTCATTGGGCCAGAAAATTTCGCTTGCGTGGCTCAAGATAAGAGCTAAGGATTGATGAAATTATTGGAACTAACCCAACTCTAGCCCACACTTTATCACTCCCTAGACCTAGACTGAGCAGATTTCTAGATCTTCATCTTCCTTTCAAGAATTTAGACGAAATTCTACCTACAACTGACGGCTTTCCCTCTCGCTACTTGGAGTTTCGGTTTGAAATTTCTCCAGCCCGATGTTTCCCAACAAATAAACTCGGAGTGCTTCAGTCAGCATTATCTCAAGACTTACCTCTGCTCCGCCGACGGAATATCCTTCAAGAGCCCGGACCGAATTGGCGCAAGGAAAGAAAAGCGAGCGAGACGATTCTCGAACATTCATCACTCCGTGTCACTGTTGTTTCTCCATTCCCTCCATTTCGTCCGGCCTTTCAACCGCACCTCCCTTCGGAAAACAACGCCATCAGTTGTAGCGTAGGCGGATCCTTCAGCCAGCCTCTCCGCAGTATCAATATTCACTAAGCTAATGCGTTCCCAACTGTAGACATGCAAGCATCGCGCGATCTCAAGACGTCTAGCGAACACGTTGGAAGAGAATCGCAGCCGAAATTGTCACGACGAAATTGTCACTAAAAGTACACGCTTGAGAAGATAAATATTTTTGTTGACTTTTCGAACATTCTGCGTCATTTATTCTATCCATTTTTAGATCCAACCTGTAGACCAGAGAAAATTTCTTACATATTTCAGAGCCTATCAAAATATTCATATATCAACATCCATGCTCCAGAAATTTCAGCGACGTCATTTTTTCGAGAAATTCAGCGACGTTCAGATGCGTTTCACGAGCGCTTTCGCCCCCACTGAGCTCTTCAAACCGCTGAATTTCTCTGTCGACTCATCTGTTCTCAACATCTGTTCTCAACTCTTATAGTTACAATTATATTTAAAATCTTGGACATCATCCCCAATATCTTAAATTGAGGGAAAACCACAGTGAAATGGAATATGGACTGTGGGACGCATGAAGTAATAAATGTTGTCAAGCACCTAACGAACAGTAGAGTAGTAAAAAAATAAAAAATAACTTGATGAAGCGAACTCTATCAGACGGTCATTGGACCATGATTATATTCATGTCTCCTCGATTTTGTTATGTTATAAAAATAGTTATTTGATTGATAATAAAGCATGATTTCTCTCTATTTAAAATCTCGAATTTTTTCCTGGAATCTTCGTCTGTGTATAGGAACAGTTCAAGAATCTCTGACCTTCTTAGTCTCGAGGGGAAAGGAGAAATGAATAATTACCATCGGTGAAGCGAGAGGTTGACGGAAAAACTCGAGGGGGTTGCATTTCCGTGTAAAAGGAACGCAATGATGTATAGGGAACAACTGAAGGTGAGCTGCCTCTTGACTAATTAATACAGTGTTTGAGTGATGGCCTCAGAAGAGTCGCCTCTCAGCATCGCGGCCTCTGCTTCATTTCAGAGCGAATAAAGGGCTGCAGGGGACCCAGTTGACTTGGAACGCCTCATTAACTAAGGCCGGTGCTATGACTGAGTGAACCAAACTACCGAAGTTGAAATTTATGACGTCACGGCTGGGAAACGTGGGCGCCGTCAAGTTGCTGAAGTTTTTATCCGTCCCAAAGTTCAACTTCTTCGAACAAGAAGAAATTAAACGGCTAAATACGCTAAGGTCATTAGTTTATTGGACTGAGAGACATATCGCGTTCGTTTCGAGTTATTAATAGCGTGTGTAATTTGGGAATAGTGGCCTGGATATTTAATGTTTAGCAGTCGCCGTAATAAATTGGCATTCGTAAACTGAGACTTTTTCGAACAATTCCACCACTTCAACGCTCGACCCCCGCGTTTTCCAGGTTTTTCTATTTAAATTCTTCCCCAAGCCACTCGGACAATAGCTCGAGAGACCTCATCATCTGAATGGCCTCGGCGCAGGCATTCGAGATTTAAAAAAGCCTCACATAGCGGTCAGCTTTTATTCGGTGTCCTCGATTTCCCCGCCGCAATTCCGAGGCGCGGTCGAGAAAGTTCCATCTCGTCGCAACCGGTTTTTCAAAATAACGAAGCCTGTATAAATTTTATTTTTGCTTATTGTTCAGCTACGGGAGTTGATTGAGGAGCGGTCAATGAAAACTAAATATTAGCATTATTTATACACAATGATTAACGATTAACCAGAATCATAGTGGCGGACACGAAATTTGGCGCGTGGGCATTATTGCAGCGTTGCCGCGTCTCGTCCGAATGAATCGACAGCTGGAGTAGGTCACTCTTCAAATTGGCAATAGGTTGCTAGTTTTCCATGGTTGCTTAGCACCCGTTACGCTCGACCATATCAATATCTCATTCGTCTCTGCTGGCAACATCGCAATTTTCGCACTCGCAAAATTCCAAGTCCGCTCCGATAGATTTTTTAATCACTGTTGTAAATTCTATTTATATATCGGCATCGAAATACTCGTACGTATTTTTCCGATTAAAAAATATTTTTGCTCGTCAACTAAGCCCGTTCATTTTCTCTCACGTATTCTTCCCGTTTATTTTTTCTAGCGGACGAAACGAGTGATAAATTCTATATTTAGACCACTTTTTGCCGTATTTTCTCCGGGAAATTTATCACGCAAATGTAAAAGTATCGCTCAGAATACGACCGAGGGTGTAATAAAATTCCTAGCGGGTATAAAATCTCTTTCTCTCCAACTCCTTAACATCCTGTTCAGCCGATATTGATTCTGTCATTTCGGTCGCACGGCCGCCTTCAAGTCCTACCTGGGCGAGCCGACGCGGAAAAGACCGAAGGGCGTCGTTTGTAAGGAAAGGGGTTAGTGCTCGATCGTGTATGTGCGCGCCTTGCAAATCACTGGCGACAAAGCCGTGCTACTGTAAAACCACGGTTTTCGCACCATTAAACCTTTTGTCCGACCCTTTATCCGAAAACCGACGTCGTGAAAGGGGAAGGAGAAAGCTTCGGTTTCGGCGGGAAAACGAAAAAGTCTAGCTTATTGTTTGGACAGATTCAGTTATACCTTGGAAAGTCGGAATGAGGAGAAACGATTCTCAAACGACAAGAGTATAATTTTTCAAACTTACCACAAAAAAATTTTTTTTTCAAAATTTCTAACGTAGATTTCCAAATCCAGCCCTGGGATTAATTCCACTCTGAAATAGATTATCTAGAATCGACATGAGGCTGCCCTCGGCTCAACGGCCACTTAACCGACCAGCTTTGACATCAAGGACCTATCGGGCTATAAATAGAGATTTTCCGATTTCCCGAACTCCTCCGTTCTCTACCGTTAAACCGCCGACGAAGCTTCGAACTGGTGGCACGCCTTCGTCGCAGAAGGAACATGCGGGCACAATATCTCACGGATATCCTCCAATCCTGAATCTTCCACGATCCGCTCGCCCTTGATCCCTTCGTTTTCCGCCTCGTATTTATGACTCTCGTTCTACCGTATCAACGATTTATCTGCGAAATAACCCGTAACCAGGTAGACGATAGTTTTTTACTGAAAGTGGCCACGTTCCTTAAATAATTTTTCTTACCAACGTTATACTGAAAACGCCGTTGAAAGTCTAAATCACAAAAAACGAATCCAGTTCATAATTTTTCCTCTTTTAGTGATTTTCGAGTCGCAGGAGCAGAATCCGAAATTCTGAACTGAAATTCTTATTTGGATTTCTATTTACACTATTTGATTTCTATTTAACTTTCTTCATGGTATTAAATTCGTTTCGGTGGAAATTTCCCTGAAATAGTTCTCTTCGGTTCTTCTTTCAACGCCAAATTTTGAGATATATATGACACTATTGCATCCAATCAGCTCAATTCACATATTTCAATCGCTTCGAATGCAACCCTCAGACGATTTCCTATTTACCTCATCGCTTCTAAAGCAATATTCTACTTTCCAGTAAGTCGAACTTTCGAGACAGGGCTAATTATTAAATCCGAGAGCGATCGGAAGATTTTCATAGGCTTTCAGACGAAGTGCAATTTCGCTTTGATCTCGGAGAGACTCGCCTTGTGAGTAGACCGGTCAGAATCAAGAGATTAGACGTCGGATAATGATGCAAAGAGGCGTCGTCGACGTTTGATCTCCCCACCCTTGGATTCCAATCTGACCCGTAATTGATAGGATTTCAATTCGCACTAATGCACCGAACATATTCCCTAATGAACCGAACGCGTCGTATCCGAATGCAATAGTGCATTATCATATCTGACGAATCTATCCGGTCTTATTGAATGCCGAACTAAATTTGGCTATATTAGATATAGAATATTTATTAAAATGAATATTTTCTTATCGAAGGTGAACGGGGAAAATTTTGAAAGGATATTTTGAAAGTATCGTTATCATAAAAATCGATTAGGTACATTGCTACATTTCATTTTCTGATTCCCATTCTTCTGTATTACACCATCTCTTTACTCCGTTACACTAGCCACTTAAATTCACTCCTTCACTTCACTCATCAACTGCGCGCCTTCACTTCGATCCTTCACTTCACTCCTTCACGGTGCTCATACGTTTCACTCCACCACTTCGCTCTTTCACTTCGCTTATCCACTTCGCTCCTTCACTTCGCTCATCCACTTCGCTCATCCACTTCACTCATCCATTACCCTCATCCTCTTAGCTCCTTCACCTCGCAATCCACTTGCCTTCTTTACTCCACTCTTTCACTTCACTCATCCATTTCGCTTATCCACTTCACTTCGCTCATCCATTTCACTTCTTGTCTTCGAGTCTTCACTTAGCTCCTTTACTTCACTCATCCACTCCGCGCCTTCTCTTCGGTCCTTCACTTCACTCCTCCACGACGCTCATACGTTTCACTTCATCACTTAGCTCCTTCACTTCGCTCTTTCACTTCGCTCTTCCACTTCGCTCTTTCACTTCACTCTTTCACTTCGCTCGGCTTCATCACTTGATTCCCTCATAGTTTTTTTTTTTTTTTTTTTTTGGTTAACTAACTAACACTCATCATAAAAATAATACTGTTTCACATATATAGAAACAATCCCAAGTGATCATGACAGACCTCATTCAACTGCTCAGCTGCATATAATCCGCTTAGAACTTGAACAAACATAGTCCTTGTTAGAACTCAGTATAACTCGCCCGATAATCAATAACACGAATTGATAAACAAACAACTCCAACGCCACCTGTTCCAGCGTATTCCGACTCGTTCCACGTAGGAGGGACGATGAACTCAACCTTCAAAGAATATCGATCCCGTCCGACCTTCCAGCGGATTCAACCCGGCTCATCCTCACTTCCGTAGACTTCCTTTTCCGAACGGCACGCGACTCTTCTGCAGCCGAACTACCTCTCCGTCGTAGCAAATTTATCGCATTTCGATTCGCAGAGGAAATTCAGACGCGTTAGTTTTACTCAAAATTCGCGAAATAAACTGTTTCAACGCTAGTTGTGGCTAGATTTGAACTGAGACTAGGCGCTCTTGATGGTTCAAAACTATTTTCAAAATGAGATTCTCCTCAAAATGAATTTTTTTAGTTTTTAGTTTCTCTACAGGTAGGAATTTCTCCCGACATAAAGCACGTCCAAGACAATTCGCCAACAGTAAATTAAATTTAATAGTAAAAATAATTAAATCTTAAATTTTATCCAGTTGTGATCTTCTAATAAGAGAAATTCGAATTAACCCTAGGGAAAAGGCAGTTTAAAGTGTTAGGATCGAGGGATCCAATGAAATTCAACGATAGGCTGTGTTGCAAGGGCAGTACCCTCTTTTCTCAGTTTTAACCCTATTACTCAACGAGCTTTCGACAAAAGGTAACTTCTAATGAACTTAACATTTTCCACCCGTCCGCCGAGAGCTTTTTTTATAGTTTATAGCGTCTCAGACAAGCTTCTTTTGTCCTCTGAAGCGTCGACGAGAAAAGTTCAAATTAGCCGAGTGGAATGTTTTGTCTTTTTCGACTCCGGTTCAATTCGCAACTATTATATATAACTAATAATTATGTAACTATATATTTTCTACCATTTCTATATTATAATGGACGCGAGTAATACTTCGATTATAGAACAAATTAAAAACTGGGTCGAAGGAGAAGGAAATTAAATTGGACATGTTGGAATGAGGGACTAGAATAGAAAATAAATATTACAAAACTGAAAAGTGTTATAACTTAATTTTTTTTAAAACTTTATTTAGAAAAAAAAATAATGAATTCAACATTTGAGAGAAAATATAATCGGGACGTAGTGTGAACAGGAGAGCCAATAGTGAAATTTTCCGTTCTGTGGAGGAGGCACATTTATATTCAACGTGGAGCTATAGCGGCCTATCAAGGCGGCGTCTGTATTCAAATACCGAACCCTTTTGATGGAAGATCATTTTCCGAGCACTACAAAACTCGACGAGCAGAAGCGAAGGAATTGAGCCACGAAAAAATGAAACATCAGCTGAAACGCCGCAAATTGACATCAGTTGACTTAAGAAGGCAATTTTCACTGAAGAAAGCGATCGTTTATTTTTTAGGAAATCGGCGTCATGGCTAAGTTATAAAATATCATAAATCGAGCATGCGCACTGCGAATTGCTACGACTGGGAATCGAGTTCGGCTCGTGTTCGGTTCATGTATTAATAAGAGGGCACGAACCTGATCCGTGAAAAGGAGCTACGCGGAATACTGAACGAAAGCGAAGGGGATATTCAGCCCGCTCATCTTTGCCAATGTTTAATGTTTTTCAACCGGCACGATCGGCAGGAATATCTGACGAGGAGAATGAAAATATCGCCGACAGTGTGATAAATTCTTATCAGGACTCACGTGCTATATTTGCGTGTGAAATACTGATCTATTGAATCATCAAAGTTCGTCATTTATTAAAAATTTCGCAATGAGGTGGCCAAATTTTCAAAGTCAAAATTTTGATAATTATGCAGCATTTTATTGTGATGATTAAGGTGAGAATTGGATTTCATACTCATTTCTTACAGAGCAACTCAATACTAAAATAAAACACAACTTCAAAAAAAAAAAAAGTCAAATAAAAAATATGAAACAGTTTTTTTTACTTTATATTAAATTTTCTCCTTGAAGATCAGGCAGGAAATTTTCGTCGATTAAAGCATTGGAAATGAGGTATTTTATCCCTACTTTGAGGCACACAGGGTAAAATTTGCGAGACGGATAATGAGGATCTAGATGCATTTAAAAAGTGCTCGATTTTTATCATCTGAAAAGTTTACTATTTCAAGTTCATTTTATCATCCGTTTTGCTCATTCAAAATAAATTTAATTTACCATAAGAAAGACATAATTTCGCGATTTCCCCTATGTTTTAATAACATTTGAGTTTGCACGCAAGGGAGTTCAGTTATTATCGTCGAATACACGAGAATCTTTAATATCTCCAACTCGAAGAAAAAAAACTGATTTTTCGACTGAGAGATAAAAATTGATTGGGCAATTTTCTATGCAAAATTAAGCTCTAGATTAAGTTCCTGTCAAAATCTGACGTATCATCACGGTTCAATAATTCTGTTTTGACATTTTGTCGAACACTCATTTCCAAGGAACTTCGAATTACGGCAATGTATCACGTCGTGTGGACCGATTTGTCTGAATACCTCAATTCTGCACCCCTCAGGGCCAATATCTCATGAGCTACCCCTCGAGTATTGAAGCTTATCATTCAGCCCTCAAAAATATGCGGAGGGGACGTAAAAACTTATACATTAAAGTAGGGTCCTGCGATTAATCGGCATTCCATTGATATGGATTCCCTACCAATTAATTTCCCCAAATTTCGAGCTTCGAAAAAATTCTACGACTTCCAATTTTAAACTTTGAGCTCATTGATCACAATTCAAATAATATTCTATAGACTAGATAGACCGTAAAGTCTAGATAGACTAGGTATATATATACTATAGACGATAGAATATAGATTTTCAAAGGCTATAGATAGATAGACTATATAATAGATATACTATAAACGCATAGACTACGGATTGATAGACTATAGTTAGACTATAGATAGTCTATAGATGTTTATATAGACTAGATAGATGGACTGTAAAGTTTATCTAAATAGACTATAGATTTTTAGATAGATTATTATTAGAAGAATATAGACTGAATGCTATGGTCTATATATAGACTATAATATAGTCTATCTATGGACGATGTAGTGTGTCTATAGACGATGTAGTCTATCTATAGACGATGTAGTCTATCTATAGACGATGTAGTCTATCTATAGACGATGTAGTCTATCTATAGACTATGTAGTCTATCTATAGACGATGTAGTCTATCTATAGACAATAGATAGACTCCAGACTATTGATTTCCTATAGAGTAAATATCAATACATTGTCCTTTGAGAATCCATTGGTTTCTACAGCCGTAAATTTCATTTTTGTTTTCCACTGAATTCACCCCTTTCAAATCCATCTTCCATTGGTTCCTCTACAATAAAGATCCCATTGGTTTTCATAGTTTGAATGCACGTTCCATACAAATATCTGAGCAAATCAATTCGTTACTGCCGATTCACGCGTGCCTTGTCACTCCGAATATGATAGTAAGAGATTTGCTAATTTATTTATCATCTATTGTCTTTGTGCGGCGTTGTTGAGACGAGACGAAAAATCGATTCAAACGTGAGTCAAGTGCGTGGGTGGACTTTCCCAAGGGATCGATTCGTCTCATCAATGTTTCAAGGAAGGTCTTCTCATTCGTATACGTCGGCCAAGGGTCGGCTCAGGTAAGAATAATATATCGCCCGTTTCGAGAGATACACATCTAGGATAGTGAAAGGAATTTTATTACAAGGCTAACATCAAGGCCTTATCGTATGAAAATCCTACACGGGATCACTTTTTTCATGAAAGCCCATCGCTTGTCTTATCGTGTAACGAGTGGAGAAATATTATTTAGTATGGACGACAATATTATGTAGCTGCCAATACGCCGCTTTCCCTTCAAAAATCGTGGTAAGGAATCAGCAGACGCCATGAAAATCGGCGAATATTCGAAAGATGATCTACGGGAGACCGTTTGTGACTAGTGATTTTATACCAAGTGATTTATCACAACCAAGGAAAGAAGAAGGGGTTCGCAGGGGATAGTTCAATGCATGGTTACTGCTCAAACTATGATGGTGTAACTTATGACAATATACTTGACTGAGAATCTCCTTTATTTCATCTCGAAATTAGCACTACAATATTTTCCCTTTATAATTTATCCCTTGGCGAATCCTTCACCGTTTCCCTTGCCGCACGGCGTGCCTCGATTTACCAAAGGAAAACAAAAACTTTTTCACCAAATTTTCCCTTCAGTTTTTTCCCTCGTCGGTTTCCAGTCACGTTTCCTCTCGGTTTCCCCTCGCCGTGATTTACCAAGGAAAAGAACGCCAGCTAACGGATACTATTCGGACAAATGCAGTAAAAATACATGCCTATTTATTATTCTTGGAAGAAAATTTCCACCTTTTTTTTTTTTTTTTATCGAGTCCTCCCATTTTCCACCGAAGTCCTCGTTTATTCAACTTGTTTTGCTGTCTTGTGGGCGAAGGTTTTCAGCGTTAAGCCGAGAGCAGTTAGCGAGATCGTAAGTTACCTGTAATCCTTGGCCTCCCTCGCTGGCTAAATGTTAATCAGATAGCGACCAACCATCGGCCCTCGTGTTCGCAATCTTTATGGCCACTTCCTAATCCACGTTTCCCTTGAAGTTAAACCAGTGCAACGGCTCGATATCAGAGATAGAAACATCAAAGTTGTTTGACGTTGCATTTTTCCAAGCGAGGTGCATTAACAGATGAACGTTTCGGCTTTGAGTCTGCCTGGAATTCGCTCTGATGCTCCGGCATTAATATACTCACATTCTTCCCCCCTTTTTTTTGCTGAAGAACGCGGAAGTTGATAGTGTGAATAAAATAATAAAAATCGAGTATTAATTAGAATATCCCTTTCAAGATCTCCTTCAATAATTATAGATCAAGAAGTATCAAAATCAAAACTATATTGCGAATAAAGGAAACGTGTGACCCTCTTGAGCTCAGTGTTAAAACAACCTGTCTCTATTTTTGTACCCAATGAATCATCAAAGCGGTGATTTTAATTCAGGAGCCAGATTCATTATTTGTCGTTGCATTCTCTGCTACCATGAAACCTTTCGCTCGGAGCGGAACGAATCCGAACAGGTTTCAATATCTGGCGAAGCTTCTAGAGTTTACGATACATTCCGCTATGTGTTGGCCCGGTTCAATTTCCTCCATAGCGCGTTCAATCGCCTCGACTTCACTTCGGCGGTGCTTTATAGTCCGCTCAACGTGCCAATAGCTTCCAGGAAGACCAGATACACTTCATCTTCTGGCGAAGTTTAAGGGAAAAGGATAAGGACGAAAAGGATCCGCTGGAGCGGAGAAAGGGAGGTTAAAGTGATGTTAATTGCTGGTTATGACAGGTTCTTGAGGCGAGAGGGTACGATATAGAAGTGGTGACGGCGTAGGTCATATATCCTCTAGGACGCCCTCCTGACTTGAAGACGTGCTCTGCGGAGGTTACCGGTCTTCCATCAAGTCTTATCTTGAGCGCTCATTCTCCGTCGTGGAGGGGGTCGCACGTGTGCCTTTTCTTGTCAAGACTCAAAAATTACTGCTGCCATCCCGCGAGCTTCGAGCTCATCCATAGTCTCTGTAAAGATCCGAAATTCAGCCGAGAGCGAATCTTCAAAGCCTACGCAATTGGGTGATGAATGGATGCTATAAGTCACATCGCATGACCTGGGGAGGGTTATTTAGCGCCATTTTTGAAACTTTCAGGTTTCCAGTAAATAGCAACTGGCATTTGGAAAATATTCGACATTAATTATTTCAAACTGGTACCCAAGAATTTTAAATATACCTTTTCAAACTGAAGTCCGCCAAGGCTTTTTATTATTCCGAAGTTGAAGAGCATAGCTTTACCATGGGGCTGATTGTGAGGACATTTATCCAAAAATGCGGGCGCTCTCCCTTTTCCGTCATCCTCCATCATAACCTGCAATTAACATCATTTCACATCCCTCATTCCGCCAAGACCGTCATTTGGCGAGGGATAAAGGAGAAAATGTGAGGAAACCGAGAGCCAGCAGTCTGGAAAAGGGAGAGACGTCGATTTCAGCATTCCCGACCTTTTATTGCAGAGCCCGCAGTTTAAAAGGGACGAGAAAGGAAGATGACACGCCGAAGGGGAAGTCTTCCTCACGGTTCATCAACTTCTCTTAACTTAGATTGGATAGGTTTTCAAGGAGAACCCTCGACCGTCTTCTTGATTACATACTAAATCATTGACGCTGCATAATTTTCCGAAGCGGCGGAAAAGCATAGAACGAGCATTGATACTCTGACAAGTTGGCAAGAACTTGGTCAACTTCGAACAATGAATTGTTGGCAACTTTGATCGACGGTATCGTCGACAAACGGCAACTACCGACGACTTAATTGCTCCGCGCGAAATAACAAGCTCGAGTCATAACTGATCCTGTGGAGAGAAATTTCTCCGACAGCAACATTTAATGGACATTTTATGGGTAATCAAAACGCGTTGCAGTTTATTTCTCAAGTCGTCTGACTAAAGCGAGCTAAGTTCAGATTGATGGACGCAAGACCAGTATTGGTTAGGGCTGGTTAAACCTGGTTAGGGCTGGTTGAGCTGGTTAGGGCTGGTTAGTGGAGCAACGCATGGCAACTGCAGTCAATTTGCATCGCCTATACAGACGTCTAGCGAATGAGAATTCAACCAAACTGAAACGACCTTTTTCATAAACTAATAACCTCAAAATTGAGAGTTCAATGAAAACGCGGCATTAAGCCGTTCTATAAACGGATTGTTGATCTTTCTGCAGCCGGTGTGCTCTTCATTTAACCAAAAGCCAAAACCGGCCGCCCGAATAAACGGCTCATCGATGTTTCAAAAGAACCGACAACAACCCGAACTACTTCAGCGTTGAATGATTCACTTCAGTCGCCCCAGGCACCCCGCTATCCTGTTGAATTATCGAGGGAAATCGACCGAAATAACTCCCGTGACATCGCCCCCAGGCTATTATACAATGGACGGAAGTAAGATCCAGTGTTAACCCTAACTCGAGACTCGAGTTGACTTCGACGCGACATGTTAACAAGTATGCTTGACTAGTGAATCCGGTTCGAGGAGCCAATGTGTGAATTTCAGTTAGCAAACCGAGAGCATAGCAAATGTAAAAAATCCGTAGTATGAAAAATGTGTTGCTGGGCTTTTAATAAGCCAAACTGAGCGACAATGTCCAAAATATTGCTTCAGGCGCTCCCCTAGTATACTTACTTGCATTATGGATTTGGTCTTCGATTTCCATCGACCCGAGACAAGCTACAGGACACCACGAAAAATAAATCCCTGACAGATCCGCATTTTCCAGAGCTGCAAACATCAATGAAAGCGGTTCCAATTGACCTCAATTACTGTGGAATTATTTAAGATTATTTTGGGCGCATAGCATCAAGTAAATGACTGAATCAAAGTTTCTTCAAAATTCGACAGCAACATCGGCCGCGAAAAATATTCCTTAAAACTGCAGCAAAAAATTCGACCAACTTCCATCGAGTGATAAATCCAATGCCAGAAAGTGCCCTCAGAAAGTTGCTATCTTGAAAGAGAAAAGGGTGGTAAGTTGATGTGCAATCAGCGCGAACATATGACAAAGTTTGCGGTCGGAGGCTTGGGCAAAGTTGAAGGAACAACTTGTAAGACAGCAGCAGAGCTTTTCTTATCGAACGGCAACAAGGCTGCTCCAGAATGATATTCCTCCAATGCTTTGCGATAGCTCAATGCACGTCTTTAACGATGGAAATACAGCTTCAAGTTGATGATAAACAAGTGGGAACCGTTGGTAAAGGTGGTGAGTTATGCTTTACGAACAATGTGCATTCACTTCTGAATAATTGATTACACACACAAAACACGCAAAATTCGACTGTTAGTAACTCTGTGTGGCATAGGCTATTAAGATCAAACTCATTTTAAAAAATAAACCAATTTTTAAAATTGTTCAATTTATTATTTTATTTTATCAAATCTGTAAATGTTGTTAGTTTTATCAACTTTAGCAATTTTTTTAAGTTTTATCAATTTTATTAATTTAACTAATTTTATCTATTTTATCAATTTCAACAATTTTATCTAATTTTATCAACTTCAACAATTTTATCAACTGTATCTATTTTTTTTTTCAATTTTATCGATTGTATCAACTTTATCAATACTATCAACTTGATCTATTTTGTCAATTTTATCAATTTTTTCAATTCTATCAATTTTATCAATTTTATCAATTTTATCAATTTATCAATTTTATCAATTTTATCAATTTTATCAATTTTATCAATTTTATCAATTTTATCAATTTTATCAATTTTATCAATTTTATCAATTTTATCAATTTTATCAATTTTATCAATTTTATCAATTTTATCAATTTTATCAATTTTATCAATTTTATCAATTTTATCAATTTTATCAATTTTATCAATTTTATCAATTTTATCAATTTTATCAATTTTATCAATTTTATCAATTTTATCAATTTTATCAATTTTATCAATTTTATCAATTTTATCAATTTTATCAATTTTATCAATTTTATCAATTTTATCAATTTTATCAATTTTATCAATTTTACCAATTTTATCAATTTTATCATTTTATCAATTTTATTAATTTTAACAACTTCATCAATTTTACCTATTGATTGCAGTTTATTTTTTCAAGGAGAAATTCAGTTTCTTGAACTTCTAGTTAATTGTCCAGGCAATCTAAACTCTTTCCATGGCACAGCTTTTGTTCAGCTTCAGAAGCGTCTCAATCTTCTATAGCAAGCTAGATACCATAACTCGGAAAAAAAACATGGAGGCTTTTTGTTTTTAATTAGTCCTATCACCCTGCCAAACGCAATCAGTTGCTTTCAAAATAGACCACGGTGAAATTACGGCTGCAGCGGCTTGCTCGCACGATTTCGCATCATACAGCGCATAAAATGCGAAAGAAGATTCGGCGGCGACCGTAAATAAAAGCCATATAACAAAGGAAAGAATAAACTTTGGCCGAAGAATAGGCGATTCTTCCCTACGGCGTTGGCGTGAGCATTAGCAATAAACCAGTCTAGGCTTCTTTCACACTTTCCGATAGGTTGGAACGAAACGCGATACAGATCGCCTTCTCCGCTGTCTGATAATCTACGAGTGCTATGTTAATGCAAAAGGCTTCCTTACGAAGAGGTCGGAATCTTGCATAAACAAGAGAGCAAGATAAGATCTTAATGGCGTCGTCAACATGGACTATTCGGACGGCTGAACAGCTAAATTGATTTCAATAAGATTTCTCGTCCCCGCGTTATCAATAAGAGCTTGGAAATTGCTATCGTAAAAGTGTTAACACCTCTTGTGTTAACCAGAAGAGTGGCCAATTCGAGGCAAATTACAACTCTTGATAACAGTTGGCATGCTGAAACGTAAGTCAGTTCTCGTGAATGAGAAACAAGGGTGTCGTGGTACGATGGTAAGTGTGGGCGCTGCAACTGACCACGTTCGGTAGGGTGTGTATAACGGTGTCTTCATTTATCCATGTCAAAAAAGATTTTTCAAATTTTCAAATTCAAGATTTTCTAGCTGTCGGTTGGGCCCTGTTGAAGACGAGGGAACCAACTAACTACCAAACGCTTTAAATTCAAGTATTTATCGAGACTTCCACGCAGGAAGTCCATTTGCAAGAATATTGGGAACTTGGCCAAGCTCAGAAGCTAATGGTTGCAAACGGGCCGACCTAGCAGGGAGGTGGCGCTGTGCGTATCAACCGAACTTGTCGAGAAGGTAGCGGTAGCGAATTTGAATCAATCCTTTGTCATTTCTCAAGAAGATAGTGGGTGTTCCCCACAGTAAGTAACATGAGCTGCTACCACTTCGTAAATTTAAAGTACAGCATAGTTCAAGGACCTATGGTACGTAGACTGCCTACGTTAGGAGAGACCAATGGTCAAATATGGTATTAAAATTGTGAATCGATCAAGAGTGCCAAGCAGACAAGTTTCTTGTAGCTGAACGAGCTTGATGCTGTAAATGCTTATTCAAAGAGTGGCCTGATAATTAGCTCCAAGAGATCAGTAGACCTAATGCCTGTTTTTATGAGCTGTCCCCAAGAGTCGTTGATGAAGGTCCTCTTGAATGTTTGCTTCTATGCCCCAATCGTTGTCACCGGATCATTTCCTATGTGGTAATGAATATCGAGAGCAGCGGTATTCTTACTGGAGTACTCCTGGGAGCAAGAGTGAAATGGGATAGGTGGAATGCTGGGTATGGTGTATGGTATGGTATGGGGTTTGTGGAATGATGCGAGTTCCTCATGCGGTTGCGCAGTGATCCAAACTTGAGATCCTCTGACCAAGACGATATCCCTCTGGATTTCACATAATGGAATGTGTTCAGCATCAAGACCTGCTAAATGCCTGCTACTCTTGAGCCATCAGCTGTATTTCGAGTCCAATATTGATCTTTTTCATCAAGCGGACACCAGAAAAGTTATCGAAAGACAACCAACTTTTTTTCAGAGGCTCTTTTCAAGATCAGAGAGCGGTGAATGAAACCAGTAGATAGTATTTTGTTCTATAGTGTGTTGCTTCATCGAACGTAATCCAAGAGCAAACTCAAAATAACACCGGACCAGTGACTTTCCAGCTGAGGAACCATTATAATCGCCCAAGAAATTTTTTTTTCTAACCCCCTCAAAATTTGATGTTTTACGTTTCAAGGCATGTAGAAACCGAATATCCAATTAAAAAAATTCTGTCCGTCCGCCGTACGCCGTTAGCAGTTTGCCGGCCAAACTAAAATACCCAAACTATTCTTGAGATTTTCACAAAAAATCAATTTCGGTCCTACGACGGCCCAATTCTTGAACCACGTTGCTAGCTCAATTTTAAGAGTATTTTGGGGGTTTTGAGGGGGGAAATTCATATTTTCTTGGGTTTTTCAGAAAAATGTGTATTTGGTATCAAATCTTACAGATTTTTGGACGCTGAATCGAATGAGACCATTGCGGGGTCGATAGTTTGATTAGTTCTCGAGCTATCTCAGCTTTTGTGTTGAATTTGGGAGATTTTCAGAAATTTGACATGAGGGTATAACTCGCGAACTTTTGGAGCTATAAAAATCGTTCTATGCTCATTGGAATGGCCGTCAAACACTCTCCAGCTGTACCGTCAGGCGAAAAATTTAGCTTTTAATTAGGAAATTAAGAAAAATAAAAATTATTAAAATTACAATAGTTGCTACGGATTTTCCCCGATAGTTTCCAATCAGTTTTTCGGTTGGAACGTTCACACATATTCGGAATAAATTATTATCGCTAATAGACAATTTTCTTAAATAATAATTATTTAAGATTCCATAATTATTTAGGACTCCAATAATTATTATTGGAGCGACTGTACAAACCTTTGTAGCGTTTTTTACTTCGAATGATTACGCGCCGCGTCATCTCTTGCTAAATCATTCCATCAATCAATCATCAATACGACGGAACTATTCACTGCAAATTTTTATCCATCGGTAAATCTCCTCCCATGATCCCTAACGGGACGGCGCGCCCCGATTTACCGAAGGAAAACGAGAAAAATTCCCCCTACGCTTTCTCATCCCGTTTTGTCCGTATGCGATTTCCTCTCAAGTTTCCACGCCCCGTGATGGCCAGTTAATAGCTAGAAAATTTTTCAAAAGCACAAACTCTCCAGCTTACACTAATATCGGGAAACCCAGAGACAACCGTAACGTCGGTCACACGTGCTTCCCTTTATAAAGATATCGATTCACTTACAGTCGGCAGAGGAAGGCGGAAGTTCATTGCCACAAGATGTAATTGATAGGCTCGTCGAGCCGTTGCCGCTCCGAGCGACTTAATGCTAATTAATTCAGGATATCGGATGAACCTATTAGAGATGGCTCAGGGCGTGAGACAAGCGTAACGTAAGCACATGGCTCTTGTTAGCCTCCGACATCTGCGGATTCACACATTCGTAAGGTAAATTAGATTCGAAAATCCGAAACGAGGCCGAATCACAAATCACCTCAAATGGAGCACTGTGATCGCTAATTGGTACATAAATTTATCCCGGGGAATTCAATCGGCAGTCTAGATAAATCGGATTTCGATAGATTGGAGTAGTATTTCACTTAGGCAGCATACGATACGAAAATCGTAATAAAGTTGAGATGGAATATTTTTCCATCTATATTTTTTCCATTTTTTATTTTTATTTTTTTTTGTATTTTTTTTATTTATTTTTTTTTATTCAAAGCGCTATCATTTCCCAAAGCAGCTGATTTTATCTGACTGAATTTTACTGATGATTTCTGTTGCGGGAAAATCGCGGTATAACGAGCGAAAAAATATTTTTTAACAAAATCATTGCATAATATAGAAAATAATAGCGGCTGTCGTGGATTTTGAATCTCAGAAGAGCGAGGGGTGCATAATCTCAACGGTCTCCTTCCAACCTTAGCATCGAGTTATTGGGCCGCTTCTATCTGGCCGCCCAGACGCAATTACCGCTTTTACGACTTGTTTACACTCCGATTTATGCATTTTTCACACCAATCGACGTCGCTCAACGGGATCCAGTGCATCTACGACTCTACTTTCCTCACCCCAACGCGGGAATTCCGAAACACACTGAGTCATAAGTTGAACGAATAACACGTGTCAGTCGTGTCCCCCTTTTAACTGGAACATCAATATTTTAACAGTGGTTTTGTTAAGTGCCAACCCTCCTAAACGCCTAAGGCAAATAGCGCCGTTAATTGGAAGCCCTTCTGTTTGTTGAGCCAATCATTTCTAATCTCGAGACGCTCCTTTGATTTGAGGGAAATAACAAACTGGTAAACATGATAGACTTTTATGTCGCTTGACGACTCTGTTGAAGAATAGTCTAATTTTTTATTGTATACGGAGGTTTTTGCATTTTATTTCGAACGAATGAAAATACATGGATCGCAACTTGGTTTTCACCTTTCCTCGTTTTCCCCTCCTGTATGGCACGTCACGATTGGCCAAACAAAACTAAAACGTTTCCCTCCACACTTCACGTTTTGCCTTGGCGGTTCCCTCTCACATTTCACACACCGTAATTTTCCAAGGGAAAGAACGTGCCGTAATTTTCCAAGGGAAAGAACGTGCCGTAATTTTCCAAGGAAAAGAAATTGGCTTGAATTTTCGAAGGAAAGAACGTGCCGTAATTTTCCAAAGGAAAGAACGTGCCGTAATTTTCCAAGGGAAAGAACGTGCCGTAATTTTCCAAGGGAAAGAACGTGCCGTAATTTTCCAAGGGAAAGAAATTGGCTTGAATTTTCGAAGGAAAGAACGCGGCGTGCTTCATAAAAGGACAGAACCTGACATGATTTTCGAAAGGGAAGAACGTGCCGGGACTTTTCGAAGGAAAAAATGTGGGAAAGAACGCCACGTGATATTCACAGGAGGAAACTTGCCATGTTTTTCCAAAGGAAGAACGTGTCGGAAATTCCCAAGGGAATGAACATGCTGTGATTTTCTAAGGGACATAACGTGCCGTCATTTTCGCAGTGAATGAACGTGCCGTATCATTCCAAGATAAGCGTATGTGCTGTTATTTCCCAAAAAAAGAACGTGCTATGATTTCCCAAAGGAAATAACGTGCCGTGATTTCCCAAAGGAAAGAACGGTCCGTGATTTTCCAAGGGAAAGAACGTGCCGTGATTTCCTTTGGGAAAGAACGTGCCGTGATTTCCTTTGGGAAAGAACGTGCCGTGATTTTCCCAAGGGAAAGAACGTGCTGTGATTTTCCCAAGGGAAAGAACGTGCTGTGGTTTTCCAGGATAATGTACGTCTGTGATTTCCCGCTAAAAAAGGACGTGCTTTGATTTTCCAAAGGCAAATGCCGTGCCACGATTTTCCAAACGCAAGAACGAACCTTGATTCTCTTACGGAAAGTGAGTGCCGTGCTTTCCCAAAGGAAAGAACGTACCATGATTTTCCGAGGGAATGAATGTGCAGTGATTTTCTAAGGATATAACGTGCTGTGATTTTCTGAAGGACAGAACGTCCCGTCATTTTCCATGTTAAAGAACCTGCCGTGATTTTCGTAAGGAAGTGCGTGCCGTGCTTTTCCAAGCGAAAGAACGCACCTTGATTTATCGAATGATGAACTTGACGCGATTTCCCGAGGGAAAAACATTCAAAGTTGAAGTGCGTATCCCTTAGCGTACTCCACAAAACGAGCATTCATTCTTATGGACAACCAAAAGTGATATATCAACTATTAATACAATTTTGCCATGCTTGAAATTCGAATACGCCGCGCAGTTTTAGTAACACAGCTTTTGCTGGTGTGGAGTCCAATACTTCGTGATGCTCACGATGTAAACGCTCTCAGTTCGGAGGAAAAGCTATCATGTTTGTGCGTGTCCTCTGAATATTCAAACGACCAGCTTTCCGAACTGAGGACACAGTTCTGCTCTTCAAATTTATTTAGATGGCATCGTTCACGGTAGGAAAAAGCTGTTTTTCGCCAAAATTGACCCATCGCTGCAAAACAGAGATATATCCGCCCAGCTACGTTGGGGCTTGTTATTAGATGTTTTATTCATCTCCCATCGATTATGTTTAAACGACTCGCGTTTATTTTCTGAAACGATATTCAGCGTATTCGGCAGCGGACGAAATATATTTATTCCCGCTATTTGAAAGCGATGAGCTTCATTTTTTGAAATGCCTACCCTTTTTCGTTGTATGATAGAATTAATTCAAAATTATTGAAAACGCACTAGATGTATCCATAAGTGGTTTTCTCAAGAAAGTACCTTTTTTTGTTGCTATTTTATTAGAGCTCTATATAACTATTTCAACGTTATTGAGAAACTGTATCCTTTTGTTCTAAACTATTTTAATATTTTAGCAGATTTGCTTGTACAATGCAATACGTCAAATATCTTACGTACAATAAATACAATTAATATAAATAATAAAATATAATATAAAATATAATGTAAAATATAATGTAAAACAATAAAATATAATATAAAATATACCTAATGTAAAATAATAAAATATGATATAAAAGAATGAAATCGTACGTATAATTTCTACCTTTTTCCGTTGTATAATAGAAATATTTTATAATTAGGTATTGAAAACACTGAAGGTTTTCTCAAGAAAGTACCTTTTTTTGCCATTTTATTAGAGCTCTATTTGACTATTTCAACGTTATTGAAGAAACTATATCCTATTATACCAAAATATTGAAGTATTTGAGCAGCTTTCGCACATACAATGCTGTGTGCGTCCGAATCGCGTTCAATGCTGGGAATTTCTTATCATGGTCTGAGTTAAGCGTTCTCCCTTGTTCCTAGTTGCACCAGCCAGACGGGGATCCGGCTCTTGTTCCCATATGACAAATGGGTTATTGATGTGGGCCAGTGACAACCGCACCGCAGCACATCAAGTGATAAATTGACCCTTCCGTCAACGACACCAATTGCACAGCTATTGCTCCCGTCGGTTAAGTAACATGGAACATCGACCCGACCGACGCCAACGTAGCTTCCACGGGTAAGTCAGATCTTTCAGAACTATGAGCGTAATTTACAGCTTGCGCTCAATAAAGCGCGGTACGTTCTTTCCCTTGGAAAATTACGTGACAGGAACCGAAAAGGGGAAAAACGTGGAGGGATAAAACGTGGAGGGAAAAAACGTGGAGGGAAAAACGTGGAGGGAAAAAACGTGGAGGGAAAACACGTGGATGGAAAGTTCGGGGTGAAAGTTGTTTTTCGTAGGTAAATCGTGGCGCGCCGTATGGGAGAGGAAAACCGGCGGTGAAGGGAAACGTCTGGTGGAACGGGGGTATGGAAAGAGGAGATGATTTTAGATGGGATGGCGCGTGGTTCGTTATCATTTGAAAGTAAAAAACGACCAGGAGTGGGGGAAATTTTCAATATAACTATCGTTTGATATGGCTTGTATGGTAATGTCCATAATTTCAAGATCATAAGAAAATCCAAGAGATTCTTCGTCAGATTGTCCTTAGTAACGTCTCGATAGTTGCAGAGCTAATGAATGAAATTATCATCCGGCGAATCCTTTCCTCTTTCCTTCCGTGTGACGAATCATGTGGCCTCAAAAACCACTTGCTGTCATCCGTGAATCCTTTCTCGAATCATTCGCCGATTATCATAGCGTGAGCAATCTCTTCGGTGATCCTAGGTAAAGAAACTTTTAAAAGGATATATGATCCCACGCCGCGAATGTCCAAGGGAAAGAACGTGCGTGTATGGACATGCGTTTAATGGTTCGCTCTAGTACGCACGTATAGATCTTTAAACTTGCAGGAAATGAATACATTGACAATAGTCAAGTTGATAATTTGGTAGCAGAGCTGATTACCTATCTATAATCACTCGTTCTTCGCCCGCATTCGAGCGCTTTCGCCGATTCGGTCGTCCTCAGGATCATCATCATCATCATTCCTCACGTTTATCATGCGTCTTTACGGTCAAACTCAACCCTCGAATATTGTACTTTATTCTTATTATCTTATTAATATTGTACGATAGAAATGTCCCTCCCTTTCCCTATCTTCACTCAACTGAATAAACATATTGTTACCAATGGAGACTGTTTGATGTCGAAGATGGCCGTTGGTCACCGCAATGATGGAAGGGCCGGTTATCTGCGAGGGACAAAAAGGATTCCCTCCCTGTCGAAACTGTCGAGCGACGAAGTTGGGTATCGAAGTTCCTTACGGCCTTCTCTAATTGGGCTCTGGCGCTAAATCTCTTCCTCTTCTTGGACGATTGCCCGATCCTTCGTCTCCCCCGTTTCGTGTTAAGGGAAAAATGTCGCCCACTCGACCTTCTACGAGGGCGTTAGATAAAATTTCGATACCATTGTCCGCTCGATAAAGAGCAGTTACTTCCCGTGGGAATTTATGTTCCCGGCTTAGGTGGTTTAATTGGGTATTATCGGTTGGAAATGTTCACAGAAGCAAAATACAAAGGAAAATATTGACATTGAAATTCACTACATTGAAAATGAAATAAAAAAAATGACTCGACGTTTAAAATTATACATGTGATTATTAAAGTTGATTTATTTACCTGCAGCTGGAGACAGTTTCGTGACGACGCCGTAACGTGGCTTCCACTGGAAAAAAGAACACGATTTAGAAAGGAAAATCAAATAGCTGTAATTTATTGTAACTGTTATTCAAAGCTCTTTTCATCATTCTTTTCGTTGTTGAGGAAATGAAAAAAACGAATAATTCCAGGTGACAAAATATCGGGCGAATGGAATTTCGCCCTATGGAAATCGAATCGCCCGTTTCCGTCTTAATATTCCGGACCGTGGGCTGACGAGTTTTATTCGCAAAAGTAAATCACGAGGGCATCGAATCATTTCAAATCCTTCTTTCGAAGCGGGATTTGATTAAACCCGCGGGCTCAAACGTATTCCCTCCCTTCCAGAGGTTTTTCACCTTTAATTTGTCAAGTTTGTCGACAGAAATAGATGGGAAGCAGGTGTCGAACAAAGAATTTCCCTGAATCGCCTCCAAACTCTCGATAATGGCGGAAGCAAAATCGTTCTACTTTTTCGCAGTTGCTCTTATCTTTTCACATTTTTCGTTACCTAAAATTTTGCAATAAATTATTTAGCACTATTTTAGAGGCTGGGTTTTATTTTTTACTAGTATATTTTTCTTTTTAACAAATAAAACATTAGAATTTCATCTCGTTAGGGCTGGTTAAGGCTTGTTTGGGCTGGTTTGGGCTGGTTAAGGCTGGTTTGGGCTGGTTAAGGCTGGTTTAGGCTGGTTTGGGCTGGTTAACGCTGGTTTGGGCTGGTTAAGGCTGGTTAACGCTGGTTTGGGATGGTTAAGGCTGGTTTGAGCTGGTTAAGGCTGGTTTGAGCTGGTTAAGGCTGGTTAGGTTTAGTTATGGCTTTTTAAGGCTGGTTGGGGCTTTTTATGACTGGTCGTTTGAGCCAGTTATCAGTTTACATTCGACTAAACACTATAGATATGAAATCGTAGAAAGATTTTATATCCACTGCGGTGAAATTCCAATCTGCAAACCGGGAATGACGGATGGAATTGCATCTCATGGCCGAGGTAAGGCTGATCGATCAACTGTGCAAACACATCTCGCTGGCTAAATGCTAACATCAACATCTCGCTGCGATTTGAAATTACAACTTGGCCGATGTGATATAGCTTGCGTATCGGAACTCAATGGTCTCTAAAACGCGCTCGCAACATTCGACAAAATCAAGGACGATAAGAATAATAATTTATTACAAAAAAAAAAAACAAAAAACACAGTAATTCATGCGTGACTCGGTCAACACAATTATAATAGGTAGTACTTCTTTTTAATGAGGATTTGTCGTTATTTTGCCCAGGCGTTTTTTCTGTTTCCGGAAGAAACCCATCAATAGGTTGCGCTAACTATAAAATATTATATTCAGAACTAGTTTCTAGAACCTACGTGGTTCCGAATCTAATCACATCGGCGTGGTAATCGAGAAATTTAGATCTAGCTCTGAATCTAATTTATATTAATTTTTTATTTATTTTTTATATTTATATTTTATATTTATTTATATATCCAATACTACGGATATCTTCCTGAAAAAAAATCACGAGGAATAATTACCCCTAGCGTTTTCGTTAGTCTCAACCCTTCTGATCTCAGTGCGTTAATAGCGCATGATACGTCGAGTAACTGAGGGATTTTTGAATAGAACCAGCGTAAAAAGAACTGTTCGGGTCGTGAGGGTATTGAAATATATACCTATCTCCCTTCTACAACCAACCCTTCCTTTTCGCCTTTGCGTCATTTTATGTCGGCTATAAAATTATTAATGGGAGGTGGAGAATTTACGAGCGGGGTTTTTTCACCCGACCGTCATCCTCCAAGGCTTTCGAGCTCGCTTCCGGGCAACTGCGAGGGTTGTAAAATCGCCGATCCTTATACGCCGTGGACAACGGAGTTTCATCACAATTTGACGCAAGAGTGATCAGTGACCCGAGGAGCGGGGAGTTTCTATAGAATCGTATAATGTCGACACAGTAAAATCCACTGCGGACATTACCTCCAAGAAGATGCTCGAACAGGCGAGAGCGCTTCGAGAGCCGATAAAAGAAAGAGTCGGTTGGATTTTCTTCGCCTAAGAAAAGAATCTCCGAGTTGCCAATAATCAAAAGCGATCGACAATAAATCTATCCACTAATCGCGAGTAATACTAGAAGGATTACCAGAGGTTTATGCAATAAAACATGCACCCTGAAAAATCGTACGAATCGAATCCACTATCCTAATCGTTGTAAATTAAAAAAAAAAAAAAAAAAAAAAAAAAAAAAAAAAAAAAAGAAAAATAAAATTTGAAAAAACTAATAAAATAAAATTTGAAAAAAATTTCTTAAAAGGCCACAATGGTTCCAGAAAAAGTGTTAGTCAATATTTACAATTGGAAGTTTTTAATTAACCGTTCCCGCTCTTGTGATTTTCTACATACAGCTAAAGTAAACCTCGACCGAAGTTGGGATAATAATTAGACTTGAAAAACTTCGGTTTCGACCGGACCAATGAAATTCACCCTCGCCGACCACGTTTCTATACCAATTTGCGCTCTAATTTCAACTTAATTACTCCAAGTCAAAAGGGTCTAACGATCGGAGGAAATGCTGTAAAGAGAAAATGCTATATTTCGAACGAGTTTTCCTTCCAACTTTAAACCCTTCTCTCTGGGAGGAAGAGATAATAATATCTCTTATTGACACAAGCCGCACTCCGAAAGCTTTCCGCGATGCGTTTTGAGAAATTGTCTCCCGAAGAATGATGGGGAGCCGTCGAAAGCATGAACTTGATTCGATCTTTAACCCCTAATAACCCAAGACGTTACATTCTTCAAAATTTAACAATTTTTTCTTGATTTATCCTTTAAAACAGGTCAAATAACATAGAAATGAAGAAAAATAAATTTTTTCGCTCTTTAAATCAATTTTAAAATTTTGTTGCTCCTGAGCAACGTTGGGCTGATAGGGTACGAAATTCAATCGCTCATGTTGCTCGACAGCAACGCTGGGCTCGGTACGCCCTGATCATATTGCTTATTTAGAACGGTTGATCTATTCAATTAATATTATTGAACTAATTTTAGTTTGTTTAAACAACTTAAAAGCACCAAATATTGCTATATTGTAACAATATTATTTTCTGGTCGTCAAATTTGAAAAAAAATTGCACGGTTTTGTCGGATTATCTTTTTACATTCAAGTTCAAATAGTTAGGTATCTACTCAAAAATAATATAGATGAGCTCGTGTAAATCACAGCGAAAGTATTTGAAACATCTATTGGACATTTCCAACGTAAGTATCGCAATCATAATAGAAACGTATGCCAATCTCTTCTTCATTCATTTGGCTCTATTGAAATCGAATTTCGGAGAAACTTATTCGTAAAATAAATAATAACTTATAGGTAAATAAAATCTTGGGCAATTACAATGGTGGGCAGTCTTGGGCAATTATTGAATAATAACCCAAAATCCAAATAAACGGAAACCCTCCATTGGTAAAATATTGAAATTGAAAACGAGAAAAAATGAAAGAAAGCCATTACATTGAAGATGTATAATTGAAGTACGGGAAAAAAGCGAAGAGCGAAAGAAAATTTACTAACTGAATGGGCCTCCTCTGGTATAGTAACGAAAATTGATACCCAACAGGTTCGAACCACATGAAAAGTTTTAAAACAGTTTTTCTCCTTTGGCACAAAGCGCAACAGAATGTTGCACCTAGTGCAGCTCACGAAAATCGTTCGGAAAAAAACCTACAGCGTCCCTTCAGTAAAAAATCTGGTATATGATCGGTACATGAGCAATTTCAAATCGCTCAGCACGGCATAGAGTTGGTCGGAGAAGTTAGTTGGGTTTCTGTAAATTTAGCATGGAAAAAACTGAATTGCGAAAAACGAAACAAACAAAAATCTGAACAAATAATAATGAACTATTACAAGTATTTATATTCAACCAAAAAGATATACAAACAAAAATTTGTACAAAATAAAGGAATCACAATATTTATTTATAAAATACGAGTCCTAAATGCCAACCCTCGATTGCTCTCCAGCGACAATAACCTTGCACCGGCAGCCCATTGTTGCTCCCGAGCAACAAACCTATTATCTCGATTATAAATGCAAATCGCGGGAAAACCTCACTAAAAATTGTTTCTACATCACCAGCAGAACCTAGCCGATCATGTACAATGGAATTGGAATCGAAAATATGCGATAATATACATGAAACACCATTTCGAAGTTACCTTCACCCGCCCAATCGTCATGTCTTTAGCGCGAACACAGAATCCGAGATAAAAATCGTCTCATGACTTACAATATCGTTACCAACGGAATGACCACTACTGTTTCAATATTAATAGGGTTTACTGAAGTGAGGGGAATCACTTTCAGTCAGAAATAACCCTCCGCCTTTTTTTAAAAAATGCCCAAAGTTGATGTTGCTCGGGAGCAACATTGGGTTATTAGGGGTTAATTGAATCGGTACATTTTCAATCTTGAAACTAAAATATTGGATATGAACGAGCGTAATTTTCAGGCAATATGAGCCGGCGAATGATAATTGATCATGTAATGGACAGCTTTTGTGGTATTTGAAGCCGTGAAGGCGTTTGTTCAGTCGTTTATCGCTCGATTTCGCTTATAAAATAAGATCTTCTTTTTCCTAGAAACAGCAAGTCAAGCTGGATGAAAATAGAAGGCGAGACACTTTCGTACTTTCCTTATAGAAATTCACGCGTTTTCACCCTTCGAAAAATTGCGGCAGGTTTTTTTCTTTGGTAAATCACGTCACGTTCTTTTTTTAGGAGTCACGACAAGTTCTTTCCCTTGGAAAATCATGGCAAGTTCATTTCTTTGGGAAATTATGGCACTTTCTTTCCCGTCGAAAATCAACGCGTGCTCATTCTCTTAGAAAATCACGATACGTTCTTTCCTTTGGAAAATCATGTCACGTTCTTTTCTTTGGGAAATTATGACACGTTATTTTCTTGGAAAATCACGACACGTTCTTTCCCTTGGAGAATCATGGCACGTTCTTTTCTTTAAGGAATGATGACACGTTCTTTCCCTTGGAAAATCACGACACGTTCTTTCCTTGGAGAATCATGGCACGTTCTTTTATTTGGGAAATTATGGCACTTTCTTTCCTGTGGAAAGTCAACGCGTGCTCATTCTCTTAGACCATCACGATACGTTCTTTCCCTTGGAAAATCATGTCACGTTCTTTTCTTTGGGAAATTATGACACGTTATTTTCTTGGAAAATCACGACACGTTCTTTCCCCTGGAGAATCATGGCACGTTCTTTTCCTTGGGAAATTATGACACGTTCTTTCCCTTGGAAAATCACGACACGTTCTTTCGCTTGGAGAATCATGGCACGTTCTTTTCTTTGAGAAATTATGACACGTTCTTTCCCTTGGAAAATCACGACACGTTCTTTCCCTTGGAGAATCATGTCACGTTCTTTTCTTTGAGAAATGATGACACGTTCTTTCCTTTGGAAAATCACGACACGTTCTTTCCCGTGGAGAATCATGGCACGTTCTTTTCTTTGGGAAATTATGGCACTTTCTTTCCCGTGGAAAGTCAACGCGTGCTCATTCTCTTAGACAATCACGATACGTTCTTTCCCTTGGAAAATCATGTCACGTTCTTTTCTTTGGGAAATTATGACACGTTATTTTCTTGGAAAATCACGACACGTTCTTTCCCTTGGAGAATCATGGCACGTTCTTTTCCTTGGGAAATTATGACACGTTCTTTCCCTTGGAAAATCACGACACGTTCTTTCGCTTGGAGAATCATGGCACGTTCTTTTCTTTGAGAAATTATGACACGTTCTTTCCCTTGGAAAATCACGACACGTTCTTTCCCTTGGAGAATCATGTCACGTTCTTTTCTTTGGGAAATTATGACACTTTCTTTCCCGTCGAAAATCAACGCGTGCTCATTCCCTTAGAAGATCACGATACGTTCTTTCCCTCGGTAAATCACGGCAAGTTGTTTCCCGTGGTTATACGCGTTATTTCCCTTGGAAAATCACGGCCCGTTCTTCAGAGGGGATTGACCGGGGGACATCTCGGTTATGGAGAATTTTATTTGACTTGGGTATACTGCCTGATGAGATGCAAGAGTTGTCGTGGCACATCATCATTTAAACGGGGAAAATGTTCCAAGAGATTCTGGGGAGATTAAACCTTGCTCGTACCAAGTAGTTATAAATAAATAAACCATCCTTGGGGAACCGTTTTCCCTTCCTTGGGTGTGTAAAATCACGTGGCCATAAACCACTGGCTGTCTTCGCTAATCCTTTCCCGAATCATTCGCCGATTTTCATGGCGTGCGGTAACGTCGCAAATGGTTTCTGGTACTGCGATTTTCAAAGGGAAAAAACAAATTGCGGGCCATTGATACACGCTCTGCTACCAAAACTTGTGCCGCCCAAACTCATTCAGTTCATAACTACTCTCGAAGGCCAAATTGGAGCGAGACGATAGAAATGGAGCATTGTAAAAGCAATCGACTCCGCTTCAGGTTTGACACAAGGCATTTGTCCGAATTGGGTTACCTGCCGGTAAAATCGTCTCGAGACTTCGAAACGACTATTCGGACGAGCCGTTTCGTCCTCAACCGTCTTCCACCCTCAAACGCACTTTGGCAAACTACCCGTGTAATTCGCTTCATTTGAAAAGGGCTTCTTCCTTCTTTACTTTCTTAATTCAATGGAGCGCGTCTTGATCGACGACCCTAATGACCGCTCGGGATTTTTCTCCGGTCCGAAACGACGGGGAAAGGGAAAGAATTCTAAGAAACGACTTCCATTACGAGGTGAGAGCAAAGTGGAAGAGATTTGTTCTTTTGATGCGAGTTTTTAGCAACGGAGAAAAATAAAAGCGAACGAGTATTTTCGCTCTTCCGCGTTATCGTTTTTCAATGTTCCAAAGAGAAAGTATTTGACTGAATTTTTTCGATTCGAAAATCGAAATTGTTTTCTTGTAAAAAAAAAGAACTACATAGCGACTGTAAAAATTAAATAAATAAAAAAAATCAATTATTAACACGAAATTTCTTAAAAATATTTGCGTAGTACTTTAATTCTCGTTCGACGGGCGCCTCTGAAAAAAGTTTTGAAAAGAGTATCAGATACGAATCGACGCGAGTTTCTCCAACGATTTTCCCGCAGATATAGCTACGTCGAAGGAGTGAAGAATGGGGAAAACTCGCCGCGACGATAAGAACGGCATTCAACGGCGAAACGACAAGAAAACCGGAGGGAAAAAACAAGTTTCATTTCGGCGAGGAGGAAACGCTGTTAGTTATGAGAGACTTTATCAACGATCCGAAGGGAAGCGCACCTCTCGAAATACGCCCTTGCGTTCTCAGGAAATGGGAAAAAATCTCGGATAAGGGGAGGGGGAAATAAGAAGTGTTAAGAGGAGGGAGCGAATTCTGATTCCCAACTGTCGTCGATGGCTTACCGGAGGGAAAACTAATGGCAACGAAATTGTGGGCTTATTTTTCTCCGTTATTTCGCAATTTTACGAGCAACCTGTTCCCACAGGGTATTATATACAGACGACTGCTCATTTCGCCAGCTTGGGTCGACTTTTTAAAAAGGTTAACTTAATTTTTTGGGAAAAAAATATTTTCCCGATGAAATCCATTATAATGTCGACTTAGATTCAACTCTACGTTCGGATATTTTCATTTTAATTCGATTGAATATCGCAAACTGTAATTAGAAATGTTTAAAAATTAAATTCAAATTAAAATAAATTTAAAAAATTAAAATAAATTAAAATAAATCGAAATAAATCAAAATAAATTATAATAAATCGAAATAAATTTAAATAAATTACAATAAATCAAAATAAATTAAAATAAATTAAAATAAATTAAAATAAATTAAAATAAATTAAAATAAATCGAAATAAATCAAAATAAATTAAGATAAATTAAAATTAAATTATGTTTCCACGCGCGTTTCGAGAAAACTGCTAATCTTCGATGATTTTCACAGTTTTCCGGTTGTAACTCCAAAATGACACTTAGCACAGAAAACGTGATCTTATTTTATTTTAGAGAACGTCGAATTTTTCATCAGTTTGTCATCTTATTAGTCAAAATCAATTCAGCCGTTTCGCCGCAATCGATTTTCGAGAAATGACCGATTTTCGAACCACTTCCAAATCCATGTAAGTGATATTTGGACACTAACTCGAAAACGGCCGACCCAAGCGAAATTTTTATAGAGTCAAAGTAGTTCAGAAATGAATTTTTGAAAATTTATTTTAATTAACGGCGAAAAATGAAAATATTTGGCATGAACACGATTTTCAACACATTTTCGCCAATATTTAAAAAATTATCCATCAGATAAAAATAAATCGAAAACCATCTGAGAGCTGTTAAAGTTTCATACGAAGCAATGAACGTAGTTTTGTTGAAGACGCAAAAAAATACGCAGGTTGATCCGCAAAATCAGCGGTTTTTCGGTAGTCAATTTTTTTTACTATATATTTTTCTCTGTGTCTTCGAATTGATGATTTCGATGGAAATTTTATCGGTTTTCCATGAAAGCTTTTCCATGAAGGTTTCTATCAATAGCACATATCTGCTGGATTCTTCAACATAAGATAATCAAGGACAAGGAATTCTGTTTACAGAGCGACGAAATGAAGGTTTTTCTTTATGTAAAATTGAATTCTGAACCTCTTTCAATGCGTGATATTTATCGATTGGAACGTCCATTTTCGTTTCACAACGTCTTAAAATGATTTGGCGAAAAAATTAAATTTTTTCACTCTTCTTTTTTTTTTAAATTGAATTTGACAAATAAACATAAATTATTTGAGGCAAAATTTGAGGCTTTTTAAAGAAGGATTTCGTCACATTTCTTGTGCGATGCGTGGTCTAGTAAAAAGCACAAAATTTGTGGTTTTCTCGATCATCTCGAATCGCGGAAGGAAATTTTGTCGTTCCTCCTCGGATTCGTATCAACCCAATCATATAATATGAATTTAAAGTCAAATTCGTGCGGTATTTGTGAGCGTCTGGTCTCATTGCGACAGCTGAGTCAGAAAGCTTTCGCCGTACTTGAAGTACAATAGTTGATCACGAAATACCGCACATGAACGAATAAATTTCTCCTTCTCGAAAGAATATGTTTCAACCGAACAGAGATAACCCAGCTTATGAAATCACCCGTCGAAAATCATCTCACCCTTTGAATTTCCACAGCCGCTTTTCGTCTTCCATATTGCAAAATCCCTCGGAATTTCGGCGGCGTCGCAATCTCGGAATTGGATATCCGAAACTTTTCCACGGTTCGGTTGAAAAGCTCGCGCCATCAAATCAGCCTGTATCGCGACCTCTAATTAATTAATGGAAGAAATTACTCGAGCTACGACGGCAGAGAAAGCCGTAACTGCGGAATCGGCGTTGAAGCACGACGGGAACGACCTCGGGCTCGAAGGGCGGTCGTGATAACGATCTTGATAACGAATTACTTGAGTTAGGGCCACTGTTATACAACAACCGAACGCCTCGTCGCTCCTTCGGTTTTATCATGTCCCTTGAATCATGTTCAATGTAATTCGCTCGCAGTGAACAAATCTCTGTAATTGCCACTATTCAATTAGCCCATTCAGCTAAAATCGTGGCAGATTAAATTGGAAAATAGGAAACGACATCGATATTTCAAGCGAGAGCTTACGAACGGAGAACGGTTAATTCCCACAAAAACCTCACGACTGTTGAACTACCTTCGTGAAAATTTTTCATTAAACCGCTCCAATATGAAGGATTCTCATTTTTATTACGCCCCAACCGGCTATCATTACAGTGGCACTTTAATTCCGATGAAGGTCCAAGAAAGCGAGGAACCCGAGACGCAGTAAAGCTTTTATAGTCAGTTATGCGTAGCTTTATTAGCTGGCGCTAGATCCAAAGCTGTTCTGGAAGCATCTTCAGTCGAGATTAACAACCGTGAAGAAGGATAAGTCGAAGGAAAGCGATAAAACAAAAGGGGAAAATTGGAAAAATGAAGGGACCAAAGACGTCGGTATTTTTATAGAAAATCGTCCGACGCTGACAAATAAACGGTGAAACATTGTGAAAGGACGAATGATGCACGAGCCTCGGAGAACGGGTTTCTTAATTATTCCGCAGACGATTTCATTTTCACTTCATCGCTTTCCCGAAAATAAAAACAAATAACCGACCAAAGCCACCGCGGAAACTGTAGCGCTCGTAAACCGTTTTATTTCCGCGGTACATTAACGTAATGAACGCCATGATGGAACAGTTCTCTTCTGGACGAAGCTCCAATGAAGTTTTAATGAGACCAGACAGCGTTGACTTTAAATTCGTACTGTGGACGTTCTCGTGTTGTAAAACGGGCAATAATATGGACGATGTTTCTACTGCACCTCTTGCTATTTTGCCATCAAAGTAAAATAGATTTAGAGGAACCTAATGGATCTAAGCTGCCCAAATGATGCTCGATAAGGCGAAGGCGTGATCACGCCTACCTCGATGTAGTGGAAAACAGAGCACGATAGTCAAATGATTCAATAGCTGGCCATACAAAGACGTTCTTTCTCTTTAGAAATCACATCATGGGATGATTTGGTTTCAAAAATTATTTGAGTCAGCGGACACGACAACGAAATCGGAAAGTTATTTGTTTCCTAGAAGAACGTCTCCTAAGAAACCGTCTCCTAGGAGAACGTCCTCTAAGAAACCGTCTCCTTGGCGAGCATTTCCTAACAAACCGTCTCCTAGGCAACGGGCCTCTGAAAAACTGTCTCCAAGGAGACCGGCCACTAAAAAACCGTCTCCTAGGAGAACGTCTTCTAAGAAACCGTCTCCTAGGAGAACGTCTCCTAAGAAACCGTTTCCTAGGAGAACTTCTCCTAATAAACCGTCTCCAAGGAGACCGGCCACTTAGAAACCTTCTCCTAGGCGAACGTTGCCTATGAAACCGTTGCCTTATCAACTGTCACCAGGGAAACTCCAATAAAAAATTGATTTTCGGCTCTCCGCAAAAGTAGGAATAAATCAGACAATAAGTGAGACCAATGGATTCGTACGCTCCGTGTTCTTTTATGTGCATAAAAACTTCCAAGTACAGATTGAGAGCTCTGATTGAATTTATTGGCTCCTCACTCTTATTCCCAAGACCGATTCGCACATTTTACTTTGATGTTAAAGGATAACACGTGTAGCATAATCACCATACGCTGGAGTTGACCGCTAGTTATTAATTGACGCGGCCGAAATGTGGTTCGCAATTAGTTCAAAACTTGCGCCGTATATCTTATGTTTACATGTGAAAGAACATGGACCGCAGGGTCGAGCGTTTCTTTTCAAAAGGCTTACAAGAGAGCACAGGCCATGCGTGTTTCTTTTGGTCTGCAAAAACAGACCCCCTCCCCTGGCAAAGCAAGAGTTCCTCTTCAACGGGCTTACCTCCTTCACAGCGCAAACTTCATCCTTGCAGACCTTTACCGAAGTCTTCTGAGCTGCTCCTAACGACGCCCGAGGCTAAGAAAGAGTTCGCCTTTTACTCGGTTTTCGCTCACCCTTCAGCGCCGAGGTGGTAATAATTGAAAGGACTCCGGTTTTTTCTTTGGCGTTTCTTCTCTCCATTTTCCTTCCGGGAGTCTTCGAAAGATGGAAATGCGAGCCGTTAGAATAAACGGCACCTGCATTAGTCAGGTGCGATGGTTGTAAATAAAACACACCCGTCTCTCGATTTTCAGGAGTTCAAGTGGCCGAGATAACGAAGGATACAAGAGTCAAACGTGATATGAACTTGTATTGGCGGTTCTGTTTTCAAAAGGAGGAAAAATAATGAAAAAAAAATTCGAGGCTTTTTATATACGGTTTGTAGTCGAAGAGCCAGAAATTCAAAAAAAAAAATGATTCCAGATCAAAAATCAAAATCTTGTTCACCCCGTTTCTTAAAAAAAAAGAAGTTTTTGTTTTTGATTAATTTTAATGCCTACATGAATTTGTTAATTAGTTTTGAACGGTTTTTCAAGATGCAGATTTTTTTAATTTGAGGTTCACTCCCAGTTACCAAAACTCTTCATTTTTCAATATTTATGCAAAAAAAAATTTTTTTTAAGTACACACTAACTCATGAGAAAGCGCCATGCAGCACTAATTCTCTTCCAGAGCTGAGTTCGATTTAAAATTGAAAAACGGTCGGTGGAGAAAAAACGAATTCGCTCCCAGGCAATGCGGGAAAACCGATGAAAACTTAATCTGTTTTACTTTGAAAAGTTAATTCCAAGTTTCTCCATCTGTATTCGAGACCGTTCGGTATCCCTGTTTTACTGCCCTGTATTCACTTTGAGAGTTGAACGTTACCGAAATTCCCTCGAGGTTTTAACTTGAGCGAGCCGATTTCAATTAACCATAACCGATCAAATAGGGACGATAGTTCTTTATCGGAGAGAGGGAAAAATTAGAATTTATTCTAGCGGGAAATTAAGTCTTCTATAATTTTCTATGAGCGCGTAAAAAGCAAGAAATGTAAAAAAGAAAAAGTAATATTGAAATAATTATATTATCTTCAATTTCAAAACGCCATCAGGAGTGCAACAAGGTTCCCGTTTGGAGCCTCTCCTTTTTCTTTATCTAGAACCAGGAACAGGAACAGTTTTGGATTTTAGTTAACCGGTGTTGCTGCTAGACCGAAATTGATTTCGGAACCCTGTAGCATTCAATATCGACACATTTTCGAATTTATGTTCATCGGGTCACTAGTTTCTGATGATTTTTTGAAAATTCGACCAGGAAATTGTCCATGTGAGGGAAACAGCTCAATTTTTTTCTAGGGCAGTTTGATTATCATCTTGAAAACATCACGAACGGATGAATGACGTATTATCAGTGCATGTAATTATAAAAGACGTGGATGAGATGGGAAATTTCATATACGGAAGATAACAGTGAACAAATTGACGAGGAGCACGCTAGTGTCTCGTTAGGTTCCTTGGCAGTTCATTCAATATGCAGTTTCACTAGATCAAAATGTGTCTTAGACGTCTACCGAATAAACTACCAAAAAATATAGTAAAATAAAAATAAAAATTTTAAAAATTTGGGGAAAAAGTAAAAAAAAAGCTTTTAATCATTGTACAACAGTCCATTATTCCTTTTCTTCCATCATGATCTGGTAATACGAACTCTTATGAACGTTTCCACCTACAAACATATTTGTAACTGAAGGCGATTTCCTTGTAAACTACCGAAATAGAAAATGTTTATATTTTTCCCCAGTATTTTATTTAAAGGAAAATTAATTGCCTAACGATACAGGTAGAGTGGTTGACGAGCTTTCGAACGGTTTTTATCGCTCCACAAAAGATCGAGTTATACCATCTAGACAATTTTTTTTTTTTAATTTTGCGAAAATTGCAAATAAAAACTGCGATAACTAAAGAACCATTGAATATATCGACTTCGTTATGCCTTCATTCGATTTAGAGTGAAAATTCTATATAAATTGGTATCAAACATTTAATTTTTATAGGTATATTTTTAAAACCTCGGAAAGGCACCTTTTTTCTTCTTGAAACACCACAAATACTTCAAAATTGAGGTAGTGGTTTGGCTAAATAATTTAGTAATTGTCAGACCGAGAAAGGTTTTCGGTGAAAATTTCAAGAGTTTAGCTGGCGGACGGATAGATTTTTTTAAATTGGATATTCGGATTTTACATGCCTTAAAACGTAACAAATAAACTTCTGGGGAGTTTAGACATTTTTCGTGAGCAATGGTTTATTATTCAATATTAAACCAAAAAAAGTTTTTTTTTTTATTTATTCACCTCACCATTAACTATCCCGTTAACTGAGATATAAAGTTATTCATAAATGTATACAAACAATTTAGTGATCAACTTCGCATTCGTGTTGCTATAAAGTTGAAACAAACGTTAGAAACGAAGTTGGGACATTTTTGTTATTTTTTTCTTTTCAGAGTGTATTTTATAGACAAAGTTTTTGAAGTCGGTTTTATTTTTCTTTAAAAACATCAGTAAACTGATGACGAGTATCCACACTGCATGCAGATACATCTGTACATGGATATGTCTTATGATGGCGATTTAAATTAATGGAATGTAGCGCAGCTATCAATATTCGTGTTTGTTACGAACTACCATGCATGTTTGAATAGCCATCATAAGACATATCCTTGTACCTACAGATGTATCTGCATGCAGTGTAGATACTCATCATCAGTTTACAGATGATTTGTGGGTTTACGATACCCCACGAGCTGAAACCGGATCGAGAGGTGGTAAGTTGGAGGGAAATGGAGGATAAAGAAAACCATTAATTGTAGCTAGACGGGGAATTTTTGTCTAGTAAAGATTTGTAACAAGTATCGCATACGCACGCACTAGATAGACAAATGTTTGGGTATTTTTCGCGCAAAAGATCTGAGGATTTTGAAGGAATGTTTTTCAGGTCGCGATTGAACCAAAGACGATCGCAAACAGCGCAAGAAACACCAAATTTGTTTTGATTGAAACGGCGTTCAAATTCACAATCGGCAACAAGAAGTTCGTTGACAAAGATTCTTGGGGGTGGTTCAGAAATTGATGGATCAGCAGAACTTTCATTGTCAACTGTATTGCACTTACGTTTTCCCACTTTTTTCGTGCGCGATACTCTTTATTTCGCTCAGCAACTGTTTTTCTCCTCATCTCTCGCTCTCGTTTCTTTGCTTCCATCCGAAGCTGCTTTTCTTTCGTCTTCATTTCATTGTACCTGAGTATTTTCTCTTCATCGGTCATGTTGCAACTACCTGGCAATGATTGAATGAAACCGTGTACCTCTCGTTGAAGTTTAAGTTCTCGCAATTCTCGCGAACGTTCAGTGGATGTCGGAGGTCTCTTTCTCCCAACCATTTTACGTAGGTATTTACTAATTCCGAATTAGAACGCGAATTAGTAATCTCGATTCGTAAACATGTGGTTGCTACAACAGAAGGTAGTAGCCGTGTAGTCTTGGTAAATCTATTTATGTGAAAGAAAGTCGTGATTTCCACCCGCGTGGAAAGTTCGTGTTGCTTCAGATAACATTTAAATTTACTTATTATACTTAAAAAAACATAGAAACAATAAGAAGAAATTGTTGTAGTTACTGTAGTAGTTAGACTTGTCAGTAGTCACTACGCCGAACAGTTGTGAAAGTTGTTGATAGATTGGTATCTAAGATCAAACTCTATAGCAAATATCCGAAATTAACTTGATTTTAATTCTTAAAAATCACTTAATTTCAACTCACAATGACCTTGGATCTGATAGTTGGAGAGAGTGTTTGATGAGCATTCCAACGAGTATAGAACGATTTCAATAGCTTTATTAATACCCGAGTTATAGCATCACGGCATTTGTCTCAAATACTCACATACACCTCTTAAAAGCTGCGATAACTTGAGAACCGTTCAAGCTACCGATTTCATTTTGGCCTCATTCGATTCAGCGTTGAAAAATCAATTACAATTGATACTAAACTCGGCTATGTTGGGAAAGAATTGGAAAACCTGAATTTTCTCCCCCTAAAACCCCTTAAAAAACACCCTTACAATGGAGGTAGCGATCTCGCTGCCATCTTCAGCCATCGTCAGCCCGAAAATGATTTTTGGTGAAAATTTCACAAATGTAGCTCTTATAGTTTTCAATAAAACGCGTTGCATTTTTTTGTGTCGCGAAAAATTTTGCAAGACCCCAGAACTAAGACATATCCATGTCAAAAACATTCAGTTTTCAATCGGATAACTTTGTACCAAAATTCGGTCTTACAATCGGTTTCTCGATGAGAGATTCGCTCATTTTGTGTTTAGGTTTACATAATTGGAATCTCGTAAAGAGCAAGAGAGGTTCGTAGAAATATATAATAAAAAAAAAAAAAAGAATAAAAAATATAAAAATAAAAAAAGAATAAAAAATATAAAAATAAAAAAGAATAAAAAATATAAAAATAAAAAAGTTTCATTTGGTTGAGAACCTTTTCTCCCGAAAAATATTGCCTTCACGTGTTGACTGGGCGAAAACAGATGGGCGGCGATTCATCTCTATTAGTTTCTTATCTGTGTCACCGTCGACAGCAGCCGAGGTTAGGTCTGCGGATAACGTTGAAATAACCCAAGGTAGCAACTCCATCATCGCGCGACCGCTGGAGAAATTTATGTGCTCGACAATAGCTTTTAAAAGCGCATTCCGACTCTTGTCGCGAGTAAAAGATGGAAGAATACGGTGAAAGTTCGAGAGGAAATACCGATGTAATCCTCGTTCAACCGAGTGGAAGAATCTTTTCGAAGAAGGTTCGCTTCATTTCGCTCGGGGAAATTATTTATTGGATTTTTCGCCTAGTAACTCCATTCTCCGAGAGGGGAGATCCTATCAGTTAAATGATCTCGTCCAAATTCAGTTTCACCCATGAAAATAATTTATTGGCCTACATAATAATTTATATACTACACCGCGGTGTTAATTATTTTTTTTTACACTGAGCGGATTTTGAATATCCAAGACTTCAGTTCAATTATTCTTACCGCTGCTTCGCTCACTTTTCCGTTTCACGGCTCCGATGAGAAACGTTGATTTTCAACTTCGCCTCTGTTCTCGTTTGTAAATTCAAAAGGAGAAGCGGCCTTTTATATTTTTATTTGGCAAACAAACAGCGGGAAAAGAGCAGGCTCCAATCAGGATTTACAAAAGAGAATCCCCCAGGTTGGTTTAGTGGAGATTGGGATTGAAAAACTTGAACAATTTCAGAGTTTCCCACGTGAGGAATATGCGGACCTTTCTTCTATGCTGAGCGTACCATTTTTCGAAAATACATCTGTCATCAAAATGCCGGGAAAAATAAGTTATCATAACCGCGAGATATTTTATTTGGAAGAAAAATTTCTTCGCAAAAGTATTTCTTCTCGTTTTGGTCATGATGATGGTCACAAAATTAATATTCTAGAATGAATATAATTAGTTGGCCATGCACGCATTTTGTTCCTCATTGGAAATCGGTATCGTTTCTTTTCAACAATTTTTGGAGTTGGAGGGCGCCATGAAAATCGGCGAAAGATTAGGCACAGGGTTCGCGGAAGGACAGCGAGTGATTTTAGACCACCAGAATCATCCCACGCAAGGGAAGAGAAATACATTTGCCAAGGGACAGACATATATTTATATTACAAAAAATAATCGCTGTCCTTTTTTTGTTTTTAATCTATTCTAAATTTAATTTTCTCAATTTGCTTACACAGCACCTATTTTTTCAAAATTCGGGAACGTGGCGAAAGATGGTTCCAAAGTTGAAACTCAGAAAGTATGAAAGTTGAAAAAAATTCCAAAAATATTATTAATAGTTAGAAATTGATTGTTTTCACTTTAAATTCGAATTCTGCGTTTAATTTTCTGTAGGAATCATTAATTAGTCAAATTTTAATAGTACTGTAAGTATTTGCAACGAATTTTCAAAGTGAAATGCTAAAAATACGAAAAACTAAAAGTTGTCGTTAAATTTCCATCGTTTTGACGTCAAATTCGGATTCAGCGTTAAATTTCCTATAAGAATAGCTTTCAAAATCGCTCAAAAGCAAGAATTTAATTTTTCACTCTTACCGATGCTTGACATTTCAGCCGGTGACAAACTCGATTTACGGAAAATAATTTCTCTGGGCCTGTATGAATTTTTTTAACCAAATTTTTTGCTATGTACGTATGTAAGACATTCAAATGAAGACTCCTGCATCATAAAACAATTGATTTAAATGAGTTTTGACTCCGAAAACCGCGGTTCAAGTCCAATTTTCGAGCTTTCGAAAACTGATTTTTTTGGACCACTTAAAAATTTTTTCGAGGATTGAAAAAAATCACAAATATACATCTCGGTAAGATGCAACTTTCCTAAAAATTTCAGATTTTTATCTCTATTGAGAGAGGAGTAAAAAATCGTTAACTGATCGGTTCTAAAAACTCGCAGGGGTACCCCTTGGATTTTTTGTGAAAAATATTTTGATTCCGATTTCGCTCAAATTCAGCATAATGATGGTTGATGATGTGTATATCAATAATATATGGTTCATTCTTTGTTTCTTTCGCACTAAATAGACGAAAAGAAGGTTTAAAGTTGAAAAATGTGATATTTTCGTTAATGCTCTACTAATATTGTTGAATAACGTACAAACGGTTGAAAAATGGATAGGTACATTACATTGGGAAAATGTGGACAGTTAAATTACCTATCTTTTGGTATTTTCAAACATCTGAATTGACGACTTTTTGTTCAAATTATCCACTGTGCAAGTTACAAATCTTGAAAACGTAAAGTTGTTATGTCTAATTTTGCTACAACTTTGCACAAGTTGAAAAACCCAATACTTTATGATACAAAGTACATTCAAACACCACCACCTACATACCAAATTATAGAAACTACTACGGAGTATAAAAGAGGGGTTTTGTCATATCACTCTTATCAGTGCGGCATCCCCACTCTGTTCTGCCATGTTTGATGGCGACCATTAACATCCTCAATGTGCCCCTCCTAATGCTATGATGGGGTGGGGTTCTAACCAGCCCTCCCACTTTCTTTGAGCCTTCTCTGAGTTGTTAGGTCTCCAGTGAACCGAAAAATCCTTGAAAATGACAGATCGACTTGAAGTACTTGAACAGGAATCTAGAGCCAAAAAATATAACGATGTCCACATATTCCTCAGGTATTGAAAGGGAATCCTATCCTTCTGATACAAAGCTCTTTCATATTGAAAAAAAAATTGCCGACCGAAGTCCATCGAAATCGAGAATTCAACCTTGATTAGGGCTAGTTTTTATACCACACTCGGTACTTCCAGAATGTAACTACGATCCAGTGATTGTTCACCCAGCGCTGATAAATTGCAGCGTATTTGAAAAAGCTGTACGGTAACGTAAAACCGAGCAAAACTAGGCGTAACGACGAAAATGGCGCACGCATTAGGTCCGAAAAGTGCTTCTCTAGCCTCACAATCCATTTCCTGCGAAGTGATAAAGTAGCAGACCTCGCCCATGTGGGGTAGCCCACTTTTGTTGTCAGATACGCTGCCATCATTGGCGGACAGAGGTTATCGAATCCCATCAATCTTCAAAGAGGGCATAGCAGGGACATCTGTGTCGCGCGTTCGTCCGATCGGTTTTCGGAATTAATGTCCGAAAAATCGTCAGAAATTCAGACAGCGTTTTCGTGGATTGGCGAGGTGTTTTTATAAATAGAGATTTCGAACTCGACGCAAACGAAAAATATTATTTGAAATTATTCTCCCCCAAAAGACGCAATGCGCCTGTGGCGAAAATTATTTTTTTTTAAATAGATGTTTAAAAATGCATAAACTAGTTTTTGCAAACTAGAAATTCACCTTTATTCGTTTGATTTTCGTAGCCAGGTGAATTTCATATACAGCAGGAATCGAGCGGAACTAGTGGAATTAATTCCAATATCCCATTTATGTTCTCCTAAGAAATAAACAGAAATACTATTGAATATTAAAAGGAATAATGTGAAATGTAATAATACTTTTGTTATAGATCATACCGAAATGGAAACACGTTGGTCAGAAAATTGTCCTCAATATTAAAAAAATTCTACACACTTTGTCGTCACTCGATTTCACTCTTAGGTGGCGTATATTCGCATGCGTAAAGCTCCGATGAAAGCGGGATGAATCGGATTAGCGAAAACCGCTCGGCATCAGAAACGGTCAGGAGATAATTTCGGTTTTATCGTGTAATTTCGAAATTTCCGCGCGCCTCAGCGTTCCCGATAGGTTTAGAATGCGAAATTGTTCCAACCGACGGTTTCCATTTGCGAGCCTATCAGCCGCCTTTTCCGGTCACTTCCGCTCTATTTGGCCGCATCCCATTGGTGATTTTCCCAATAGGAATACAGAATTATCTATTTCCCTCCGGTGAACGTCGATAAATCTTCAGAAATGGCTATTTTACAAGGAAACCGGCACGTGGTTTGTTTGGAAATATCTCCCAATCCCAAAAGTCGCAGTTTTGTGTCCACGCAATGTTCAAACGATGTATTTTTCGTTATTGAATATCGATATTATTTTCCACGTACGTGTACCTCAGTAATGAGTGACGTATTGAAATTAGTGAACTTCCCTATATTAAAAATTATTAGGATTTGCTAAGAACGAAGAATAATTTCCTACTTCACAACTTATAGATTTGAGTTCGAACTGCTGTTCCACTGATGAACAGAGATCTTCATTTCAGAGAATTTTACAATGAGTGCTGTACGCTGAACAAGGATCAATGAGCGTTCAACGCCGAACTTAGCCCAATCTGCGTTTAATTTCGAAACTGGATCAATGAGAGTTCAACGCCAAACCTGGCTCAATGGGCGTTCAACGCTGAACTCGCATTATATTCTGTAAACTTAGAGTAATCAGCGTTCAAGGCCGAACTTGGCTCAATGAGAGTTCAACGCCGAACTTGGCTCAACGAGAGTTCAGTGCAGAACCTGGCTGAATGGGCGTTCAACGCTGAACTCGCATTATATTCTATTTACTTAGAGTAATTATCAGCGCTAAGGCCGGACTTGGCACAATATGAGCGTTCAAATATACTGAATCGGCGTTCAACGCCGAACTTGACTCAATGTGCGTTCAACGCCGAATCTGGCTCAATTGGCGTTCAACGCCGAATCTGGCTCAACTGGCGTTCAACGCCGAATCTGGATCAATGAGAGTTCAACGCTAAACCTGGATTAATGAAAGTTCAACGCCGAACTTGGCTCAATTTGCGTTCAACGCCGAATCTGGCTCAACTGGCGTTCAACGCCGAATCTGGATCAATGAGAGTTCAACGACGAACTTGGCTCAATGTGCGTTCAACGCCGAATCTAGATCAATGGGCATTCAACGCTGAACTCGCATTAAATTCTATTAACTTGGTGTAATCAGCGTTCAAGGCCGAACTTGGCTCAATATGAGCGTTCAAATATACTAAATCGGCGTTCAATGCTGAACTTTGCCAACGGCGTTCAACGTTGAACTCCTTTCGATGGAGTTTAACGTTGAACGTAATTTTCCGAGCCGAGCTGTGATTTTTTGCGTGCACGGCCAGCAGATTCGACGTCTATCAAAACGTTCCTATGCCTGAAATTCACTATGGCAGTTTATAGGGAAGTGATTGGCGCAAAGTTCCTTTTTTCTCCCAGCTGATAGCATGTCGTTATTGAACTCACGTCTATACTCGTACTATCGGTAATTCCAAACGTCAACAGCGGACAGAAGCGAATTTTCATTCATGAGAGCAATCGCATTAGGGCGTGGGAAACGACAAGCGTAGCTATACTTACGCGTAAACCATCTGGCTTGCTCAGTTAAGTGCTCCATCTCTCTCCAACTCTCTGAATCGAACGAAACTGAATTTTCCCTGAGGTGGGCACGCCAGAGGTTGTTGATCCGCTTACGAAAACCGAACGACTAACTTCTTGGCTATTTTGCCAACCTCTCAGTCGCTCCTCTCGACGACGAAATTCCATGAACGCAATATTTTTCTTCAGCGAGTTTCTTTTTGTCGTTCAGAGTTGATAAATTTGAAGTAGCCCTTGATTATTCGGTAGATGGTGTAACACATCAAGACGTTGGTTTTAAATGTAATAATACTAGCAAGAAGAATTTATTTCATTTCATTCCTATAATTTCAGCAGTGATTTTTAATATAAGTAAATTCGGCTTCCATTAAGCTAGGGGCAATCCAGCGGGAAAATTTGAGGTCTTCGAACTCATAAAATATAATTATAATTAGCTTTAATTTTTTTTAGTTAACGATCTTTGATTTTATTTATCGAACATTATGTTAAATAAAATTAAATTGAAGATAAAGAAATTAGAAGAATTATGAGGGATTAGATGTAATAGGTTTCAAATTTGAAAAAGTTATCTTTAGTGGAAAATCTATTATAGAGTTCGAAGTATTACTATAACAATGGATTTGCTGTTTTTTTCGCATCGATAATTCTTCGCTGTTGAGATTGAGGGGGAGAAAATATGGTGACTTGTTCTCCTGCTTTTTACTAGCCTGCCAAGCACTTTCGCCCCATAGGGCATCATCAGGGCTTCGTAGCTCCAATACGAAGTATCTAAGGCCATGTTTTTTCCCCTCAATCTCAACAGCGAAGTATAACAATGGATGGTCTCCTTAAACCTTGATTGGAGCAAAGGAATAATTCAGAAAATGAAATTGCTCAAAGGTCATTCAAATGTCATTTTAACGGCCAATAGCTTTAGACGTAAATTTAATCAGTGGAAGAGGTTAAGGAGTAAAAATTGGCTAACATTAATTGAAATGCTTTTCAGGAAAAAATTTCACTTTTCCACGTTTTTCTTTTTTTTTTAATTAAAATCAACCGAATTAAATCAATTTGTATTATTCCGTATTCTAATCGCCTTCTTCTAAATGCTCGTTGAGAACCGAATTTCGAAATTAATGGAACGTTCGGCCGTTTAGAGTATAATCCTTACAAAGCGACATCGCCCATATTGCGATCGCCGAAACAGAAGAGGTCTTGAAATTAAATTCGCTCCTGCCCTAGATGAAGTAGCCCGAGTGACGAGGGTCCCAATGGCGAAGGTGCGGGCTGCTGGAGGTCGCTTGTTTGATTAATTACCCGCGTAACCATCCTACCACACACTCACATCGAGTTGATACGATGAGACGCCTAAGGTGAGCTTGTAGTTCTGCTAGGGCCCCATACCCGACGTAAACCGAACAAGCCCGAGAGCCCCGAGGCTGTTTTCGTCGGCTAGCCTATCTCATCGACGTATCACACGAGAAAACGCAAACAAGATAATGTTTTGTTTGGCGTCCCTCAACTTGTTCTTAATCCGTCTACCCTCGAATGTATAAAAAGTGAGTTTATAAAGGGTTCGGAAATAAACTAATATATTTTATCCTTTTAATATATGAGTATAAAAACAATTTTTTAGCACGAAAGATACTTCTTAGAACAATAAATAGCTTCTGTAATTTTTTAATAATAATCTTACAAGATCAAATTTATAGGTGCCCTTGTTTTGATATTAGGACATAGTTTATGTTCTTCTGGTCTTTTTTATATAACTTTTTATATCAATTTTTTTATATGAGCGTTCTGGTTCTCGTTGTTTGTATTTGAATAAGGGTCTTTTGACTTATATGCCAAGTATTTGTGGTTTGGTTGTGATAGAACTATGAGATATTCGTTGGGAGTTTTGGGAGCGGAATCAGCCGATTGGAATGTTGAGAGGGGACTCAAGAGTTAGAACGTTGCGTGGGAACATGTGAGGTGGTTTAACGTTTGAGCCGAAAAAGAGCATGACTGTCAATGGCGTCGAAAAATTTATTAGCAAGAACAAATTGCACAAATTTATCCGCGGGATAAGGGTCGTAAATTTATTTCATCAATTGTATAATCGACTGTAAATAAAGTTAATTTTTCTTTGAACTTGAAAAAGTTCGATTGATGGGTACAATTGTCAAACGGAGTTTTTAATTAATTTTGGTCGGTTTTCGAATGATTAATCCGTTATATTTGTTTTTTATTTCATAAGTTTGTTAGTAGTTTATTAGTTTTATTTGATTAATATTTATTTAGATTCAAATTTGTAATGTTATTTATTTGTTATGCTTGTTTTATTTTATACTATATTATTATTTTATTTTATACTATATTATTATTTTATTTTATTTATTTTTATTTTTTATTTTTTTGGACTGCTGGCAAAACACAAAACAAGGACATATTTCGATAACAAAAACACATTATTAGGTATACAACTTTATAGTTCCTAACGTTCCAAGAATGGCCTCCTTGCTCGTTCGTATAATAACAAACACGAAATTCGGTTAATCTGAAAAATTTTGATCTTGCCATGAAGCGAAAATTAAGGAGGAGGATGAGAAGGAAGAAAGAGGGGCTGCAGAGCACGGAAAGAACACCGAGGAGAAAAAGAAGGAGGAAGGAGATGGAGATATGGTGCTGAAGGAGAAGAAGCAGGAGAAAGAGTAAGAAAATGAAGAATCACTGTTAGCGAGTTACATACGGATTGCCTATGCAGTACTAGTAGCACTCTAAATAGTACATACACAGTGCCTAAGTTGATTATTTATATTATTTATTTATTTTGTAAAAAGTAATTATTCCTACCATTTGACAACTGTGATAGCGTGATTTAAGTATAAAAATAAGTAATTATGCCAATCCTAGTCAGTCCAACTAGTCCATTAGCTTCAGTAATTGTATTATGTCTGCCTGGGATATAGAACCGACATAACTGTATGTTTATCACCACCATATCAGTATCTAGTCAACCCATGTTCCTATATATTTATGTTCAGATTATCTTCAATTTTTTATTTAAATTTAAGTATTTTAATGACATTCCAAAACTAATTGTTCAAAAAATGTAAGTAGAAGCCAATTACCATTAATATTATCCGAATTATTAGGCTTAAATTTTTAAACTTTCCGAATACTATTCCAGGACACAGGGGGTGAGTCACGCGAGTAATAAGTAAAAAAGAGCTCTATAAATAATAGTAATACTGTACCTCCATGCTAACAACACTGATATGTACATAGGTCGCCCTGAAGATGCCCGAATGAGCGAAAGTGCTCGGCCAGCCATTAAAAATCTGGAGAATAAGTCGCCTGGTTTTTCTCCCCCTCACAACCCCTCTACTACAATAAATGCGACAACAACCAAGCGAAGTACCTAAGTTGTACTATGTGTGTACACTCTTTCATCCTGCCTCGTATATTTACGTCAGTGCGTAGCATAAATGTGTGGGTTGAAGTTCGATTTCACTATACACGTTAGGCATCGTTGGTTTTCCTCCATGCATATTTAAACCGGTGAAGTATTTGGCCAGCGAAATCCATCCGATTCCCTGCAGGCGAATTCGAAACTGAGCGAACGGACTGTTGACGCAATACGACACGAGGACTGCAGGCTGACTAAACAACGTCCATGTAAACAAGGTCAAACCTGTTCTGGGATTCAAACGAGCACCGCCCAATTCAAACAGGGCATCGATGAGCAAATGGCACGAATTCGGTTTGGTCATGATTACAGCGGCGGATTCTCCGCAAAGATGGCATTAGCGACGATCGTGAATTTTTATCAGGGGAACAAACTCGAAAATCGCACTGCTCAAAAGACAAGGTGCTTCTGCACGAATCGAAAAGTGAGAGAAATTAATAATTGTCAGGCTTGGTAGAAAATAACTATGATCCCTAGTTACACTGCTGGAACAATCCTCTTTACTGTACTGAAGACTATTCCCCTCTCGTCAACTTATCATTTTTATAAACTTACCATGGTCATATAATATAATTAGCTTATCAGACAGCTCATTACATCGTGGATTGGCCCCTACGATTGCGCAGAACGTACAGAACCAATGCAGTAGAAACCAGTGAACTCTTAAGGGCCTAATACGCAATAGCTTAACGGAAAAACTTGATCTGTGAGTTCTTTAAACGACTAGAGTTCGCAGGAGATGATTGAGATCGTTGATAGTTCTGAGACTATTAGATCTTAAGGTCTCATTTCCAAATGTAACTGTTTATTTATTCCATTGTTCATGCCTAAATATTACAACAGAATAAAAATTATATAAGCGATTGCAGCGCCGAGTAAGAAATTAGTGAAAAATAAAACTGATCTTGAAATAAATAAATAATAACTAAAACTAAGTGTTGGGTTAGGTATTCCATCATCTCCTCCTCCCCTTCCTCATCCTCCTCTTCCTCATCCTCCCCTTCCTCATCCTCCCCTTCCTCATCCTCCTCTTTCTCCTCCTCCTCCTACTCTCTCACATCTTACTCCTTTTCTTCTCAATCAACTCTCGCTTCTCTATTTTTTGCGTTCTCCTCCTTCTTCTCCTCCTCCTCCCCCGCTTTACCATCCTCTTCTTTCCCTTTATTTTCCTCCCCTTCCTTCTATTCCTTTTTTCCTGGTTCTACACCGTCTCATCAACAACTGAATTCTCCTTCTTCTTAATCATCTTTGCCTACTCCTCCCCTCCACCCTTTTCTTTACCACCACCCATCTTCTTCCTCCTCCTCCCCCTTCTCATTCTCCTCTATTTACTTTCTTCTTCTCCCACCTTTTTCCTCCCTCTTCCTTTTCCCCCGTCCTCCTTTTCATCCTCCTTCTCCTCCACCTTTTCATTCCTCTTCTCTTCTCCTTCTTCATCTTCTACTCCTCTTCATTATTATTTTTCTTCTTCTACATATTCCTCTTCCTTTCCCTCCTCATTTCCTTCTCCTACGCGTTTCGTATTTCTTTCCTGCTATTAGTTTGGGAGGAGGATGAACAACGAACAAACATTTGCTGAGCACTTTCACCCTTGCGGGCATCTTTCAGACCTAGATACAAACACCTAGTCATTCCTCAACATAATTCACATTCATTTTCATTTTCTGAAATTCAGGCACCGAATTGGAGGCGCATTTTTAAAAAATCCTGGTTTTATGAAAAAATCACAATCACGGTTTTTGCCATTTTGGTGCGGATTCGATCGCATCCGCATAAAGAACTACCTTTATCGTCATAAACCGTTGGGCGAATTTTCCTTATTTTCTGTTGCGCTCACAAGAAAAACGATACTGTCTTTTCGTATTGCGTACTTTGTCGAGCACTTGTGCACAAGAGGATTCCGTCCCTTGGCCGAGAGGACGTAAAGGGACGACTCAAGGGATACACAACCGTGGGCAAAAAGAGCAAAGTGCTCGCTGAGACGAACAGTTACTTCGGTTTTATTGCTCACGGGCCTTCGCTGCGGAGAGCCCTCGGAGTAAACTGCTTGGAGAGGAGGTCTAGTCGAGAAACGAAAGGGGATAGGAGATTTAGGAGTTTTTACTACGTAAAGTCTGTTTATAGTACTTGAAGTTTTTATCTGATGAACGTGCGGCGTGAAGAGATATGGGAAACGGTTGCCATCAGCGTTAAAACTGTCGGTCGCTTTCAATTTTCGTTTTTTTTTCTCTTCTCACAGTTTCTCTCCATTCGCAATGTGGCTGGAATTGGAAAGAGCTTTTTAATAAGAAGCCAACTCTTTTCTACATGGAATACAAATATTGTGATTGCAAATAATCATCGTTATTGGAAGAAATAGTGACGTAAAATTGGGATTTTACTGGATTGCGCGATTTTCGTCGTCAGCTTCCTAACTGCGAAGCATCCAAAAATCGACTGTTTAATTAAAAAAATCTAGTGCTTTATAAAATAAAAAACATTCTCCAATTTTTCCACCGCTTTTTTCATCGTTGACATTTAATTATTTATAAATTAGGGAATACTCTGGAATCTAGCTCTGCTCTATCCAATAAACAATATCTCCTCATCTTAATGTTTGGTCAATAGTCAACGACCTCTTCTAAACTTGTTTTCGTACGTTCAATTGATTGTCCTACCTCAATCCGACCTTGTAGTGTGGTTCGCGTGTCGATTTACCATTAGAATCCAACAAGCCTCGCCTGATCTATAATGGTATGAAAACTGTTCATCCTAATGTTTTCCCGTGTTCAACTTATAGTAACACTCGATATCCTGTGATCTGTCAACATTTTGACATTCGAAGTCGTCGCGTGATGTGACGCTGCAATTGTTCGAAGTGTTTACCGACGGACATCACGAATTGACTATTTGACCATCGTGAGAGCCCCTCTTCGAACTAATTAATCGTCCAGTAACCCGAGGGAGATTAGCTCAGGTTAGTCAGTATTAGGTTTTCTTGGGATTGAAGAAAAATACGATTTTTCCACAGATTCTGACCAAAGATTAGATTAGAAATTGAGACGGTGACGTTCGCCTAGGGATTGTCTCAGGCGACAATTGCATGAGGAAAGGTTTCTTGGAAAATATTTGTCTAGGAGACAGTCTCCTAGGAGACGTTTGCCCAGGGAACGGTTTCTTAGGTGATTTTTGCCTCGGAGAAGGTTTCTTAGAAATCGTTGCCCAGGAGACGGTTTCTTTTGATACTTCCGCTTAGGAGAAGGTTTCTTAGGAAATGTTTGCGTCGGATATAGTTTCTTAGGAGACTTCTGCCTACGCGACGGCTGCTTCAGACATATGAAAATCTTGAAACGGCCAGAGTGTCATTTCTAACTAGTTGACCTACGAACTAATATACGAGCGTATTCGAACGTTTCTTCCAGAAAAATATTATCGATATTTGGAGAAATTAAAAGCAATGGGATATTCCGAGAGTTGATCTCGACTGCGCGTCTCATCACAATTCCAATAGTTGAAGAAAACTATTCGATCCATTACGTAAATTAGAACAAGCTCCGTCGCGCTCGTATTCGGCGGGTGTAACGACAGAAAAGGACGTGATAGGGAGGGCCGTCATTAATCAGAAGCCCCTGACTCCTAAAAGCCGCGTTTCGATTAACACATATTTGTTTAGGACGAGTTCTCCCAGGCATACCTTGCTACGAACCTGGCGCGACGTAAGCCCTCTCCTGCCTACGTTTACCGGAGGCATCCTCAGAACAAACAAAGGAGGGCCTAGGGCTTCGATAGGGATAGCCCCGGGAACCGAGTCCGAGCGAATATTTGATCATTGTATATCTCCAGGGGTGTCTGCGAACCGATTGAAATGTAAAATATGTTTACTTCCACTTAAAACCAAAAGGACGTCAGGTGGGTTCATTTAATCGCGAATTATTTCATTCCGTTAAACTCGTAAAGCGATGAATAATTGTGTACGTTTCGGTGATGTAGAGTGAAAGATGAAACGTTGTATATTACGGTTGAATTGACAGGTTGATTTATGGGAGGCGAGAAAGGAATCGAGGACTAGGAAAATAAAATATTAAACGAAATCAGAGAACTAGAAAAACGAGAATTCACCAAAAGGATGAGACAAAAGAAGAAAGTAGGAAATAATGCTTCTGCGAGCCAAAAACTTCGATTAGTTTATTATTTATATGGTTTGATTTCATTTTTTGCAGTGAATTTATCACTTAGGACACTGAATCGACACTGAAAAACCTACGATATATTAGTAAAAGTTTCCATTGACCTTCGAAACGGCTGGTGAAAAACTTCAAATAAATTTTACATTTTTGCAAAAATGTTATGCCTATTTTTAGGCATTTTGAATCTGAAGGATATTTTATTTATTACTAGAGGAATCAAAAGTCTGATATTCGCATTGAAGAATTAATAGAATATCAATCAAACAAAAATCCAATTTCTATTTAAAAAAAATGTCTAAAATTTGCTATTGAAAGAAGTACTTTTTCTGTATTAAAATGTCTTAATCTCAATCTCAATATTTCATTTGTAAGTATTACAACACTCAATATTTTCAATCGTAGAGAATTTCTTCCCGTTTAAAATTTGTTTTTAGGTAGAATTTTAGCCATGCAACGTAGAGAATAAATATAGCACTTACATAAAATTTAGAAAAATATCGGCTGGTAATAATTCTTTAAAAAATTATTGGAATAGAAAAAGTGTAAATGAATTTGATAAGTGTGATTTTTACTGAGTCTAGATTATACTGGGAAAATTTCAGTTGCTCGACAATTTTAGCCAGTTAGTCAAATACGTGATTACTACTCATTTATTGGTTATAAGTGGAAAGAGGGAATCTATTTTACAAAAAGCAACTGATAGAAATTCAAGAAAATTTCACGTATCCAATATATTTTTTCTTCCATGTTTACATAGTAAATGGAAGTATTTTCTATAAAAATTCTTCTGCTTTTCAAGAAAAAAAAAAAAAAAACTGCTTTTTGGATTCTATGTTTACATATTAAATGGAAGTATTTTCTATTAAAATTCTTCTGCTTTTCAAAAAAAAGCAAACGCTTTTTGGCCCAATATTAATGAAATTTATGATAGAAATTTACTTTTTTGTAGTCGCGGAATTTGAGGTATCCGGTGACGATGGTCTGATCCGGATCCCCCGGCGTTTCAGTAGCGAGGTTCGTGTTGTCGCATTCCGAGCCGGAATCGACAGAATCGTAATGGATGCTCCGGGCCGGAGAGGCGCATGCCGAATCCGAATAGAAACTCCTGGACGGTGAGGCGCACGCTGAGTCGCTCATGGTTTCATCTGCGATACGAACTAAAGCACTATCGAATCGACGAAATCTTTTATCCGAAAATTTCTCCTCGGTTTGCGAAATTGAAATGCGATCAATTCGAACGAAAAACGCGGGGGGATTTTATTTTATTTATTCACCGGGGATTTCTGTTAGAGGGAAAACTGAAAAAAAAATAATAATTTGGAAAAATTAATAGAGGAATTTTTTTTCCGCGACCGACTACGCCGATTGAGATTACGCGGAGAGATCGAGGCTAAGCTTAACGCGGACTCAGCTGTAGAGCCGGAACGCGGCCGAATGAGGTTGAAGGGGTTGATTTGAGCGGGACGCTCCCCAATGGGGAGGGAAAGTCGGCGTCGAAGTTAACTCACCCTCGCGACGTTGCTCTGTACTAACCGGAACGACCGCTTTCTCCAACTAAATCTTTTTCCGATTACGTCCTCATCACTGCGATCGTTTACATGTTTACGCTATTCGCACGAGAACGCCCTAGAATTTGAAAAATCTATATAAGAACTTCACAAATAGCAGGAGGTATAAGAAAAAAAAGAAAAAAAGGGTGAAAAAAGTAGTTCAAAATTTAAGGCCACCGTCTGAAAATATTGACGATTTTCGATTTTTTTCTTCGATTTTTCAAAACAATTTGGCGTGATGTGTCTATCAATAATATTAATTCATTCTTCGCTTCTTTCTCGCTAAATTTGTGGAAAAATGTTCAAAGTTGAAAAATGGGATTTTTTCGTGTAATTAAATAATAATTGTCAATTGTACATTATTAATTAGATAATTATTTTATATTCGTCTCACTTTTCTTTAATTTCTTCTTTTTATATTCGACTCACACGTGTTGAGTTTTAGCTGGTAAAAACTTTTCAATCTTAATCCGACATTTTACAAGACCATCAGTCGCAGAAAACAAGCTTGACAGTTTATTGATTTCAGAGTAAACAAAGTGATTAATGATTCGACAATGGCGCCACGGTCGTGGCTAACAGGTAGGTTCCTTCAATTGCGATCGATAATCGTTTCGTATCCTTTATTGGACCAGCTCGAGACACAAATCAGCGTCACAATCGAGGGACACAATTGGGAAATATTCCCCTCTAATATTTTCTGAGAAATTGGTCGCTGGGAGGATGAAAAACTATTTTTCTCAGCAGCGGAAATTGCTGAATATGTTAGAAATTTATTGCGGAGATTTTTTTTCTCGATATTTATGCATTTTATACGGGGAAATGAATACGTTAACTATTTCTCTTCTGTTTCTCCCTTGAATGAATATCTCCCAAGGAAATAGTCCATATTCGAACCTTTAATAAACCCGCATAATCCGTTGGCGAGCTGAAAAAAGCCTTGAAAATAGTTGAGTGATAAAATATCCTCTGTTTCCAAATAACGTTTAATTTTTCCGTTTCTACGCCCTTCTGCCGTTAGCATTAGGGCAGTGAATTCTCCTCACCAGCGTTGTTAGAGGGTCAGATTTTTCGCTCAAGCAAAAGCGATGGCACAGTTTCAACGGTAAACCTCGCAAGCGAGGAAGACCTCTTGGAAAAAAAAAACGCCGTTGACAAAACACAAAAAGGATGGAAAAATAGCGTAGCTAGTACATGGGAGGGTTTTTATTGGGCCAGTAAATCCACACATACCCGCTATAACAGTTTCATAACGCCGTTGCGAGAGCGGACTAGCCTCTCTTACCCTTGGACAAACACAATAAAATGTATCGCGGTGCCGTAGCCGTCCTCTAAATGGGCGGTTATTAAAGACCCTCGGTAAGCCTCTCTACGTTGTTTCCCCATTGATCACAGAGCTGATGCTCGCTCTTGATATCTCAACAGACGCGATAAAATTAGGAATCGAAATTCCTCATTTCTGGTCAAAAGATGTGAATTACGAATTGGCTGAAATTTCGGTAATTCTAGACGGAATTCGGAAATAGGATCAAAGGAATATTGGCGCTGAATTGATAATAAGTTTACTCATAGTGCGTTTTTCATATTTCTATAGTTGAAGATACTGAATTAGGTGAACTGGCAAGGAAGAAAGGCAAGCTGGAAGATGTTGGCCGCACTACTCCAAACGAATCGACGGCCGGAATATTTAAGCCATCAAATTGCCAATCGGCCACGATAACTGCCCATTAACTGGTCATAATTATCTTTTACAGTAAAAATCCTTACGTGGGATGAGGGGCCACCCGTGGTGTAGTGGTATGGAGCGTTGGCTCTCATCATGGTGGTTCCGGGTTCGAATCCGGCTGGGGCCAATATCATGTTTGGCCCGACCCTTCGTCCTCCACACACAGGGCGTGAGGCAATGAGTAGCCACGAGCGAAATCGTCAGAATTAATATGTTGTGCAGGAATCAATTGATGATAATCTTCTGATTTCCCTTTGTTAGCACGCGCCATGAAAATCAGCAGATAATTCGGAAAAGAAAAGCGCGAAACTGCTCCTGCCAGTGATTTTAGATCAAGCGATTCATCACACGCCATGGAAGTGAAGAAGAGGATTCTACAGTGGATATTTAAATTTATTTATAACTGCTTGGTCGTGACTATCGGATTGTGGCCCTTCGTTGACGTAAACAAGCAATCAATATTCATGGCGATTTTGTCGCCGAAATATTCTCCGGTTTTATCGGAGCCGTTAAATATTCCGATAGGGCCGACGTAATCGAGGCTCTTTACGATGGTAGTCATGAATCCTGTCCGCGTTTCCTTATTTTCATCGTTGAAATCCGTCGAATTTCATCGTGAAATAACTATTCGCAGTGGAATAACATTTTCTCGAAATGTCCACTCGGTCAGCTCGTTCTCATGTTGGCAATAAAAGCTTTCATTTCAAATTTGTGTTCGTCTATCCGAAATTTTAGCGATTTCCATCGATTAAGTACACTGGACCGTCCGAACGAATAAATAACGATTTAACAGCGTAAAGAATTCTTGAATCGAGCAGTATAATTTAAAAAACCCTAATATTACTTGCAACAGCAGTTCCCGCGAAGCTTTCGATTCGAATTTTGTTTATTCAATTCGACGATTGGAAATCTATTGAAAATGTCCAACAATTGGCAACATCGGAGAAAATGAATCAACTCCTCGAAAACCGCTGAAAATACCTGAAGATATTTCTAAACTCTAAATACATTTTTTTTGTGTGAAAATTTTGAGCAAGCGCAGCTTTTGTAGTGTTTTGGATTTTTCCGTCCACCGTGTCATTAAGTGGGGAAATTTCGAGCTTTTAGCTAGAAAAAAACATTTTTTGAGGCGAGCTTCAATTTATTGCCGAAAAAAGACGAGCAAAATGATCTTCAGGAAACTTCAGATTTACGTTTTGAGTACTACGGAAAAACGATAAGGAAAGGATAACAAATAAATTAAAACTGGACCAATACGAGTGGCGATCTCGTGCAGATATCGTAGAAATAAAAATCAAATTTTGAAGGATTTTGGTTTTTATCAGTTTTTTCCTATTATTGAACTAAACGAAATATTTGCCCTTTTCGACAAAATTCGAGTTACTCGTGTTAAAACATTTGAACTTTCCCTTTGAAATTTCGAGTTGACAACTGAGTATTTTCGGTTAGCTTTCATCGCGTCCCTTGAGCTCAAGATGCTCGCGAGGCGAAATACAGAAAGTCATCCATCTCATAGCAGAGGGAGACGTGAATTATTTCTCATACCAAGGAAACGCGTCAAGAGAAGTCTTCATGTACCTTCAGGCAACTTACACAGACGAACTTACACTGGCAGCCGCTCGCTCACGGTAATCATACGAAACCTCTAATTGGTAGGGAAGCCGCGATGTGTCAACGCCTTTTCCGCCTTCTTCGAGGTGAGTTTATTTCGGTACATCTTATGAACGATGTTCCGACTTTTTCTCCCTTGCCTTTACTGTTGACATTTGTGATTCGTATAATGTGCGGCGATACATCAAGCTTCCCAAAAGGTATAATTGTTCCAACACGTGTTGAAACATTTCAATATTGTGACAGTTCGGTTCGACAATGATTATACTTAGTTTCGATCGTTCCAAACAATTAATAAATATTAGGATGATTATATGATGATAATTTTTATAATGGGTTTTCATTATGATTATTATAAGGTGACTATTTTTTGTGATTACGGTAACAATTAATGCCAATTAATTACGATGACAATATTATTAATAAATATTAGGATGATCATATATTATGATGATAATTTTCTAAGGGTTTTTCATCGTAATTATTATATCAGGTGATTATTTTTTTGTGATTACGATGATAATTAATAACGATAACAATTAATTATTATTAGGATGATTATATGATGATAATTTTTTTAGGGTTTGTCATCATTATTAGGTGATTATTTTTTGAGACTACGATGACAACATTATCACGAACATACGTTTTAAATCGTGTAGAACTTGAATTTTGATTGAAAATTCCTAACTAAATCACTGTTCATTGCCGATTCTTTAGCCACATCGCTATCATCGATATTTGGAAGTTTCAGGTCAAAGGGGCTTTCTGGTTTTTCCAATTTATCAAAATATGGACTTAGTTTGGTATTGATTTTGATAGATTTTTGAACGCTAAATTGGTTGCTATAATAAATCGAGAGCTTTCATGGTTCTCGAGTTATCGCAGCTTTAAGAAATTTTTGAAATATTTCAAAAGCTAACTGCATTACTTAAAATATAATAAACTTAGATAGGTATTAAAAAAATAATTTCAGAACAATACTTATTTTTGCTCTGTGGCTCAATTAAGGCGCCAGTGAACCTCACCGCCAAGACTTGACGGTAGTGCAGGTCACCCTTCATATCTCAAACTTCAAATAAATTCTGCAATAAATGCTCATTGAATCTCCAATTGACCCTGTAGTTTCAACAGCACATTTTTCAGTTAAAAAAACGCAGCAATCTACAAAAGAGCGATAAACTCGATGCTGTATCGTATTTTAGAGATTTACCGTCTAAAATTTAAGAAAGAAAGTTGTACTTAATTTCAAATGAGTACGTCAGTGTCACAATAAACCCCCTCAAATGACAAAAATAAAATAAATTAATAAGTATAAAAAATAAACCAGAAGACTAATACGATGAGAAATTTATGAAATTTACATACTAGAAATAGAAGTTTAGAAATTAGAAATTTACGGAGAAAATAGTCTGTTTTCGGCTTTCTTGCTTCCCCAGTCGGCGAATTCTCTCTTTTATCCATTTGCTTGTATCAATTCGCATAAAAGCTCCTTTCCTTCTTCTCATTCCATTAAGATTGATTGCTCATAAGCCTTGGCTTGATGTTGTTTTTGCTGAGCAATGAACATGATCGATTTCGTCGGTCCTAATTCAATTGGGGAGTGTAATAAATAAATATTTCGAGGAATATTTTTTACCCTAGGTAGAAACTTGTTCGAAATAAATGAAACAAGTCAACAACAAAGCTCAATTAGGGTTTAACCCTACGTTCCTGTCAAGTCACGGTGAATCCAGATCTTCCACGTTATTAGCATATAGACGAGAACGTGGCTGCCATTGGCTCCCGGCGTAATTCTGTAATTGAGAACGTTATTACACTCTTGCTCCCTGAACTATTGTCAAGGGAACGATTCCCTAGATTATGCGACTTGAAGAATTAGTTTTCCAAGTTGGGAATTCAGTTATGCGATGCTTAACAAACGAGCGCTGAAAGAAAAATAATTTTAAATACGATTCCATTGACAGAAGATGTTTTTAATTCGAAGAATAGGATTTGTAGCTGAAAACATAGTCAGAGGGTTGCAGGATTGTTCAAGCTTCGAAACATTCTTCAGGGGTTAGAGTACAATAAAACTGGTGCGAACTAAGGGAGTCTGAATCAAGTGGCCACTTCCCGCACTCGTGATCCTTCGCGACCAATCACCGCAGGCCGAAATCCACTAGAACCTTTTCAAGAGCACTTTCCTGCGGCTTGAACGGTGCGTGTTCTATTGAGAAAGTTCACGTTACCTCTTCAAATGCACCGGTGAAAAAAAAAATAGATCACCTACTGCTCTGCGATGTGATATTTTAATTATATTAATATTTCGATGGTGGAGGCGAAAATAGTGGGGGAGGAGAAGTGAATAAAAACAGTAAACGGGGCGGTTTTGCGGAATTAATAATATGGTCGCAGAGCGTGAAAATGGAAGAGCTGAAAATTGTTAAGAAAAAGAGGAAGAAGTAATTAGCTGAGGTAGAATTAAAGGTCAAAATGGGAAACGTAGAACGATTACAATTCCTGGTAAATTTCATTTCAATAAATAATATTTAAATTCATTTAAAATATTTAATATTTAAATTCAAAAATATTTAAGTTCATTCAAATTTAAAAATTCATTTAAATTAAATTTAAATTCAAAATATTTAAATTAATTTAAATAAATAAATAAAGGAAAGACTTAACGTACGGAAATAAAGACTCGACGTCTTGATAAAGTTGAAAGAGCGAAAGAACAGATAAGAGTGAAGAAGTGAAATATTATATGAACAATTGCCTATTTTCACTTCATTTCCTGCATTTAACATACCGAGCGCTTTCGCCCGTGGGGCATCTTCATGCGATGTGCAAATTGTACCAAAAATTTTTATCCCACCGCAAAAAAAAATTACTACCTAAATAAATAATATCCTCGATACAGTTCAGATTGACTGAACTCTGAGTTTCCTCGCTGGCCAAAATACCTATCAACTTTCGGGTTCGGGCAAGGCTCGCATTAAAGTTCCAAAAGTCCCCCACCTGCGCTTTGATTGTGAGAGTATTTGTTTGTCGGTTTCAAGTTTTCAGAGGACTGACGCAGCTCTGTAATCCCCGTAACACTAATTGGAGAGGGCCCGGTCCTTAGCTGGGGCATCCTCGCCGCTTTCGTACGTCACCTTCTCGGTTCTCTTCTTCAACCTGTCCGTTGACCCTCCTAATTTAGACGGCACGTGTCATTAAAGTTGCGTCCGAATTTCAACCGCACGAACAATGAAAGTGCGAGACATTCATTTTCAAAGAAGATTCAAATATAGACGATTCGTCGAAAAGCCGTATCAGAGAAATAGGAAAAATTTAAATATACAGTCATAAATTATTCAACACTTTGGAAATGTAACTATATACAAGGGCATTGCTACAAGTAATTTACATGTAATTATTCCAAGTAATACTTCACGCAGAGATCACCAATCATTTATCAATATCAGCTGGTCTCGATGAAGAGCCCAGCACGTGAAAACTACTGATCATAGGCCAAATAATTAAAATCGCAACGCATTTGGACCGTGCAAAATCGAAACTCGACGCTAACTCCTACATTCAGATTCGCGGTCATTTGAAGAGGGGCTTGTGCGCTATTAGGCCTGTCATATGACAATGAGACCGGTCGTCGGGAACGCCCCCACACGACTGTGACAGACAGTGCGGGCAAACTGTAATAGAACAAAAGCCGAGGACAATCCGGACACTCGATCATTAATCAACTGCAGCGGACCGATGAGGTCAAACATCCCTCGCACTCGATATCCTTGCAGAACATAACAATAATACAAGATAACGTCCGCCATGAGCGACTATCCCCGACTAAAGATGTACGTGCCTTCAAAAATGAGATTACTTGAGGCGAATTTGATATTTGAAACTAAAAATAGTTACTTCTAGCCCTCATTCATTTTCAAACGAGTAGCTACAACATGGTTTTTATTCACATGAGCCCATCTTTTTTTCTCTTCTTTTATTTGAAGTACTTATTTATTTTTTTAGCCTCAGAGCAGAATGTTTGTATACACAGGATGAAAAATAACTAGTAATAATAATTGGCAAAAACTCTAAATTCGTTACAAAATATATCTCCCACAAGGGCCTTTCTTGCTGCTCCTTAAAATGGTTCAATAAAACGCTCTGCATTCCTAGCGAAAAACGCTCTGCCACCACTTTCGGTCCAAGTACTACTCTCTCTCTAACAACACAGACAGAAGCATGAATTTTAGGGCTTTTAGTTGACCGGTGGCCGCGCTGCAATCGATTTACAAAAGGCGGCCCATTAACAGCTTTCAAAGTTAAATTCCCGTAGAGGTAAACAAACTATTTACGCTATTCACTATAAACTCCAGCCGGTGAAAATTGTTCTGTTCATTATTATTATTATTTATTATTATTTTTTTTAATATTTTCTTGTCATACTTAATTTGGCGCTGCGATCACTTTTATCATTTCTTTTATTGCTTTAATGTTTAGGCATATGCCTGTACAATGGAATAAATAAATAAATTAGTAATTTTGGATAAGACTTTATTAAAGAATGTTTCCCAAGAAAGAGATAACGCCAGAATCGATATACCTAAGGTATCAAAAATTCATCACGTTGTCCCCTTCAGACTCCGTGAACTAACTGGTGAAGCTTGTGGTCGAAGAAAACAGCATTCGAACACAAACAAGCATTTATGTTTCAAAAGGAAAACGGCTTTTCCTTCGGACCTTAGGAGAGCTCTTTGTGGAAACAGTCTTTTAAAACGAAAGATAGCAGATAAACAGAGGGACGATAGGAAAACAAGAGTTGGATAAAATAATCTCAAAGGCTAACACATCGAGCAAATAATGCCTCTCACAAAACTGCTGTTATCCCCAAAGCTGAAAATTATAGTCGCTGTCGAATAGGTTAAATTTTTGTTGTCAGATAGATTCTACTTGTCATAACGTTCATGAACTTGCATGATCAAGCATTCAAGCCTCTAAAAAAATTGTCTCAATGCTCAAACAAGAACTTGCTGATTAACAATATAACCTTATGGACGGATAACCGTTTTTTAGAGGGTCGCACTAAGAATCGTTTTTGCAGTGCTCATCGTAATTGTATTGGTTTGCTCCTTCATAGTTAGAATCCACCTTTTAACTTTCTTGTTTGAGAACAGATAATGTTTCTAAAGATGATCCTGTAATCGAAACTACAATGGTAATCAGAGTCTTGAGCAACTATGAGGGAACCAGGCGCTTTAAAATTACAATTTGTAGTGCAGGATCATTGTCAAGCCTCAGCGCTGAAATTTTCATTTTTAATTATTTCTGAAGATAGTAGATGAATTTAAGCCATAAAATTTGTGGGAAACGCTCCAAAAAAATAATATGAAAAAAATATAAACATATAAAATAAATAATTAATTGATGAAAGAAAAAAGAGGAAAGGTTTGTTCTAATATTTCGAAAAATCTCGGTCACAGATAAAGAGAAATAAATAAATATAATACGTTATAATTTAAAAATTGTAAAAAGCCCTCAATATCAATGCGTTAGAGAGCGTTTGGGAGCAATGTTCACCTTTTAGTTACTCCAGACTATGCTAAACAATATCCTCCCAAGAAAACTGTTGCAGTTGTTGTCTCTGTAAATTGTACGATTTTATTTCCCGCTCGCGACTGCAAGGATTGTCAGTAAATTCAGCCAAAATTTTGACTCTAGAAATTCAGAAATCGGAGCATAATAATGAAAGAATATCTTTGCACTTCGTGTAACGCATAATCTCTGGTTACTATTGATCTGCCCCCGTTATCCCACATAGAGCGGATAAACCTGTCTGTAAATCTTATGCTAACGAGGGCGCTAGAAAAACTACCGGCGCTCTTTTATTTTTCTACGGTAAAGCGAGAAAGCAAAAGCCTAGGCTATCTAAAGTGTGCGGGAAGCCGTTTGGAACGCCATCACAATAGCAGCTGCTGCGACGCGACGCAAAAAAAAAAAAAAATCATACGGCAGAACGTATAAGGCTCTCAGGTCGGCCTATTGCGAAGGCCTCCCTAGCCGAGGGGAAGTAAATTGGTTTATTGTGTAGTTGGAGGATCATCCCCAGGATTCGGTGCTACGGAAGCGGCTCAAGTGACGACCGGGGCCAAGCAAATCCCTTCGCCAGGTTTTGTAATTTATGGTGTTAGCTTCTAATGGAGTTCCTCTTCTGCCATGACCCGTTGCTAGGTCTGATGAATGCTCAAAGGACCAGGTTGAATACACGGAGCTGGCAAACGGATGATCGTGATAGGCTGACGATAATGGCGAATACGGTCAAAATACGGGCATGATACTGAGTTTTACAGCAAATCTGATAATGATAATAACAAAAATTTTTTTTAAATTGGATAAAAAATGGATTTAAAATTTTTAAATTTAATTTATAGTAAAAATAAAATAATTTATAGTAAAAATAAAAAATGGATTTAAATTTTTTAATTTAATTTATAGTAAAAATAAAAAATGGATTTAAAATTTTTAATTTAATTTATAGTAAAAATAAAAAATGGATTTAAAATTTTTTAATTTAATTTATAGTAAAAATAAAAAATAGATTTAAAATTTTTAAATTTAATTTATAGTAAAAATAAAAAATGGATTTAAAATTTTTTAATTTAATTTACAGTAAAAATAAAAAATGAGATTTTCTTTTATTGTATTGGATTTTTTTTTTTTAATTGGATAACTAAGAATTTAGTATGTGAAGAAAAAGACAAATTAATAGCGGAATAGAAGTTCGGAATAACTAAAATGCCCCTAGTAATTGGATATGATCATATCGTTGTTTTATCTTGTTCGTATTACTCTACGAAAAGAACTCCCGCGCGTAAATAAATAATTTCATCCGAGTGGAGATTGAAATACCCTGTGGGAAAGGATATTTCTAGCTCACCGGTTGACGAACCCATTTACTATGCTCATTGTTTAAAGGCCGCCATGAAAAAATAAGTAGCACCCCCGGGATGAGGAATGGCGAGGGTGAATATAAATAACAAGATAACGTCTTACACATGTACAGAAGAGGGAACCCGATGGCAACGCTGTTTCTGATCTCGCACCCCTTTACAAAAGCAGCAGTTTTTCTCTTCTAATTTAATGGCTATTGCTCGAGAAGGGACCGTCTGTAATTAATTTAAGGTATTAAATTAAATGCGACGGGGTCGAGGTGAAACGTCGATAAGAATCAGTGCGGTCTAGGAAGGCGGAAGGAAACAAATGAGATACAGTATAAAGATACGCTGATATGAAAGAGCTCGGTCGAATCTCGCAGAAGAGACGGGCTTTGATCCCCCACCAATTCACTCCCCCCACTCTGTGGGTCATTCTTTGAGTATATAATGAGTTTAAGTTATCTACCTTATTCATTCCTATCTGCGTTTGTTCCTATTGCACTCAGTAAATTTTAATCATTCAATAATGAGCCAATGTAACCTCAGAAGTAGTGTTGTCTAAAATTCAATAAATTTGCACATCAACCTGGAGATCAGTTTTATAAATGTCATCGAACTTGCATTGTTTGCAACGATGATTCTGACAAATTTTGCCTCTTTTGACGCCAAAGAGATAAAAAATTGTTCTGAAAGTGTATCTGAATTTTGTAATATTAAGAAATTTCCCCCCAAATTCACCACCGTTCTGTATTCAATTTTTTTCCAAATACTGCAATTTGCTAATGAGACACGGAAATGGCACTGGACACGAAATCAGGCAGGTGGGTCAATTGGTGTGTTGATTTCATAGAGATATTGCTTTGTATCACATTTTTCATCTTTGAACATTATTTTCGTCTATTTAGTTTAGATGTTAATGGTCGCCATCAAACATGGCAGAACAGAGTGGGGATGCCGCACTGATAAGAGTGATATGACGAAACCCCTCTTTTATACTCCGTAGTAGTTTCTATAATTTGGTATGTAGGTGGTGGTGTTTGAATGTACTTTGTATCATAAAGTATTGGGTTTTTCAACTTGTGCAAAGTTGTAGCAAAATTAGACATAACAACTTTACGTTTTCCAAGATTTGTAACTTGCACAGTGGATAACTCAAACAAATAGTCGTCAATTCAGCTGTTTGAATACACCAAAAGATAGGTAATTTAACTGTCCACATTTTCCCAATGTAATGTACCTATCCATTTTTCAACCGTTTGTACGTTATTCAACAATATTAGTAGAGCATTAACGAAAAGATCACATTTTTCAACTTTAAACCTTCTTTTCATCTATTTAGTGCAAAAGAAACAAAGAATGAACCATATATTATTGATATACACATCATCAACTATCATTATGCTGAATTTGAGCGAAATCGATTCCAAAAAATGTTTCCTGAAAAATCCAAGGGGTACCCCTGCGAGTTTTTAGAACCGATCAGTTAACGATTTTTTACCCCACTCTCAATAGAGATAAAAATCTGAAATTTTTAGGAAAGTTGTAGGTTACCGAGATGTATATTTGTGATTTTTTTCAGTTCTCGGAAAAATTTGCAAGTGGTCCAAAAAAATCAGTTTTTGAAAGCTCGAAAATTGGACTTTAACCGCGATTTTCGGAGTCAAAATTCATTTAAATCAATTGTTTTATGATGCAGGAGTCTTCATTTGAACGCCTTACACACGTACATAGCAAAAAATTTGGTGAAAATAAGTTAAACAGCGCCACAGAAATTATTTTCCGTAAATCGAGTTTTTCACCGGGCGAAATCTCGGCAGCGGTAAGGGTGAAAAACTAAACTTAGGTTTTCAAGCGAGTTTGAAAGCTATTCTTATAGGAAATTTAACGCTAAATCCGAATTCGACGTCAAAATGACGGAAATTTGATCACAACGATCAGTTTTTACTAACTTCAGTACTACACGTTTCATGTTTTTCAATTTTGAAAATTCGTCGCAAATAGTTACAGTACTGTTCAAATTTGATTGAATAATGATTCATAATGGAAATTAGACGTAGAACTCGAATTTTAGGAGAAACCAATAAATTTCTAACGATTAATTTTATTTTTCGATTTTCATACTTGTGAAGTTTTAACTTTGGAATATTTTCGCTAATTTTGAAAAAATAGGTGCTGCGTAAGCACAATAAGAAAATTTAATTTAGAACCGATTAAAAATAAAAAAAAAGGACAGCGATTGTTCTTTGTTTTCGAGATATATTCCGTAAAAAAAACGTGTTTTGGGTTTTCTTCAAGCGCGAATAGCTCCTTGGGGACATAACATAAAAATAATAAAAATATAATTAAATACACAAAATTGTTGGATTTTGATAGCTCTTTCTCGCCTCTGAGTAATACACATTCAAGATAGCGAACGTGCAAGAATCTTCGTGAACAATTGAATAATATTTACAACAATCCTAGGTAATTTAAATCCTAACATTATTTGTCGATATTCATCTTCGGGAAGTAGGTACTTCCGAATTCGTACAGCACCTTCTTGGAGCATTGATGAGTCACAAACATTATTTCTCGTGCTGTGTTGTCTCCCTAGTCCCAGCGGCTCAAGGCCTCTTATCGGGAATAAGTGGCAACGCTGACCATCAATTGTTGCCAACAGCCCCCTCCATCGACGGGAGCGCAGCGCAAGAGCTGGCAACATCGTAATTTTCAGACCCGCCTGATTCCGTGTCCGCTACTTCAACCAGTAAAAACAAACCTACCGCTTATTGTCCTCCCGCTTATTTTTATATAAATATATTTAATATTATAGTATATCTATCTCTCTATAGATATATTGTAAATTATAAAATATTTATTATAGTATATCTATTTCTCTATAGATATATTGAAAATTATTAAATATTTATTATAAATTTCCTCTTTTAAACTTACTCTCACCCAAGGAAATATTACTAATAATTCCTTATTTATAACCTCAATACGTAACAATTCGAAATGGATACTCTCCCGTTTCGATTATGCTCGAACCTTGTGAGCACAATTGTCACCGAAAATCGCGCTACTGGAACCCATTACCGCATTGTAAACGTAACTTCGAAGCGGCCGAAGGTCATAAAATTCGACCAGACCCCTTCAGTTTCCGTCGGAGGGAGTTCCTTCTACTCCTGTTCTCGCCGGCCATTACGAGGACTCACATCCCTGAAGGGGATGTCCGCAAAGCATAAATCTAGAGGAAACTTTTAATAAAAACTCACTCCCCCTGATTAACCCCTGCTCTCCTGACTGAATATTCATATTGTCACGGACTCCCAGCGATGTCTCCCTCTATTCGTTTCCTGCCTTTCCCGTTCCCTATTCCCTGAAGCTCACGTCCCTTCTATAGTAATTACTATTAGGAGCCAGCGCGCATTAATAAAAACGAACCGAGCCTTACGTGACGCGAAAGCGTTTCGCAACGTTCCGCACACGTGTTGCTAAGTGATAAAATTTATCACCAACGCGCAAACGCTTTTCGACGAGAAGGAGTAGTTTTTTCTAGAAATTAACTTTTTAAAGCACTTCTACACTTCCCGCGCTGTCAGGTCACCAGGTTTCAGGAGGCTTTAGAAACAGAAATTCTGCCATAATCTAATAGAAGGGGATTCGCCAAGGGATGAACTTTGAAGAGAAAAGCTGAACTTGAGAGCTTGATGAGATGATTTCACAAAGGATTGCGTGGCGCGTCATCATTTGAAACTGTCATTTGGAGCAGCGTGTTGTCATGCTCGAAACACAAAGAAGATTGAGATAAAATCAAGGTGATTATCTGGCCACGGGAAGTTCTTTCACTTGAAAACGTGAGAGGAACTCGCCAAGGGGAAGACAAAGAGGGAAAGTGTTCATGAAAAATATTTTGGTTTCCTTTGGTAAATCATGGCGCGCCTTACGGAAGGGAAAATAGGAGAGGATTCGCCGAGGGATGAAATTTGAAAGAAAAACTTTTTGTTGAATTTGTGTGATTGATGAGATGATTCCTTCAGGAATGGCACGGCGCGTTGTCATGCTCGAAATTAGAAGATGATCGTGGGAAAATCGAAGAAATCCTCAGCCTACGTCTACATCGTTTCGACCGAGTAGTTACAAATAAAAAGGATCACCTGGCAGATTATTTTTTCTCCTTTCCTGTGATAAATCACCTGGTCAAAAATCTCTGGTCAGCAGCAGACATGTCTCACTGAATTATTTTACGATTTTCATGGCGCATTTGAATGCATCAAATTATTTCTGAATAGAAACGATCCCTTGGAGCGATTGTCAAAGGGAAAAAACGTATATTTATTTTGGTAATTGTAGCAGCAGTAACTTTGTGGAACTCCATCATGTTAGAGGGCGTTGAATAAAAAAACTAGCTTCAGTTCCACAACTATACAACTGCCAGTGAACTTGTGGAACTGAAGTCAGTTTTTTTATTCATCACCATCAAACAAAAAACGTATAATTGCTAATGAATCGTTTTCAACAATTTTTTCTTCAAATAGTTGTAGTTTCTTGCCGGAAATGCGCTCTATTTCTCGTGCGCCTGACGCAATAAATTAAACCGTCCCCAGTCTGAATGCAAAGTGCATCGTGAAAGCAATGCTGTGATAAGAAGCGATTATCCCCAGCTTCTAAAACCGATCCTCGCCTCTCGTACAATCCGATTTTCCCTCAAAGCTCCCTTACAATACAATACGATAGGATTTGTGCGCCCTCGGGATCACTTTAGCAGAAAAGGTCTCATCCGCAAAAGGCTCCAGTCCGGCAGTCCTCACTTCCTTGACACTGGGGTTCCAAATCCCAATCATCCGATTTGAAATAATTTGAGGGTGACAGATGTAGTAAGGATCCCTGCGGGGTCTCCAATCACGAAAAGCGTTATTGGATTCTGGCGGTGTCAATCAAGCGAGGCTTACGTCGATGACCCTCTTCACATTACAAGTATAGATACGAAGGGAAAAAATCTCCGAACATTTTTTCATCATTTCTACGTAACTTTCTCGTATGAATATAAATAATTAGGCTCTGATCTTAGCTAGTTTCGGTATGATTTGAATTTATTGGGAAAAGCAAATGGAAAGAGAAGGACACAGATGGCACAAATTCAACTAAAAGAGAATTTTCCCTAGCACATAATCCTTCAACGTTCATCTATATCCAAACAATTAAAAAAAAATTCATTTAAAATGAAAATTTTTCAAAAAATAGGCTAATTGAAAATCTGGTCGAAAATAAAATTGATGAAAAATTCGAAACAAGAAAAATGAGTTATTTGGGGCAGTCGGAATAATAATTCTTTGAATAACGCTTGCGGCGTAAAAATGGAATTATTTAATTGCGTTATAAGGAAAATTAAACAAAAAATAAATGCAAATAATTTTTTAAAAACTTGTAGAAAGAAAGATTGTGAAATAATTGAACAAATAAAGATGAAATTCAAAAAATTAAAAATTTGAAAAATTGCTATTTCGAAATATTGATCATAGTTCATCAATATTAGTATTCCGAACTAACGTTAGAGAGGCCAGCTTTCAAAAAATTATCAATATCGTCATTTATATTATGTTTGTCAGAAATCGATTCTATTTGGTACCAAAAAGTATTTACGCGCTAGATGGTGAAAGGTTTTTTAAAATTCAATTTCGTGTTTTTGTTATTATTATTTATTTTTTATTTTTTTTTTTTTTTAAATGAAGTAGGTAGGAGTAGGATTTCTTCTTGGATCACTCCAATCAACAGCGATATTTTTAAGAGACCGAGGATACAATTAAATTTCTCCATTTGATGAAATTCTACTTGAAAACTTCTTCTTTTTTTCTTTATCGCCTCAATCCACCGAGAGTTGAGACGATACCGAGGACTGATTAATATTCCCAAGTGCATCCGAGGAGTCCCACTAGACCGTGCAGTAGTCTCCCTTGTTGAGATGTTTGTCTCCCGGAAGAATCCGGTCCACACGCTCAGGCGATCTCTTTCTAGGCCCTCTGTCTAACACACTCCCATCTCCTCTTGTCAATCACCGCGGCCATTGATCATAACTCCCGCGGGAGCACGGCGAACTCTTTCCCGTCTCGCCGACAATTCTGTTGCGACGTTTCCGTTTCTGTCTTGGAGGTCCGTTATTAAAAATTCTCCGTCCTTGTAAGTAAATGAAACGCGCTAATTGTCGAAAATACTCAGTTTGCCAATTAGGACTGAATTTGATATTTTTTAGACACGTGACAAATAGAGATGCTCATCGTTCTCTTAATAGGATGCTTCAATTCCAAATGAAAATCAATATACAGTTGACAGAACATACGTCTGAGGGACAGGATAACCTCCGGAGAGAAGGTATCTAATTGGAGGCCATTTTGGCGAATATTTCACTGCAAAGAGTGGACCCCTTGTGGCGCCAGGGGCACTTATGGGCGCCTGGTGGTGAACATGTGAAACTTACCGGTCTGAGAGACAGGTGTTGCGTTCTATGTATAACCTCCTCGAATCTGGCCATACTAGCTATTTTAGCGGCTGTATTGAATTTAATTTGAACGTGTTCCTGTCGACTGTGTTTTATTATTATGAAGTCAGTTAAGAAATTTTTTTATTAATTTATTTTTGTACGTGTCTTGACTGATTTTCAATCATTAAGTTATACTCATTGAATTCCTACTTCCTGAAGAATGAGACAATCTAGTTTTAATTCGTTAGATTTCCATTAGGAATATTTTACTTTCGAGCAACGAATCGAGGTACAAAATATCATGGTCGAATTTATGATTTCCCTAGCAGGATATTGAAGAAATATTCGAGCTATGGAAACAATTTTTGAATTTTTCAGGAGAAGAAAAAATCCAATCAAAAGAATAGCAACGTTGATAGTTATCACAGTGAAAATTGCCAAGCCAAACAACGCAACGAAAACACTTTCAAGAATCAAGCTATATTTCAGCAGATAACTTGCAAGAACATGTGAAACACAGCTCGTCAGTAGAAATTATTAAATTTTGAGTGAGGTCGCAAACACTCCTCCAACACAATCAACCATCGACTCTATCACAATGTTCAATACAAGTCGACGAGCTAGGACCTTTTCAGATTCAATGCCGGAAGATCGGTTAGAAACGTCGTTGAAAAAAGTCGAAGCGAATATTCGCTCGCTTGAAGATAAATTTTGGTCTATGACTCCATTTCGTGTCGCTCCCGGTGAGTTTTCACAAATAAATACATCCCATGAATACAAAAAAATGGTATAAAGAAGTGTATGGCCAGCTATTGTTGCTCGACCATAATCCATATCGCGTCTCTTTCCTGCACTCTGGTAGGATCGCATTTTTTCAGACCCGCCTAATTTCGTGTCCGCTATTGTAGGGACTCGACGTTTGGAAATATAGGAACTATAGAAATGTGTACTGTATATAACATTCTAAACGGCCAGGTAATGATGCACAAAAACGCGACAACCAGGAGAATATTGCTAATAAACAAATATAAGCTAAAAAACGGAGCTCCGGAATCACAAAATTCAAGCCATCTAGCTGCTTAGATATTTATGTATTTTTTAAGAAGCATGGGAGCATAAGAGTAAGGACATTTCCTCATCAGTTCTTGCAGAAGAAGGTCTCGGTTCTGAATAAAAAAAGGAGAGGCCCCGAATAAGAACCTTATCGTACACCTGATAATATCGGAAATAACAGGATGTTGAAAGTGGGACAAGGGTGCAATATCTGAGGTAAAACTTTAATATTACTACTTTCGTGCATTTTCACTTCTCCTGGACTCGTCAGGGCTAATAAAATTAATGAGCATCATGATATGGATAGCAATTCTTTCTATAAACTGAACACTTTCGCCCTTATACTCGAAGAAAGAATAAAGAAATGAGTCATAGTTTCTTTCTCTTTCAACCCTACACATTGAAACTATAGAAGCGGACATGAAATTAGGCGCGTCTGAGAATTTGCGATGTTGCCAGCTGAGATGACCTTGAGACGAATGAAATTGAGGTCGAAATGGAGGAATAATTTAGCCATCTATTGGCGGAACTATTCCGACCTTCGAAGGATAAGTGTGGCGACTGCAAAAATGTCCAACCGCCTAATTCCGTGTCATACACTCAATTTCTAACTTGTCGTTTTATTCTTCAGATAAAACATTGCAATTCGCGAGGGATAAACATCTTTTCACGCCTCCGCCGAGGAAAACGTTCGAGAAGAAAGAAAATCAAAGCGAAAAACGGATGAGGGATTCGATGAAAACCGGTTTCGTCACGTGGCCGTCGGTTTTCGAGTCGCAGGAAGGAATCAGGGGAGTTATTGGAAGTAAAAACTCCGGTTACAAAAATTCCGACCCGACAAAAATCGACTTGTCGACGAAACCGTCGGAATTTTTACGCTCGTCGAGTCAAAATTCGAAAACGAGGAACGACGCGAGGTTGAATTTCGATTTGGACGGAATTTTCATAAAAGACTTCGCTGTTTTACCTGTCGAAAAAACCAATGACGTTTCTCGGTGGACAAGATAAAAACGACGCATTTTGCCGTAGATAAAACCGATAAAAAACTGATTTTTCGAAAACAACGCCACAAGCGTAAGTCCATTTTCGTCGACGATATTTCCTCTCAGATTGCCACTGTCTATCGGAGAACAGCTGGAAAAGTGATCGAGTCGGCGGCTCAGCGGTTTCACTGAGCGACTCCGGCTTTCCCGAAGTACTCGCTCCATTTAAATGGTGATTGATGGTGATGAATTGGCATACTCTCACTGTCAGAGTTTCAACAATGAATATCGAGTTCGCCTCTATGTGTAGCCGGTGACGATATTTCAAAAGAAAATAATCAAATTCAACCGGGCGGAAAATTTGCCATTAAATTCAAAAAGAAAAGGCGGTGTGAATTTTTTGCGAGCAAAAGCAGGCGATACTAGAGCAAAAAAGTTTCAGTAAATTTTAAAAAAGCCTATATTATGGTTTATAACTGAACATAATATAGCGTTTATCACTGATAATTGATTACTGATAAGAGAAATATTCTCCATCACTGATAAGAGATAATATACTGTATATCAGTGATAAAAGAGATACTGCTTATCACTGATAAGAGGAATAAGGTTTATTCCTGATGGAATAGGTACTGAATACCAATGATGAGAGGGATTTGGTTAATCGCTGATAGGAGACATACAGCTTGACTCTAATAAATGAGATTTATGGTTTATAAATTATATAAGAAACGTGGTTTATCAATGATATCACCAATATTGTTTATCACTGATAATGGATTTACTACTTTCACTGATAAGAGAGATACGGTTTCCACTGATAAGAGAGACATGGTTTATCAGTGATAAGGGAGATATTGAATATCACTGATAAGGGAGATTAGGTTATTTACCGATAGGTGAAATATGGTTTATTACTGATTAGAGAAATACTGTTCATTAACCGAGATGCGGTTTATTACTGACAAGGAGTTACCTATATATAAACTACTTTATTACTATTTAACAGTGATAGAAATCCAATGAAGGGAAAACACAGTAATGTGACTCAACTGTTTCTTTTGAAATTGTCAGCCAGTGTCCTCTCAAGCCAACTGAAATTAAAAAACCACAATTGAATAAAAATAATATTTGAGATTAAAATACCTCTCCCAAAAAAGGGTTATGTTTATCGTTAGTAGATTTTTTAACCAGCTTAGACGCTTACTTTATAAAAATCGTTCATCAGTTCAGTGCCAACAGGAACAATTTGCTCTCGACGGTTAATTTTCAGCTTCTAAAGCAGATTTTCCCCACTCTCCAGAAATCAATGGGGTGAATAGTTCGATGGGAAATTAATACGTTCAGATAATTTCCTCTCTTTAACGGAATTTTTAGAAGACCAGTACCACTTCGAAATACGAAAATTATTTTACGATATATTTTTTCCAGGTATATCTTTCCTAAAATATATTTATACCATCTGCTGACGTGATTTTGCCATCCCACTTCCGTCCGATTCAGGAACAGACGGTCCTTCCATTTAATCCCCGGCAATAATTCGTTGGAGGCGAAAAATTGATAAGAAAACACTACTTTACGTTTGCGTAGGCGGCGCAGATGGCGTCAGCTAGAGATTAAGATGGGGTTGTACTCTATAATTCATCTTCCTTTTCATCAACCTCTTCCCTTCCGTCGTCGTTCCCTCCTTTAGCGACGGTCGTTTTAAAAGAAAATGAGAGCTTCCTTTCGAGGGTTTTATGAATAAATTTCTTATCGGTACCGGGATGGGAAACGAGAGGGAAAGGGCATTCTTAACAAAGGCCGATTGTTTAGTTTCGAACTTCTATTACGGTGGAAAAAGTTGACTTTCGAGATTAGTTTTATTCAACCTATTCTCAGCTTTCTAATATATTATTTTCATTTTTTGAACGGGCAAACGGTCGAGGAGAAATCAAATAACGGTTTGAAAATTGCGAAGAGAGTAGAAAGGCGAATTGAACGAAGAGCGAGTGAATCGATATTATGAATCAAACGAACAGAATAGAATTTTTCAATAGAACAGAACTGAAACTGACTATGGCCAATAGGAACATTGAAACCAATGAAACTATACTATGAATCGAATATTGAACTGGAACAATAAATAATAGAATTAATCGAGTGAATAGAATTCAATAAAATCGTAGGGATCAAGAGATCAAGTAAATGATTATTTTTTTATGACATCGAAAAATAATCATTTACTCCCCTCAAGAATAATTAATTTAATTAAAAATAACTTATAATTGATAATAATTTAATTAATAATAATTTAATTAATAATAATTTAATTAATAATAATTTAATTGATAATAATTTAAGTAATAATAATTTAATTAATTAATTAAATAAATAATGATTTAATTAAATAAATAAATAAATAATAATTAATTAATTAAATAAATAATAATTTAATTAATTAAATAAATAAATAATGATTTAATTAATTAATTAGATAAATAATAATTTAATTAATTAATTAGATAAATAATGATTTAATTAATTAATTAATTAATTAATAATTTAATTAATTAAATAAATAATAATTAATTTAATTAATTACATAAATAATAATTTAATTAAATAATTTAATAAACAATTTAATCTCTCTCAAAATCTCCCAAAAATACCTATAACATTAAGGTAAAAATTCGACTGAGGAACCAAGCCATTTTCAAGTCCAATAATATCTTTTGGTCGGAATTTCAAATCATATAGTTTCCTCGAAAAAAAATGCGTATAAAGCCATTGTGAAAAAATGTACAGTTACTTGGAAAATTTGGAATTTCTTTAGAAAACTGATACTTAAATCTGAAAAAACTATAATATTTTTTAAATTCAAAATTTATAGACATTTTAGGAAGTTAATGTTTAGATATACATAGCGGGGTCGATAGCTTTAACGGTTCCGAAGTTATCTCAGCTTTTGTGGGGAATTTTCGAAATTTACAAAAACTTGCCATAAAATATGTCGAGAATTTTAGGAGGTATGAAAATTGTTCTATATTGGCTTCTCTTTGGAATTTCTCCCGAAAAGAGAGAGGGAAGAACAAGTTCGCATTTATACCTCCAAGATGAAGACAGGTCTTGAACTAGGGAGAAATATCGTGTTTTGACAGAAGCGCTTTAATGATATAAAATGTTGAGCGTTTTCTCAAAACGAACCCCCCAACAATGGCGGGATAAAGTCGAGTACTTCTGTTAATTCCTCGCCTTCACCGCCACCCCGTTTAAGATTTATTGTTTCATCGTATTGACTCCTTAGGGCTGCGCCATCTATTAAACTCCTTTAACGCCCGCTCGCATCTTGAAGCTTCCAGCCCAAGTTAGGATAGGTTTCATCAGGCCTTGCAGATATTAATCGCCCCGAATGGGAAGGGATCTGAGGAAAAATTAGGAGGGTGACTCCGAATAGGTATGCAAATAAGGCATCCATACCGAGGTCATCGTCCCGCGTCGTTTCCAAGTTTGGATTTCGAAGGGATCATTAGTGAGCTTTCCATACTTGTAATTTAGTGAGCCCTAATTACGCTTAATTACCTCACACTCCGTTCATCGGAGATATTGTTTGTCATGGCGCATCATTTAACCGAGCGAAGCTTAGATAATGAATTTCCAACATCAACATCAAGTCCAGAAGAATTCATTAGGTCGGCAGCTGAAATTCTTATCGACCTAAATCGAGTCTTAGAATACCCCGAAATTCCCCGAATTAAAAAAATCTCCCTGCCAAGTCGCAAAATATATTGGAGAAAATTAAATTTGACCCGATGTTGGACATTGTAACGATATGAACTGGCTCGTCGTCCTCTTTTTTACATTAAATACTTTCTGGAAAAGCTGTAAATTTCAGCCGTCTGAATTGTCACAGAAGTGCTCCGAATTTTCCATTCACAAGTATTTCAGCTGGTGGTTCGAAACTGGTATGAAACTCGGAAGTACGTTCCTCAAGCCGCAAATTACAGCATTACCAATAAAAACCGGTTTCTTTCCTCAACTAATAACTCTGCATGTTCACATCCGTGCTCAACTAAAAGCGCCCATTTTTCAACACGATATTTAATCGCTAAATTAATTCAAAATCTCCACGACATTGTGCGAATTCTCGCAACGTCTTATATTGCGAAGTCTTCTACGTTCTCCCCTTTCAACAAAAGATCCTTCGTATATTAAGACGGATAGGTTTCCATGAAATTGGAAGGCGAGGCTTTAAAAATATATTAACATTAGCCGGCGAGTTCGAAACGGGAGCGTCTCGTGGCAGGAGGCGGCTTTTCAGGTTTCTTTTCCCATTACAGCGTCTTCATCAGACGGAGGGTTGCTGTGGCATGGAAGTACCCGAGGTAGTGCCACAGGCAACACGTGCGTCCTCCTCCGGACCACCACTTCATAATCACCTTCTTTCTTCATTCAAGTATAATAGCTCCATTGTCAAGCCTTGAATTATTCATCGCTGTATAATATTAAGGGGAGAAAAGATCAGGTGAGCAAATTATGATTTGAATCAATTGGACGAAAAGGCGAAAATAAAACTCGGTCAGTGGGTTTTGCATTTTTCAAGTGAAACTGCAGTCTTCGGTACGGTCAGAATACCATTCGTGGTACCTCCAGTGGCCTAACTCACCATTGACATCAGTTTCGAAAGCTGCAAGCCGAGTTTTCCATCAGTCACAATCTTCTCTGGCAACAGTCATGGGGGTCATTGGTTCCGCTCATCAGTCGACAACTTCAAACACCACCGACTGAAGGCGTCTCTGGTTGTAGCCATCATGCCTGGTCAAATACTGACTCAGTTTTTGTCACCAACTAGCTACTACTGGTTATCATCAGTTATATTCTTGGCAATCGACAGTCATTAGCTTTGGAGACCATTTTTCACCTCATCATCTTCTTGGTTTTGCTGTTGCATCTCCAAGTGCGTCTCCAGACTCGACAAAATATTCTTGGGACACTAGTGCCTTCTGAATTGCGCTTCATGGCAAAAATAAGATACACGAGCAAAGCCGAGGAGCACAGAGAAACTAGCCACCACAATCATGCTCCTTGCAATATGAAGATGGAGTGAGGTGAGGAGGAGGGGATTCAGCGAACTCTCCTCACTCTTGCTCATTCGATTCTTGCTTGGGTTACTCCACGAGCCTGGAATGGCTTGACATAAGCTAATGTTCCACTGAGACGCCTAAAAGTAGGAGCGCCCATTCAGCCAATAAAATCCCCAAGAATGAGTTGCCTGGATTTTATCTCCTTCACCACTCCTCTCAATCATAGTCAACTCCGACACCTACCGTGGCGGCACCAGTCCTTGATTCCATAAATAACTGCGCCTGTCTAGACACCATCAGCTTGTCCTTTGAGGCAAAACGAATAAAAATTACTTGGATTTGGACGTAATTTCCCATACTTGCATAAACAAAGTCAGTGACGATACGTGGCCCATAAGCGAGGACGTTGGCTCCAATTGACGCGATAGAGATGCTTTGGCTGCAAAGGGTTCGATATGCGGTGGAAAACTTCCATATCTTCCATTCCGTTCTTCCCCTTCAAACGAACCCTAGCCAACCCTAGGAAAACTTTGATTAACTTCGACTCCAACCACCTATCTCCCCCAACTTTGGGAACATCCGAGTACTGTGGTTCTGTGAGATTGCAGTCAGAGAGTCGAAACGAGTTCAAGATCACTTCGAACTTGGTAAACCTTTTTGATACCTGATATCAACAGCCAATCGAACAGCGATTCCTTGGAGTAACGTTAAAACAACAGTCAACCTCACTTTGCAGTTTCTTTGCTTCACAGGTATTAAATGTTCTGACAGTCAGATATTCTTTTGAAAGCTACTAGCTTACATTTTCTGTTTGCGGTTCAATTTTTTCAGCCTTGTAACGCCCTCGCTTTCGTTTTAGAAGCTTTTTTGTTTGGAAAAAAATTTCAAAAAATACCTATTTACAATAGAGGTCAAATTATACAGCATATCGAGCCCAACTTTCTCACATCAGATGTTTCGATTCACTGACCGTTCGTTGGCCGTGGGGCAAATCTTGCATTTAATTTTGCCAACGTCAGACGAACTTGGCGACATTGTCGTGAAGAGGGTCACTCCGACAGTGCGTATGTCGAATGAAAAATGAACGCCCTTGTCCGAGTTTGAGGCTAAGGACTTGTCAGAAGTGAGATGGGAAGAAAAGGCCGAGACCTGGCATCGCTGTTATTCCTGCCCAGTTTCCCTCCAATACTTGTTACGCACTTCGTCTCTGTCAGTTCGCTTCTTTTTACTCGGAATTGTAAAAAGTGCGACGGGAAGAAACATTGATGGGCACTGGGGGGACGGGGTATATAATTTATGTAGGCCAGAAATCGTTCCTGCTCCCAAGCCCACTTTTTCGGCCAACTTGTGAATCGAGTCTTCTAACTTTATCAATTTCATGGTAGAAGGAGCCGCTCTCTTTCAGGGTTCGTTCCTCCTGATGTGAAAGAATCGTCAGCCCTGCAGTGCGGACATGTTGGCGTATTTTCCGTTCTCACACCTCCGTTGGAAGTTGATTCGCATGACGGAAAACGCGGAAACGGAATGCTGCTTCTGATTGGTCGAACCCTCACACAGCTGATTAATCCGATCTCAGTCCGTTTTTGCTAGTTATAGGTTTTCCATCGTCAATCCTGCTTCCTCTCCAAGACTCTTAGTTTCACGGTTGAATACTTTGTGTTACAATATAGGGGAAATTGAAAACATCAGGCTTCGCTGGAGTCATAATTGTGCTCAACATGAAGGAATATTATGGATGACTGAAGATGAAGTTGAAGTTGTGATAACGAGAGTGATTAGGAGACGAAGGATGGCTCGGTACCAGAGGAATCACTGGAGAGCAGCTTCGTTGCCAATATTGTCGAAATGCTGCTTATAATGCTGCTATGTTGCCTAATTGCCTAACATTGTCCATATATGTGTGTTGCCTTAATGTGACAATATTGCACAAATGCTGTCTATATGTAGGGGGGGGGGCTCCTACCCCTCCCCAGGCGCGACCCGTGGGAGGGGCTTCGCCCCTCCTGCCATGCCTTACTTATCCGTGGGATGTTATCCTTTCCACTACTATACAGTAGTTTATTTCTGTATGGAGAGGCGTAATTTATAGTTATTATAGTAGACACTATAATTTGGTATGCAGTTGGTGGTGTTTTCATTGTTACAAATCATAAATTATTTAAGTTTCAACTTTCGCAAACTTCAAGCCTAGATAAGCGGTCCAACTTTTAAGTTTTCCAAGATTTGTAACTTGAACAGTGGATAACTTTGACAAAAAGTCGTCAATTCAGGTGTTTGATTATACCAATGGATAGGTAATTTAACTGGCCACATTTTCCCCATGTAATGTACCTATCCATTTTTCAACCGTTTGTACGTTATTCAACAATATTAGTAGAGCATTAACGAAAACATTACATTTTTCAACTTCAAACATTATTTTCATCAATTTAGTGCAAAAGAAACAAAGAATGAACCATATATTATTGATATACACATCATCAACTATCACTATGCTGAATTTGAGCGAAATCGATATCAAAAAATTTCTCTTAAAAAATCCAAGGGGTACCCCTGCGATTTTTTTTAACCGATCACTTAACGATTTTTTACTCGTCTTTCAATACAGATAAAAATCTGAAATTTTCAGGAAAGTTGTATCTGACCAAGATATATTTTTGTGATTTTTTTCAACTCTCGGAAAAATCTGCAAGTGGCCCAAAAAAATCAGTTTTTAAAAGCTCGAAAATTGGACTTTAACCGCGATTTTCGGAGTCTAAATTCATTTAAATCAATTGTTTTATGATGCAGGAGTCTTCATTCGAACGCCGTCCACACGTACGTAGCAAAAAAATTGGTGAAAAAAATTTAAACGGCGCCAGAGAAATCATTTTCCGTAAATCTAATTTTTCACCGGCTCCGCTGACAGCGGTAAGGCTGAAAAATTAAACTTTTGTTTTCAAGCGAGTTTGAGAGCTATTCTTATAGTAAATTCAAAGCAAAATCCGAATTTGACGTCAAAACGACGGAAATTTGACGACAACTTCTAGTTTTTCCCAGTTTTAGTACAACTAGTTATGTTTTTCAACTTTGAAAATTCGTTGCAAATAATTAGAATACTGTTCAGTTTTAATTAATTAATGATTCCTACAGGAAATTAGACGTAGAATTCGAATTTTAAGTGAAAAAAATCAAATTCTAACTATTATTAAATATTTTTCAATTTTTTCGGTTTTTCATACTTTGTTGTTTTAACTTAGGATTTTTTTCGTCACGTTCGCGAATTTTGAAAAAAATAGGTTCTGTGTAGGTGAATTGAGAAATTGTGGTCTACATAATAATCTATTTATGATGTCTGTATTGCTTGTACTATGTTGTCTATATTGCTGTTGTACTGCTATGTCGCCTATACTGTTTATGTTGACTACATATTTAGGTATGTAGCTTACATATTTATTTATTTATTCAATTACGAGCACATGCTCAATATTATACAGAACTACATAAAATAAAAAAATAAAAAATTGTGTTACCAGTCAGATTATTGACAACATCATAATGAGGAAAAACAAAAACAAAATACTAAATGAAAAGTTCACATTGAATGGGGGATCATATTACAGAGAGAAACTTATAATGAAGCTAGCATCTTAGTGGGCAATTACATATTGTCTATACATGACCTATATTGTTAACATTATTTATATAGTCACCTGTAATGCTATATTGTAGCTATGTAGGCTAAATTATCTTTTATGTTGTGCATATTTTGCCATTTATTGCGTTGTTGTTGTTGTTGTTGTTGTTGTGGTTTATGTTGTCTGTATACAGCCTTTATTTTATTTTTATTTTTTTTTTTAGTGTGTAGTCTTTATTGTGTTAGTTTATGTGTTGCCAACATTGCTTTTGTTTTATTTTGCTTAATTACCTATCAAGTGGCTTATACGTTTCCTATATTTTGTCTCGATTGCCTCCATGTTACCTATATCGACGATAAGTGGTCTATAATGTCTCTAGTGCTAGTTTGCTGTCTATATCGTTGTTCACTAAATTTCCTTTAACGGATAACGCTCGTAAGACTTTTATTCCCTTCCTAGATTAGGAACAATTCTGCAAAATAATTAGCGTTTAGAAAAATAATTCCCCCAGTTATCATCAAGTAAGTCTGAGATTCGATAATTTAGTCGTAAATTCTTTCCTAAGAATTTTATCTAAAGTAAAGTCGACCTATAGGTTTATCGAGGTTCTCTAATCTTGTAAGCATATGCGAGATCAGTGTCAGCAGAGCTTACTAAATCGACGAGACCGCAGAAACGGGGAAAGGTAAACTCGAAGATGATTGCTTTAAGGAGAACAGCATTAAGAAGAAAAATAAGTTAACTTGTTTGAATTTTAAAGCAACGGCCGGATGAGAAAAGTAGAGAAAGGGACGAGTCTGCGGGTATAAGATTAAAGACGGGGCCCGCAGAAGGGGCCTAGAATTCTCTCAGTAGACGTAACAAACTGCATTACCGACCGCCCGCTCGCTAAATATTCATGAGCCCTTGTGAGGAGGAAAAAACTTTCTGCAAGCACCAAGATTGATAACCTTAGATGTAGTAGGATTGCGAGAGAAGCTTTTGAGAGCATTTCTGTCGACTAGGTGTGAAACTAAACGGTAACGAAGACGCTGGCCCGTTATGAATCTTATATCAACGAATTTTCGCTAAGATTGATGCTATATGGTTTGTTCGGAAATAGCCGAACATAAAATTTCAACCCGAAAACACGTACAACGTCCGTTTCATAAGCATCAGAGAATCGAATTCTAGAGAGAAAAAATTATTATATATACATTAATGTTAATAATAAATAATGAATAATTATTTATATCATTTATTTAAAATAATATTATATAGGTAATTTATTAGAATAAATATTATTTAATTACCTATATCATATATAATTTATTGTAATAAATATTATTTAATTACCTATATCATAATATAATTTATTATAATCAATATTAATCAATTATATCATATACATATTCAAAGAGAAAACATATACTGTCCAAAAATCTATATAATTTGATACCGAATACACCTTTTTCTTAAAAACCTTGGAAAATATGAATTTTCTCCCACTTAAAACCCCCAAAAATACAATTAATACTTAGCTAGCGATGTGAGTCGAGATTTGGGCCGTTGTGAGGCCGAGATTGATTTTTGGTGAAAATTTCAAGAATGTAGCTATTATAGTTTGGCCGGAAAACCGTACGGCGGACAGACAGAATTTTTTTTTAATTGGATTTTCGGATTCTACATGCCTTGAAACGTAAAACATCAAATTTTGAGGGCGTTAGAAAATGTTTTTTCTTGGGCGATTAAAATGGTTTCACTAATAAACCAAAATTTTCCTACATGTCGGGGCAATGACAGACATTTTAAAACAACAATGTTTATTATTTAAATATCATTTAAATTATCATAAATTCACAAAAAAAAACCACTCATCAGAAGACCTGTAAACGGGAGGCAATAGGTAGAAATAACAGGTCAAGCACCTTCGACTTAACGCCTTCAATACTCAGCTACCGCACATTAGCACTGCGTGAGTGCGTTGTTGGTCTGCCTATACACTGCTGTAAGGCGCGAAAAGTTGGTAATTACCTATTATTTTTTCTTCTCTTCGCTGCGGGCACAGCCGAAAGAATAATTTTATTGATTAATTAACAAATTAAAATTTGAAGAAAAAAATCAAAATTTTGAAAAAAAATCAAAATTTTGAAGAAAAAAAATCAAAATGTGAAAAAATCAAAATTTAAGAAAAAATCAAAATTTAAAAAATTAAAAATTTGAAAAACATTAAAATTAAAAATTTTCAAAAAATGAAAAATTTTAAAAATTTTTGAAAAAACAACGATTTTTACGTTGAGTTATTAATTGAAAAATTTAGCTAATTGTTCAGTAACAGTTGTAGAGTAATAACAGTACGAGCAGTAACTTAGTACGAGCTTCTTGATTTTATAAATGGTTACTCCTGTTACCGACTCAAACATGGAAGTATCGTGCTATCTTTGCACACCACTGGTTTTATTTTAAAGCCTTCGGGGTGTGCTGGCAAATGAATAAGCTTCGATTTCGTAGGGTTTTTTCTCGAATCGATCAAATATCCGGGCGAAGATACGCACCAATTTTTTTTTTTTTTTATTTGCACGAAGCGAAAAATAATAGCACATTCTCAAGAGAGAGAATATTTATATTTAACATAATTTATATTTATTTGACCATGTCTCGAATCGAGAATCTTCAAGGTCGCTCGTCAGCCCTTTTATTTTTATTATTTTATTTATTTATTTTTTTATTTATTATTTTATTTAACACGATTATTGAAATTGAACGACCGCATTACGAATTCTCGATTTTACAATAGCTTTCGGGCTCTGCCTTCTGCCAGACAATAAATATTTTTCTAAAAGAAAATTGCCGGAGTTTATGTACAATCATTATAATGTTTGTTGTTTGATAAAAATATACATATCTCTCTCTCTCTCTTACCAGTCAACTGGCTCAAAAAACTGAGCGTGCAATTGTTCAATTTCCAACAGATCTACCTTTCTCCGGCGAAGCCTCAAACTCAAGACTGAACGTTCCGTCATAAATGACTATCGATTCAACGGTGTTGTGAGGTCGCCATGGTTCCTATGGAGAAGGGCTAAGAAACCAAGCTCCGCCTTCTATTTCGAGAATAAAAACCGCCGAGGAAAAAAGACCGCCGTTACTTCTTGTGAAAAGCGAGCTGGCCAGTTTGACCCTTTCGGGCTAAGCAAGAAGCGACGGATGATCTGTTCAGGGTGAACTGGGGTACACCGATTCGATCAACGAGTCGCACGCGAACCTTATGAACGCCTCCTCGGAGCTCAGAATGATCGGAGATATGCCAGCGTCAGGTGCTCAGACGAATTGCGGACGAATGGTGGAGATACGGACGGAGGGCAACTTTGAAGTAAGCGAGGACTGATTATTTTTTATCCAGGAGAGAAACAAATATTTACTAGCGCTATACTAGCAAACCTGCTTATAAATATATTTATTACATAAAATAAAATAAAAAATATATTATAAAATAAAAATATATATTACAACGCTTTAATAAAATGAAAAACGCTAGATGGAAAATATTAAATATTAAATTTTGCTGCTTGTTACCTATTCAAAGCGTGGCTCATAGGGCAGACCAATGCGAACTGAAAAAAGCTTGGAAGATACAAATATAAAATCTCTACAGTGCTATGTAGCAATTAATATAAAAATAAATATTTATATACAAATTTTCGAGGGGAAAATTAATTGAGCTCATAATATTGACAGATATTGTCTAGTCTAGGTTTTTGGCTAATGCGACGAAATATATGCACACGAAGTAATTTGTTTGAGCCTTTTTTAGAAGATGGACGAACTATAAATGTATGAATTTTTTCTAACCCCCTCAAAACTTGATGTGTTACGTTTCAAGGCACGTAGAATAAAAAAAGTCTGTCAACACTTTTCTGATAAAACTATAGAAGCTAAATTCTTGAAATTTTCACCAAAAATTAATCTCGGTCTGAAAATGGCTCAATTCTTTAGCCAAATCACTACTTCAATATTTTAACGGTATTTTTGAGGGGTTTTAATGGGGAGAAAATACGTATTTTCCAACGTTTTTGGAAAAATGTGTATTTGGTATCAATTTCTATAGATATTTGTATCGACCATCGCGGTGTAGATAGCTTTATTGGTTCTCGAGTTATCGAAGCTTTTGTGCCGGATTCGGGAAATTTGTCAAATTTTTTTTTTTTTTTTTTAACTCACTTTTTTTCCATTTATTTGTTTCGAAGATTTTTCGAATAGTTTACTCTAACTCAATAAAGTCACATTATCGTTGAAAAGATAAATAAATAATTTTTATTTATAAATAATTATAAAATTTTAATTCGGTATCAATAAATTTTCCGATAAATTTACAAATCTCGATATCGGAAAGCACAAATTTTCTCGCCAAGCGCAATGAGTAGTCGTTTAATATGTCAAATTTAATTATGATAATCTACGAGCTACATGTCAATAACGCTCGATTTAATTGTGCCAAGGCTGATTAAGTAGGTATTGAAAAAACAAAGGAAATCAAATGGAAATCAAAAAGTCAAGTGGAAATTAAATTTTTCATCAGATAAAAAACCTTAATTTTTAACTAAAACTTAATTTTCACCCGAAATAAATGCATGTAAATAAATAAATAAATAAATATAAATAAATAAATGCAGAAATAATTCTCATTTATAAACGATTCATAATTTTTTTTCATTTATACAATAAGTAAGACTTATACAATATAGTTAATTTTTTATATAATATAGTTAATTTATAAATAAATAATAAATTTCAGCCGGAAGAACCCGAATTTATTCCGCGGTATCCGATCGAATCGATGTTTCCTGAAGCAATGAATAGGAAGCTTAAAGACGAAAATACCGTAAGTGACAGAAATGATAGACATTGAAAGAAAACCTCTTTCGAACGTATTCGGACCGATTTGGAAGGGAAAAATTAAAAATCTCTACTATTTTCAGTGATTTCAGCCGTGCATTTATAGATAGAATACCGGGGAATCATTATATTTATTTTTTTTCAGCGAATTTTGAAAAAATATTCGAATATAGAAAAGTTTCAATTTTAAAGAATTCCCAACGGTTTTCTTCGCTCGGCGTCGCAGCGAGCGTTGCAATGCAGCACAAGCGCAAGCCCTTTCACGCTACAAAATAATAGGTTGCCAATAATTCCTGTCAATTATGCTCGGATTTGTAAGGCCAACGAGCTCGTTCATTATACTAAAGCACGCAATAGTTTTCCGATTAAACGCGTTAACGAGGGTATTCGCCGTCAGGAATACGAGCGAGTAAACAAATACAAATACTTTTTTGTACAGTTCGCCAAAAAAATCTGTAAAATAGTTATTTTCCTAATCTTTTTTTTTAATTTTTAAAAGAAAGTATGCACTCTTAAATATATAATGAAGAATTGATACCTCGTATCTCCATTTTTGACGAAAATGAGATTATGGTTTCTCAGGCAAGTTCCTTGGTTTTTACCGATTTTAGCGCTCATTTGGTCGATTTTCGAATTATTTCGGCACAAAATGTTAATTTTTGATACCTCCTATCCCGCGATTTAGAAATATTATTTAGAAATAATGCAATTTTTTTGCTCTCCACTAAAGTAGGCAAAATGGAGATACGATGTCTCAATTCTTCACCGTCGAGTTATTGTCCAACCTTAGGCCAACCCTGTGTTGTTGGACAGCAGCTGCTATAGCTGCGCCACTGTGCACAAAAAAATGTACAACAAAAATGTACTACAAAAATCTTCTATGAAAAAAAATTCAATAAACTAAACATAGGTATATCCTTTTAAAGAGCTGATCGACTCGCTCGTACCGTAATTTGATCATCCAAATAATAATTTTTTTTGTTTTTGTTTTTTTTAGTTTATTTATTTATTTTTATTTTTTTTTTTAATTGTTGTCTTGAGGATACACATGGAATTTTTTATTTTGGTGGGTGAATAATTCTTATGGATAACATAAATCATATAGATGGTATAGAAAAATTCGGGGTCGTGGGTTATCTTTGCCCTTCGTCTATTTTTACAAGGTTTTAATGACATCTGATATGTATCAACTTGTGTCTGCCGCAACAAGAGCTAACTTTTACCTTCCCTTGCTGTTGTATATTATATGCAAGAATACACGCGTACAATGTTTCGTTCGTTGACTTCAACTGCCTACACTTCTCTTTTTCTTCTCCTAATTCCTCTAAATATCTTAATACTTAAAAGTGGCGACGAGTAAAACGGTTATCTTTATTATTTTTTTTTTTTTCTGAATCATCATGACGTCGCAATCTACGTTGGAAGCCTCGGTCGAAAAGCTTACGGCTTTAGTGACTCAACTCGCATCGCTACAAGCCCAGTCAGCATCTCGCCAGTCGGTAACCCGCTTCTCCTTCCCAGAATACAAACAACCGGAAGCTATCGACGAATATTTGAAACGTTTCAAACTCCAGCTCCAATTGTGTTCTGTGCCGACAGAAAATGAATGCGATTATCTCCGAGTTCATATGGGGTCCGAGCTGAACGTCGCACTCAAATCACTCGCTTACCCAAGGCAAGTCGAACAGTTATCTTTTGCTGAGGCAGAGAAATTCCTCGTAGATCATTTCGTTAAATCTCGAAATAAATATAGCGAAGCAATAAAATTTCGCCGCATCGTGCAGGATAATTCTGAGCCTATCACATCGTTTGTTGCTCGACTAAAGGACGGAGCGAGATACTGTGAGTTTGACAAGCATCTAGACTACGCGAGTATTGTTCAATTCATTCACGGCTTGATCCGCGACGATATTCGTGACGAAATTGTTTCAAAGAAGCCCGACAAATTCGACAAGGCTGTCAAGATCGCTATGGAAATGGAGGCTACTCGAGAAGCCTCTTTTATCGCTAAAGCACCGGGCACTTCACAGTCCCCTCAACACAGTTTCGCTCACGAACGCCGTCCCCGACTCAAGCAAAATTCACGAAACCGCTCTACTTCAAGGCAGCGTTCGAATTCTAAGCCTAGACGCCAATCTCGCTCACCGTCTCGTTCCAGGTTCCCAGCAGATGCTCAGCAACCTACTACACCATGCTTCGGCTGCGGCGCATTTCATTGGCGCAGTGAGTGCCCGTATCGAAACAAGAAATGCTCAAAATGCTCTCGTCTAAATCACAGCTCTCAATATTGCAAGAGCTCGTATGAAAACAGCAATAACTCGCGAGCCCGAGTACACAACTTCGCATCGGGAGACGACCTCCCCCCGCCCAGTCAACACTACGACCGCGAACACCCGCCTTCATCCGACTTCCTACAGAATTCGCTGAACTCAGTCATCTCAGTACATTCTAAAAATAACATTCATGCGCTCAATGGACAAGCAATTCCTCGTATCATAATTACCGTACTCATCGAAGGAATACCAATAAAAATGGAACTGGATTCGGGTGGGAGCTGTTCATTTATTAGCCTCAACAATTTCAGAAAACTATTTCCAAACTCTGAAATACAAATTCTTCCATCCGACAGAACGTTCACCAGCTACACGAAACACAAATTCCAGTGTTTCGGATATTGCCTCGTCAATGTTAGCTATCAGGGGCGAACTCGACAACTGCAACTCTTTATCGCGGACTTCCCGGCTGAAAGTATATTTGGAAGAGAATGGATAGTATATTTCGCCGACTTGCTGCCTAGCTTCCAAGAACTTTGTTCTACAAATAATTCAGTTTCTTCAATCCAAGAAAATACACAGAAAATTCATCCTACGTCGGCAGAGAAATTCCTTCAAGATCTTCTATCAAAATTCGAACATTTATTCAGCGATCGTGCCGGTACTCTCCGTGGTCCCCCGGTTGAACTTCATTTAATTCCCGGCGCGTCTCCTAAATTCGCCCGAGCTCGTCAAATACCCTTCGCGCTGCTCGAACCGTATGCTGCTGAAATAGATAAAAAAATCGCTTCTGGCCTCTACGAAAAGGTCACTCATTCGGAATGGGCATCGCCTACTCATGTAGTAGTTAAGAACGGCAAACTCCGTATTACCGGCGACTACAAATCTACCTTGAACCCGCAACTCATCGTTGACGAGCACCCTATTCCCAGAATCGACGAGTTATTCCACCGAATTCGTAATGCGAAATTCTTTGCGAAAATTGACGTCACGGATGCCTTCATGACACTTCCATGCTCGGAGAAATCCTGTGAGGTGATGACACTGAACACCCCCACCCATGGCCTGATTCGTCCAACACGCGCTCAATATGGAATCTCGAGCATTCCTGCGATATGGCAACGCCGCCTCGAAGAAGTTTTACGAGGACTCGATTCCGCATTGAACTTCTACGACGACATTCTCGTCTACTCCGAATCAACAGATGGTCTCCTCCACGCACTGCGTGACGTTTTCACTCGTTTGGACGAATCCGGACTCAAGCTGAAGAAGTCAAAATGCGCATTTCTCCTCTCAAGTGTCGAATACTTAGGGCACCGTATCGACGAGCACGGCCTCCATAAGCTAGACACTCACGTCCGCGATCTTCTTCAAGCAAAAAGGCCAGAAAGTTTTGACGAACTGCGCACGTTCATCGGCAAAGTCAACTTCTACCACGCTTTTATACCGAACTTATCATCTACTACGTTCCCTCTACGAGAGATGCTTCAATCCGCTCAATTCAAATGGACTCCGTCAGGACGAGAGGCATTCAACTCCCTACTCTCAGAGCTCGCGTCTGATCGCGTACTGATGCCATATTCTCCAGAACTGCCATTAACTCTTGCCGTCGACGCCAGCCCGGTCGGACTTGGTGCTGTCCTCTCTCATGTGCTTCCTAACGGTTGTGAAAGGCCTATCTCCTATGCTAGCAAGGCTCTCAGCTCTGCCGAAAAAGCATACTCGCAAGTAGACCGAGAAGCACTCAGTGTAGTATGGGGAGTCAAGAGATTCTTCCAGTATGTATATGGCAGGGACTTTACCATCTACACGGACAACAAGGCAGTTGCTCACATTTTTGCTCCGGATGCGCTTCTTCCCAAATTCACATTATCGAGACTGGCCAATTACGCCAACTACCTGGCTCAGTTCCAATACAAAATCAAGCATCGGCCAGGCTCACAAAACTCAAATGCGGATTACCTCTCGCGCGCGATCCCTCAATCAAAAAACGATCACACTATCAACACAGTGTCTACTGAGCTCGACTCTGAAGCATCAGGAGAAAATGATGAATTCGACCAGTTCATGCTTGATCAAATGAGCCAAATTCCAGTCTCCCATGAGGAAATTGCTGCAGAGTCCCTGAAGGATCCTCATCTATCACCGATCCTCCACGCCCTAAGAGAGGGAAAAGACCTCAAGGCATTGGGCTACTCAGGGAGCGAAAGAGACTACAGCTTGTCCTGCGGTTGCCTAATGTTCGGTCATCGTGTAGTCATCCCTACAAAATTCCGCCGTCAGCTCTTGAACGAACTACATCTTGCCCACATCGGGATCGTTAAAATGAAGGGTCTGGCAAGGTCCTTGATATTCTGGCCCAAAATAGATGAGGAAATTGAAGCAATGGCAAAGTCATGCCCCGAATGTCTGGCCCACTCGAAATCTCCTCCACTTCAGCGATCTCATCACTGGGAGTACCCGCATGCCCCGTGGGATCGTGTCCATCTCGACTACGCAGGGCCAGTGTGTGGCAAGTATCTACTGATCATTGTTGATGCCTATTCCAAGTGGCTTCAAGTGAAACCAACTACTTCAACAACAACGGATGCCACTTGCAAGATTCTAGACGAGGTATTCAGCCTGTATGGATGCCCGGTCACCGTTGTCACTGACAATGGCCCCCAGTTCACGGCAACGGAATTCCGGAATTTTCTTCAGCTTGCTGGAGTTCGTTTTCACAAGCGCACTGCACCGCATCACCCAAGTACGAACGGGCAGGCTGAACGAAATGTTCAAACCATCAAAAGAGCCCTCATGACTTGTGGTGCAACTCCAAGCACACTCCAGAAAACCATTAACCAATACCTGCAGCAATACCACAAAGTCCCTCATCAAACTACAGGAGAACCCCCTTCACTGCTCTTTCTCGGACGAACCATCAGGACAAGGCTTGACCGTGTTAAGCCAAATCTCCAGGAGAAGATGGAGCAACGTCTGGCAAAGGACCACAAGCGGCCTCCACCAGTCTTTGCCCCAGGAGAAACGGTCATGTTACGGACGTATGCTGGACCTACCCCTTGGATTAAAGGACAGATAGTAAGTCGCCTCGGGGAACTTCACTACGAAGTTTCGGATGGAGCAGTCACGCACCGAAGGCACGTCGACCAGCTTAAGGCATGCGAGAGGCCAACTTCCACCCCAATCGTCAAGCAGAAGGTACGCTTCGACAATCCTCCTGATCCTCACCCTCTCGATCAGCAACCCGTCTCCCTATTGCCGCCTCTTCCTACCTTAACGCCCAGGTCGCCTCCTCGTCTTCTCCCAACCTCAGCAGAACCGCCAACATCTCCCGGCAGACCGATCAGAGAACGTCGACCGCCGCGACGCTTTACTCCTAGCTACTATGACTGAAGAATTACTTTATTTAATTTTCAATTTTACCGAAGACACTATTTTATTTTTTTGTCTTTCACCCATGTTTAAATTTGATCGGGGAGATTGATATGTATCAACTTGTGTCTGCCGCAACAAGAGCTAACTTTTACCTTCCCTTGCTGTTGTATATTATATGCAAGAATACACGCGTACAATGTTTCGTTCGTTGACTTCAACTGCCTACACTTCTCTTTTTCTTCTCCTAATTCCTCTAAATATCTTAATACTTAAAAACATCTAACATTAGCTGATATTTTCTGGCGCATTTTTAGGAGTAATTCATTTATACAGGTTTTCAAATAGTTTTTTTTTTTTTTTTTTTTAGCCTGTTAAGTACCTAGGTACTGTTTTTTCCTTGTACAGTTAGACATTTTTTGTCCTCGTTAGGAAGCCAATTTTCATAGAAAAATGCGGGTTACTGCATCTAAAACACGTCTAGTATTTTCGTATTTAAAATCATTTCTCCGCATAATTATGCGAGGGTAGCTATCGTTACCTATATTTTATGATGACTATATTTTATTCATGGTAGGTAATTGTCGTTGCATTTTGTATTGATTGCCTAAAAATTATCCATTTTTATTTTCATTTTTTCTTAGTTTTTCTTTGTTTTGAATTATTATTAGGTATTTTTATTTTATTTTCTATCATTATTATTATTTTATTTTTATTTTTTATTTTTTTACAGCGAATATGGCAGTGTTTAGTGATTTTTATTTTTGAAAGAATACGTGTTATTTTATTGCATTGGTAGAATATTTAGCGCATTAGTTGAGGCATCTTGTGGATTTTATTTCCAAGATTAATAAATGAATTTAGAGAAAATCACCTATCATCCCGATTCGCTGAAAAATCCGAGATGACCGAACGCCTTTTGACAGAATCTCGTTAGACGATTGTTAACCTAGTTTTCTAGCAAGGTAGCCAATTGAAAGTCAAATAAGGGCCGAACTAGTCACGCTCGGACGGAAATATTCGAAAGATCAAATCAAATCGCGGGCCAATCGTTTCCGTGGGTCAACCGGGGTCGAAAATACGGCAAAATCGAAGAAATTGTCATTTTTTCCGTAAAAATTTCAACTTGGAGTTTCTGCAAAAAAAAAAAAAATCCTCAACTCTTTCAGACTCTGCAGTACGAGAATTCGGTGTTGAAAAAATCGCTCAAAGAAGCCGAAACCAAAGCGCAAATGAAGCTCAACGATATTCCTTCGCCGTTGAAAAGCCTCGGCCGCTCTTCGGATTTGGCGGCGAGCAAAATTGTCGAACTGAGCAAGAAAGTTCGCGAGCTTAGCGCCAAATTGGGTGCGGCTGAGAATAAGGCTAACAGCGCGGAAGCTCAGCTCGCAGTTTATATGGGTGAGTAAATATAAACATAATGAGAAAATACAGTAAAAAAATTGTAGACTTAAAAGTACAGCTGAAAAAAATCTTAGACTCCGATAAATTGAAAAAAAAACCGCTCAGTATTGAATAATTTTTTTTTTTTTTTAACGGTGGTAAAATACATTGTGATGCAATTATGAAGGATCTTACACAGTTTAATAACCGTCAACCGTCAATGCGTCGAAAAATCGAGAACATCAAGACGAGGCTCTAACGGAGCCAACAGAGAAAATGTTATTTACGGCGACTGTCAGACTGGAATTCTTCTCGACACGCGAACCACAGTCAGATTACTTTTCCGACATAGACAATAACTTCGAACTTACACGGTTCATGGCCCTCTGTAACCTTAATGGATCCGAATCATAATACTTCGTGTCGCAAGGAGGAAATTTACTGCCGAACTGAATTACTACCATAATTCTCTGCAGACATCAACAAGTCAAATTGGCATCTGCGAGGAACTTAATTACTAACTTAATTATTCAACTGACGTCGAGAATCAGAAGTCCATGAAATGCTTGAAAAGGCAATCTCGGAAAATAGTGAGACTAAATAGCTTTTTATTCTAGTACCAAGGAATCCCGTTAGATGGCTCTCTGGTACAGAAGATCTAGATGGCTTGATTATCATTGGCTCGCGCTACTTGCCATCTCATTGGCCCTGGATGCCACACGAGTCTTGGGAGAGTTGAATAAATATCCTGGGAGGCATAGGAAGATCTTCCTCTCTCAAATGGTCTTATCCTTGTCAAGGAAACAACTATTCAAAATCAATAGGGATTCTATGCGGTTCTAGACCAAATTGCGAGCAGCATGCTTTTCATTCTTCAATCCATGAGCTCTAAAAATTCGCCATTCTTCTGTGCCTTTTCATGGCCAAATTTAAAAATTATGTGGAACTACTGCGGTATAGTCACTCTTTTGCCCTCACTCTCTGCATCACGAGAAAAATACAAGATGAATTATACCTAGTTTCCAACCCACAAAGATCAAAGTGTTTGAGGGCAGAACTAGACCATCAACCTTCTTCTGCAGCATTGCTGGCGTTCATACTTGCTGAACCAACTTCCTGAGACCAACAAACTAGTACAGAGGAACTTCCCAACGCTGATACGCCATTGGCTCTTTGAACTTGCTATTCCATCGCTAGCCTCGCGTGAGTCTATAAAAGGGTGATAAAAACTTTGGAATTCCTGCATGATCGGAGGACGAAAATATTTTCCCTATTCTTTGCAAATAATTCTAACGCCAATATCGAGCGAATATCCGAATTTCGGCGGTTCTCATTTCTTCCTTGCCGAGGAAAAATATTCATTTCTATTCCAACGGTGCCAACCTCCGATTCCTTTGGCTACGCTCAAAGCGTGACATGTCGGACACGAGGGGCCCTCATGCAAAACAGGGTTGGAAAAGCTGGTGCTCGAAACAGCCGAAGGAAGACCCGACAATCAAGTATCTCGGGTCATGGTTGGCAGTTGATCGATAACATCACGAGGCCTTACCAATCTAACTTCACACACCTTGAACAAAAGAAAAGCTTTTACCGCAGATTGTAAGGCCGCCAATCGATGCTATTATAATACAGGCAAGCATTCAATACACGCGAGCATCGATGGTTTTCGATTTTAACAGCAATTTGTGTACAATAAAAAAAAGACAAATTCGAGAACCTATACTTGATTATTATTATGATATTTCATCTACTATCATATTATAAGTGCTAATATTTTAAAAGTGTTCGGACACTGTGGTGATAGGATAGCAGTGGGAGGAAAACAGTGGGAGTTCATGCCGGCTTGTGGACTTCGGATAACAATAAGTATACATATTTATACAATATCGAAAATGTTGGTGTTTTAATATGATTACTTTCAGAAAAGCAGGGAAAATTTATCTACGCGCCTACTCCGCCACTAATCAGCTTCCACTTGGCTCCTATTACTCCACCCCGACTCTTCTTGTAACCCTCTCACGCTCCGCTCCTACTACATTCCTCTACTCCTACACTCTTCGGCTCCTACTACACTCCTACTCCGCTTCTACTTTGCCCCTACTCTGCTTCTACTTATCTCCTACTACACTCCTACTCTGCTTCCACTTTGCTCCTACTCCGCTTCTACTTTGCTCCTACTATGCTTCTACTTTGCTCCTGCTCCACTTCTACTTTGCTCCTACTCCGCTTCTACTTAGCTCCTACTTCACTTTTAATTTGCTCCTACTCTACCCCTAATCCACCCCTACTCCACTATTACTCTGCTCCCATTCCTCCCCTACTTGGCTCCCAATCCGCCTCTACTCCGCTCCTAGTCTGCCCCTACTACACTCCTCCACTTCTACTTACTACACTCCGCTTATCTCCTACTACATTCCTACTCTGCTTCCACTTTGCTCCTACTCCGCTTCTACTTTGCTCCTACTATGCTTCTACTTTGCTCCTACTCCGCTTCTACTTAGCACTTACTTCACTTCTACTGTGCTCTTACTACACTCCTACTCCGCCCTTACTACTCTGCTTCTCTGCTCCTACTTCTCCCATTCTCCGATTCAGCTACACTCCTACTCTACCACTCCTACACCGCTCCACTTCCACTTCATTTCCCTGTCCCTCTTCTCCACTTCCACTCTGCACCTATTCCATTTTCCAGTTTCTGCTTTCTATTACAGACTATTAGATAAACTGAGTTTCTTTATTCCGCAGCAAGTCAGCGAATCAACGCGAACGAAGAGACGAACGAAACGAACGCGAACGACAATGACAACGGTGCTGAAAAAGAGCAGCAGCTCAAAGAATTGACGGAAAAATTGAACGCCGCCAATAACAAATTGTGCGAGTCGAGGAATCAAATGCAATCGCTCAAACAAGAGCTGAAAATCGTCCAAAAGGTATTATAACGGGTTATATTATTTCGCAAGGACTATTCCTGTATAACAAATTGCCCTTATTCCAGGCACTAGCCAACGAAGTAGGTGACGAAGCAACGGCAGCCAACATACTATCGGGGAATGCTAATTCGTGGAGAGGTCGTGCTCAGCAGATTCTAAGCCTGCAGCAAAAAGTGGCCGAACTCAGTAGCAAATTGTCGACTACCGATGTTTTGGGAAAGGAAAAATCTGCCCGTAAGACTTACCAACGAAAATTCAGACATATAATTACTGTAGTTGTAATCTTATTTTTGTTCATTTTTTAATTTTATTTTATTTTTATCATAAATTGTTTAATAATTATAATTTTACTATTGAGTTTTTTCATAGTTTGATTTTTATAATTTATAATAAATGATAATAATAAACAGTACAAATTAAATAAGAAAATAAATAAAATAACTAAATAAATAAATAAATAAATAAATAAATAAATAAATGAATGAATGAATGAATGAATGAATGAATGAATGAATGAATGAATGAATGAATGAATGAATGAATGAATGAATAAATAAATAAATAATAGAGGCCCAAATAAATGAATAATGTTTTAAATTTTCATAATATTGATCTCAATTTAATTCAATAACGACTCTGAATAAACAAAAAAATCTTGGGTTATTCATCAGCGAATTTTTGAGCTAATATGTTGACAATAAAGTGATGCGACAATTGGGCAATTGAGCGAAACTGACCGGTATATTTTTCAGTGTCAGTCGCAATAAATGAGAAGCACGCCGAAAAAGAAAAAGTGGCAGCCCTTAACAAAGAGCTCGAGGCGTTGAGAGAGGAATTGGCGGATTTCAAAAATAAAGGCGAAGCGGCCAAAGCCCGAATCAAAGTTCTAGCGACGGATTTGAATTCGAACAAAGCTGTCGTTCAAACATTGCAGGCGAAAAATGAAAATAGCGAACAGAATATTGCTAAATTATCGGTAGGTCGTATCTTACTTTTCACATCCGAGTGCGACGACCGAATATTTTCTATTGGAACGTTCGATTTATTTTATCGTTGCAGAGTCAACTCGCCGGACTGATGGAAAAAGCTCAGGAGAGGGAAAATAATATAACGAGACAGTTGAACAACAGGATAGACGAGATGTCCAAGGAGCTTCGACAGGTCAGCAATAGAAACTCGGGAATTTGGATGCCGAAAGGCAATAAAAGACCTAGCAGTGCAGCATATTTGTAATTTATAAATCAACAAGCTCCGATGGCTGGTATTGGCATTTAACAGTAGACGATGTAAAAATTATTTGGCTAAGACAATCGCAAAGAATCCGTCCGCTAGTTGAAAATGTGCGTTTCGAATATTTGAAAATAAAATTCGCTGATAAACGACTCTTATTTGATAAAACCCAGTAAAATCTTTTGCTTATTGGAAACTATGTCAATTTTTTACTGAGAGAAACGTATCGCTTTTCAGGAAAAAGCAAAGTGCGAACAGTTGAAAGAAATTATCGCGGATAGGGACCTGAAAATATCCAAACTTGAAGAGCGCCTCAAAATCGCCACGTGAGTAATTAGAAAGCATGATTAGCGAAATAAGCGCCGAACGGAGCGCGAAGTAAACGCTGTCAAGTTCCAGCATAGATGAATTCGATGTGGGAATATTTTTCATTAAAAAAAAAAAAAAAAAAAAAAAAAAACGTGAATTTTTTCTCTGGTATTTTATTTGCGCAAAAAGCGAGCATGCCGAAAATTCGCGTAGCCTATTTATGCGATGAAAATCACCCGAGAGCAAAAATTTTGCGTTTCGGGAAAATCCGACGGTGAAACGTCGGAAAAATATCAGATCGTCAGAAATAGCAATCTGGTGAACGCTTTTTACGAGAATTAATGGAGTGAGAAGAATGAGGTGAAGGAATAGAACGAGAATGATACGAGATAGAAGAATATAGAACGAATAAAACGAGAATAAATTAAATGACAATAACGGAACGAGTATTAACTGGTTGAATGAATGGCAAAATAAGTAGACTGAGGGATGTGCGGAATGAAATAGAAAAAGGATTGGTTGAACGATGGGAACTGAGGGGCCAAAAAGGGTTGTTTTTTGTTTTTTTTTTCCAAGTGTTCCTTTATTCAAAAGAGGTTTACAATAACTACTAAGCACTTGAACTCATCTGTCTACATTTTCTAATTATTAAAATTTTGAGATGCAATAACTGCAATAGCAGACTTAATAGTAAGTATATAATAATAGCACTACATCATAAAGCCCTATCTGAAGGCTTAGTCCTGTTCAATCGGCGAACTAATTCGCAGTTAACTAATAGTTGCAACATCTCAGTATTGACGTGTCAGTGGAGTCTTTTTTCGTGTTCTTTCCTCATTGACTGTTTTAATCCTCAGGTCATCATTTCTAATAACCACTTTGTTTTGAAATTTTGGATCAGTTTGACGTTCGTTTTTTTAAAACAGCTAAAGCTGGATGCCATGCAGGTTTCAGAATTTGCTGGTATAGCAAGAGCTTATTGTGAATTTCTAATTCTGTCTTCCGAATAGCCAATACATTTTCCCGTATTTTAAATTGAGCTATTTTTTCTTGACTCGTTCCATTTTAATTTAGCATCAACTGTCATTCAGATACTTGGCTGTGTTAGCATAAGGCACTTTTTTGGAATTGAATGTTATCCTTTTTGTGGTTAACTGAACCAAAAATGGTAGGAAAAAAATACTCCGAGAAGAGAGGGAGAAATGAGCAGAATAAACAAATGGAAAAGAAATTATGATTTTCATTCTGTTTTGTGATTTAGAAGGTGATACCGTTGAAATTTCAGCGCAACTCCCAACTCTCATCTTTCTCCTGAAATTGCGTATTGCGGAAGCCCTCGTCAAGAAGAGCTAAGGTCAAGGTGTAGCAGCGTGGACAGGGAAAGATCGCCCTCGGCAGTAAGTAATTCGTAGAATCAAATTTAATTCGAGTTATCACGCGTCATGTAAGCAATTTGATTTTTTTTACGGTTTTATTGTGTTTATCATAAGATTTCACAATGGTTGGAAATAAATGAAAATAATACTTCATTGTAGAGTCTCATGAAAGATCACTTGGCACTAAGTTCAGTCACTGATCGAATTTCACCGCACATCACATTTCTAGACGCTAAGGGTATTGAACAACTCAGAAAAAAAAAAAAAAAGAACTTAGTAGAAATACAAAAATACTAAGAAAAAAAAAATAGAAAAATAGTAAAAAAGGAATAGGAACACTGTAAAATCGTACGTACTTAAAACGCGCAAACGCGTACTAGTTCGGTCAAATATAATGTACACGGACTTAGATGAACAAAACGGTCTGAACTGAATATATTGAACTTTCAAAGATGGAGTAACAACGGCTTTACATACAGAGCGCAAGAATAGTACATTAACGCCACGATGGCTATACGAGACTGTCCTAACCGACACCGCCCCGACTAGGTCTCGGCTTGAACCAGTATTGCCACTACCCCCGGACGCAGGGTTGCCCATCGGAACGCGGTGGTAGGCCAGGAGCAGGACTTGTCCAATAGTACTAGATCATGATAAATATAATTAAGTACAATAATTTACTATGCATAAGACCGTTCGTCCGAACCGATAATAATTTCCCATCATAGATCTTAGCCTATTAGCGTACGGTCACATCTCCTGAGCACGGAGGTATAAGAGACAACTCGTTCAGTACGTGCAGCGATCAGAGCGGCGTACCGGAGAACTAAGTACCTAGTTGGTCGGGACCAACAAACACAAAAGAGTTAAATGGTGAAACTATAAAACAATTCCTTCATTGAGGATGATCCATTTCGCCTAATCGTGGTCAGAAGTAATCAATTTGATATTTTACAGTCCCCTCAGCTGCAGACGTCCGAAGGAGAAAGAATGCGGTTAATGGAATTGGCGACAGTGCTGAATAAAAGAGTCGAACACGAAAGAAGAGAACTCGACAAAGCATTGGTAATAATTATCGGCCGTTCATTATGTGAAAGCGGCGCGTGAAATTGAAAACGGTAGTATCAAAATATTTTGCTATCGTTGAAGGACGAGCTGCGAAAAGAGCGACAGCGAGGAGCCAAATTGGAAGTGAAACTGGCGAAAATGGAAATGGAAAAAGTGGGAGGAGCAAGGGCGAGCTATTATCGAAGTAATAGCACTCCTAATTCGGCCAAATCAACAATCAATAGCGGCGAATTCGAAGCGCTAAAAGACAAGTAATGTAGAAAATCAGCTATGGTCGATCGAGGTATTAGATTGAGTTGGTTACAATAAATTGGTTCGCAGAAAATTAATTTCTAATTTCGGTTTCAAAATTTTTTCAAGGTGCGAGCTCCTGCAAGAAAAATGCTACGCGTTGGAAGCAAGACTCGAAACGACGAGGAGGGAAAAAGACGAGGAAAGCAAGATGTACATGAACATAATCGAAGAGGCACGGCAAACCTTTAAGGAGCACATCAGACCTGTTAAAAGCGCCGGACGTTCTACTATTTCGCTTCCATGACGGACAATGCGGCAAAATCGATGCCAATTTATTTACAATGGATTCCATCGAACTCCGCTGATCACCAAGGGCGTCGAATTGATTGCAAAAATATAGTCTAGTGTATCGGAATACGAGCGGCCAATCGATTTGAAAGAATTGTAATTATTTTGCGCGTTCGAGTAAAATTCATTGTTCTTTCTTGGGTGTGTTAACTTTAAAAAAAAAAGTCAGCTCGCTCAACGGTTGAATGATGAGTGAATGATGAGCTGCAGAAAGGAAAGGTCTATTGTAACCGAAACTGATCATTTATTCTTGCATTTTCGGTTTGAAAAATCTATTGATAATACATAAATTTCGAACGTAAAGGTATTTCATTTTCAAATTCCACATACATTAGCTAATTTGCCGGAAAATATCCCCTTTTCTGGTGAGGGATATTTCCTTTGAAAAAGGGATATTTTCATAAGGTTAGGTTAGCTTTCAGGAAAACAATTCTACACTTTTGTATACCTGTGGGATATTGTTGAGACATTTAAAAGAAACTGGCTAAATGTTTTTTTTTTAAGAAATGAGATTTTTTCAGGATAATAAAATGGGTCACTTCCTACAAAACGGGATATATTTTTTTAAATTGGGCTGTTTTCATGGTTTTAACTCGGTTTACATTCAGAGAGATGGGATCTATCCCAGAAAATAGTTATTTTCTAAAAAAAAAGGAACATTTCTTCGAAAATTGGGATAATTTTTCTTCTATAATAGAAATAACTTTATCGGCTGGAGAAGCCTTATTTTTTTATTAGGCCATTGTTTTAGTTTTATTGCATTTCAAAATTTTATCACTCCGTTTTTCGCATTTTTTGCCTGTTTTTCCCCGATAACTTTTGAACCGACCACTTTTACATATTACTCAGAGGCGAGGAAGAGCTATCAAAGTCCTACAATAAGGACTTGAGTCTCCACGGAACTTTTAGCACCCAAGAAAACCCAAAACACGTTTTTTTGTGGAATATATACCTATCGAAAACAAAAAATAATCGTTGTCGTTTTTTTATTTTTCAATCGAGTCTAAATCAAATTTCCTCTAATAGCTTACACTTTACCAATTTTCAAAATTCGCGAACGTGGCGAAAAAAAATTTTAATGATAAAACTTCAAAAGTATGAAAAACAGAAAATATTGAAAAAGATTTATTAAATGTTAGAATTTGATAATTTTCACTTGAAATTCGAATTCTACGTCTAATTTCGTATGAGAATGAGTAATAAAATAATATTGAACTGTCCTGTAAGTATTTGCAACGAATTTTCAAAGTTGAAAAACATAAACGGTCTAGTAATAAAAATGAGAAAAACTTATCTTTGTAGTCAATTATCCGTCGTTTTGATGTCAAATTCGGATTCAGCGTTAAATTTCCTATAAGAATAGCTTACAAAATCGCTTAAAAACAAGAGTTTAATATTTCAATCTTACTGAGCCAGCGGAGCTCGAAATTTCGGCCGGCGAAAAACTCGATTTACGGAAAATAATTTCTGTGGCGCTGTATAAATTATTTTCTCCAAATTTTTTGCCTTACACGCGTGTAAGGCATTCAAATGAAGACTTCTGCATAATAAAACAACTGATTTAAATGAATTTAGACCCCGAAAATTACGATTGAAGGTCAATTTTCGAGAGTTTGAGAACTGATTTTTTTGGACCACTTGCAGATTTTTCCGAGAATTGAAAAAAATAACAAGAATACATCTTGGCAAGACACAACTTTCCTAAAAATTTCAGATTTTTATCTGTATTGAGAGAGGAGTAAAAAATCGTTAACTGTTCGGTTGAAAAAATTCGCAGGGGTCCCCCTTGGATTTCTCGCAAAAAAATTTTTCCTATCGATTTAGCTCAAACTCAGCATAATGATAGTTGATGATGTTTATATCAATAATATATGCTTCATTCATTGTTTCTTTTACACTAAATCGATGAAAAGAATGGTTAAAGCTGAAAAATGTTATGTTTTAGTTATACTCAACTAATATCGTTGAATTACGCATAAACTGTTGAAAAATGGATAGGGTACATTAAATGGCGAGAATGTGGTCTATCAAATCACCTTACTTTTAGTATATTCAAACATCTGAATTGACGACTTAGTATTTTCTAAGAAATAGGAGGTCCAAGGAATTGGAACAATCCGTATGAAAACTGTGGGAATTTTTTATTTATTTTCTCAATGAGTACCGGGTGTAATGCTTTGGCAACACTGGTTTCAGTTTCACCTTTTGAGTTGATACTTAAACGGCAAAGCCTGTAATTTATTAGCGAACGAAAATATCGGTACCTATTATTTTTTATCAATTTTTATTTTTTATTAGCATTATTATTATTATTTTTTATTTTTTTGTTGTTGGTGTGAATAAACATTGATTTTTTTTGTCGATATATTGGTACCATCGATGTTGTGGACTTTCGAGTTTTGGAATATTGAACATAGATGTTGAAGCTTCGATGTCCCAACCTTATTATTTATTTATTTATTTATTTTTTTATTCTCGTTTCATTGGAAAAACTGGAACTCTGTGCTAGTTCTTATCCTGTACTGGAATTGTCCATTTGCAGTTTGTTAGTCGAGCTATAGCCTAACGCGATCGGATTCGACGGTCCAGCTCGAGCATGAGCCAAATGGACGGCGGAGAACGTGGGACGTTAATTAGACACGTCTGGCGATCGGGACGGCTAGCAACAGAACTGATACTCCGGAGTCAGCTGAGGTCTCGAAGGGGGGAGTCTACCTGGACTGAGAGAAAGTGGTTTTCAGACAGTCCTCATCGTCTTATCCTTCTCGGCCATTTCCTGATCGGGATTCACCGTCGCCGATTAAATTGCAAAATCGCCGAAGTAGCGAATTTCCAACCGAACATTGGAATAACATTTATATTCTTCCGGAATGGAAAATTTACAGTAGCTGATCTGATGATAAAAATATAACAGATGACCGACGTCGCCATTAGCTGGATAATCCACGAACAAGTTAAAATTATACACCTAGTTAATCAAATACGTAATTTATTCCAATCGAAATCAATGGCCAAAATTAAAGGGTTAAATAAAAATCAATCTGTAATGGAAAAAATCACAACCCCTACCGATTCCAGTTATTTAAATTAAATTTATTCAAAATAATTTAACATCGTCTTTTATTATTCAATACTCAAAAAAAAATTTTAAAATAAAATTTAGTCCGTAAGAAAAATTATGGTTACAAAAACGAACAATTTTTTCTCCAACATTTAGCAGTTTCCTGTCAAAAATGGAAATGCGTGGATTATTTTTCCCACAGTTTATCAATCTTTTAGACACTCTGATTCACTGGTTTTTTCGATATGAGCCTAACACTTTTTTGACCAACTCTATTTTTACCGGTGTTCCCGAAAAACGAAAGCCGTTTCCAAGCAAAGGTGATAATCAGCGAGGTGTTGAGCTTCTGTTCTCTTTCAATGTTTGCATAGCGGTGAAATGCAAATGCTTTTCTTCTCGGTCAACTCGGGATCAATATAAGAAACATCGTTTCTGTCTCGGTTTCAGTCAGTGAACGCAAGATGAACGACATTCTGACGACCTGCGCCGTTTTGACGATTCTATGCGTGAGTTTTCTTAATAAATTATCTTTAGGGGAAAAATTTTTTTTTTTTTTTTAAATGTTATCGAATTTTTTTTTTTAATCTTTAATATTGATGGAAGAAGAAATGGAAATTGTAGGAAAACGTGTTGAATGGGAAATGTCATAAGTTGCGGCTATATTCGGGAACAAAGTTGAACAATGATAACATATTGGGCCATGGTCTTGCAATCCGTATCACGACTTCCATTCAGACGTGACGGAGCGCATAACAAAAACGCTGCTCGAAGGGCTGATGAAATTTTAATAAAAGGACGCCGACCTCCAATGTTCCCTTCACTTTTAATGCGTCGACAGATTCGTCCTTGCTCATCTCACGAAATCCCAACGACGGTTTCAAAAGTTGTCGCTTCTAAAATAAAAAACATCGCGACGCGAAGGATAAGGATTTTTTAAGCTCGATCTCCGAGGTGTTCATCTGTACGGAAATCGCTTATTTCAAAAGGAGCCACTTGCGTAGCATTTTCTGCGAAAAATTCACTAGCGAACGCTCGAGACAAATTTACCTATAAAGTACCGATGCAAAAAAAATCCATATAAAATCTACGCACAGACGCCGACAGATGCGATGCCGATAAATTAATTAAATTATGGAAATATTTTAAGCTAATTATCAATGTTCATTTTCTAGCTCAATTCTTAATTTTTTCAATTAAAACTATTTTTTTATTATTTCTCAATATATATATAACCAAAAGTTATCAAAAATATTATTCTCAAAACTGTATCCAAGACTTGAAAATAAAATCCAATTGTATAACTTGTACACTCAAGTCCAAAAAAAAAAATTTTTTTAAATTAAATACTGCACCATTTTTACAACCATGATTTTCCTATCAAGTAGAAATTTTCAAAATTCTCTCTCGGGGGAGGGCAACAATAATTTGCACGGGTGAAAAATTACCCACGGGCCGGTTCTTTGTGAACTTTGCGAATTTTATATTTCCTCAACAATGTTTCACGTAAAGCGCAATAATAGAAATTCATCATCTATACCTTAAAGTTGACGATCTTGACATATTTTTCTCGAGTAATCCTTTCCCTTATGTATCTGCGGCGTGTATCTTCGAAGCGTTTGGTCATTACTGCGGAATCTCAAGGGTCAGCCAAACGGGGTCGATCGGAAGGTCGAGGAGTCGAAGATATAGCCAATAAACGGCGGAACAGGTTCAAATATTGGTATAATCTTTGGCAAACGTTAAAGAACCGGTTGAAAAATTGCCGTTCGCAGAATAATATAGTGTTTTCCTTTTGAGTCGGCAAACAGGTATGACCCATGATAATTTTTTTCTTCAGAGAGATTTTTTTTTTTAATTTTTGGAATGAAACTATTTTTTTGTCTTCTCCAGGTGGTCGCATTACTTCTTCCTGCAGGTTGAGGGGGAGAAAAACCTGCAGGTTGAGGGGGCCATAAGTACCCTTGGTCCTATAATGCCCTGAAGAAGCCCGAACGGGCGAAAGTACTCGGCTGAATAATAAAAAATGGAGAAGAGGCCGCCTCGTTTTTCTCCCCCTCAACCTGCAGGATTTTTTTGTCGATATATATATTGAACCAAAAATCTAAATCCTTGGCCTCTTTAATCATATCATATTTTTTTAAACAAAATCTTGCAAAAATTTCACCACATTTCTATCTGAGAGACTAAAAATTAGAAAAAACGCAAGCACTGCGCGAATAAATCGGAAGTACTGCGTGTATAAGTCGAACGATAAAAATCAATAGCCGTCTGCATGTCATATATACAATAATTCTTGACATCGAGCGTCAAAAAATATTTTTTCTTACCGCCTGGAAAAATCAAAATAGAAAATTTAATCCAATTTCCAAAATCCAATTTTCGCACATTTACCAGGAAGTTTTTCTTCTGCAACTTAAAAATTCGATTGTTTTTTACTAGGATATGACAACCTCTTTTAACGATCCAACGTGTTAAAACTAACTTCGAAAGAAATGCAACGTTACTGTATTTCAGGCCGCTTGTCCGAGCGTAAAAGCAGCTCCGCAAGAATTTGTTTTGCCCTGGATACAACCGACGCCTTGGATGGACTTGCGACTGCCTCCGCACGCTATCGAACCTCTCCGAGAGCCTTTACTGCCATTACCTCTGATTTATAGCCACTCGCCATTACCAGCCCACGAACTACATTATCCTTATTATCCTGAGCCTAACGAACTGGACGATTTCGAGCAAAATTTACGCCTCGGTAGCGCAATTGGAGCGTCGACGGTTGACGACGTTTTCGATTTTGACGAAGGTTTCAGACAGAACGCGCAAAGCGATAGCCCTTGTTCGAGGACGAGATGGAGAAAGACGAGTTGTTTCAATTCGACGACCGTAGTCAAATGTAGGCCGAATGGGAGTTTCACGTCTCGCCAATGCCCATCCGGTGCGAAGTAAGTCCTTATGTTAATAAAATATTGGCTTTTTTTTTTTTTTTTTTTTTTTTTTTTTTTTTTTTTTTTTTTTTTATTGATTTCTTACGGGCCGAAGCCCAATTACAATGTGAAAATTTAATATAAACAAAGGAATACATGATGTGATTACATAAGATAACAAAATTAAAAACAAAAACACCTCTTCGAATAATATGAAAATGAAATTACAGGAAAAATTTAAGCACTTCTCTTAAAAAAATATTTAAATTGGCCAATTGATAACACAAAAAAATCAAAATTAATATCATTGCTCAGATCATTCACCAACCGCTGAGATCTTTGGATTTTAACGTGATTAGATAATTTTTGAGAATTTATTGTATTATTTGAAAAGTGTTTCTTTTTAGATCAAACCCACAAACTGCAGCCAGTTTATTTTTCTTTTTTTTTTAACAACATACTTACCTAAGTACTGTTTTGGTTTTTGTTTGTACATTTATTTTCTTTAAAAAAAATTGTTGAAAGTTTTTCTAAAATATTTTTTTTTTACAAGACAATTTTCTTAATTATTTTACATACCTACTAATTCTTTCGTTTGAATTACTTAAAACAGTTTATTTGATTTTTTCAATCAGAAATTTTTTTATTATTGTTGTAGCTATTTTATTTTTACATTTTTCATTTATTTATTTATATTTTTAATTTAAAAGGTACAAAGAGCAACTATTAAAATGTATGTCGTTGTAATTACGGGTTTTTACAGTTATATTACAACTTTTTTGTCAAATTTTTTTTCAATCATACAATTTCTTAGAGCAGATTTGAATTCATTTCTCAACACAATGTATGCATTCATTTTACAAATTTATTTCACCTTTCAGCCGTTTTTCTCTAATAATAAATTATATTTTTCCATTAAGGGATATAGGCCTACCGTACCTCATTTCACCGAAATTAATTTGCAATAAAATTTTATTACAGTTGCGTGAACCAATTGGGCGTCTGTTTACGAGGTCGGCGCCTTTCCCGATCATTCACCTGCCCCGGTGCCGGATTTTTCCCAGATCCGAACACTTGCAGGGTTTACCACGTCTGCGCGGCAGGCGTCAATAATATACTCTCTGCTACCAATTTCACTTGCTACTGGCCTCAAGTCTACGATCCGCAGAAGCAAAGCTGCCAGAGAGAGAGTAAAGAGAGTCCGTGCTATCGTTTCAAATGCGCGGGACGCGGAACGGTCGCATATCCGGGCGACGCTAACATTTACGCTACTTGTTCAACGAACAACCGAGTCGCGAGCTTGAGCAAGTGCGAGCCGAATTGCGGTTGGGATGACGCAGCGCAGGAATGCCAATGCCCGTATTGTACGAAAGAAGGTACTTGTATACATTTTGTCGAGGAAAATAAATATAATTACACGATAAAAACCATAATCTCGTTCGTTATTAAGAGAGGGAAAAAAACGGTTAATACCAAAGCAAAAATTGAACAGGAAAAACGCAAAATAACTTGCTGTACTATTTTAGCTCAAACGTTTGAAGGGAGAAACGGATGTTTCGAATACAGGGCCACCCGTGGTGTAGTGGTATGGAGCGTCAGCTCTCTACACGGTGGAGCCGGGTTCGAATCCGGCTGGGGTCAAGCTCATATTTGGCCCGTCCCTTCGTCCTCCATACTCAGGGGGTGAGGCAATGAGTAGCCATGAGCGAAATCGTCAGAATTAATAAGTGCAGGGTCGATGGTTAATCTTCTGCTTCCCATGTGGGAACGTCTGATGACGTCCACGACTGGGAAAATATTTCCCACTTGCACGAAAATGCAAGGTGAGAAACGGAGATAATGGACAAAATTAACGGGAAAGAATGATTTTAAAAAAATGAACAAGGAAAAAAATTAGGCAAAGTGTGAAACAGAAAAAATATTTTAAAAGCCGAACGAACTTGTTGATTTTTCCAAATATTTCTCTCAAATCGATCAATAGTTAGTTTGCTATCTCGACTGAAAACCCTTTCAACTCATATACTTTCGATTTCAACGTTTTCTCATGATAAACTTTACGCTACAAACCTAATCTACCTAATAAAAACCGTCATTTTCCACAGGAAACATCCCAGCTCTCAACTCCAACGCTTCGCAGTATTACACGTGCTCTCGCGTTTTCAAAAGGCTTGTCAGATCTGAATTGAAAACGTGCCCAGAAGGCATTAGTTTCAATTCGACAGCAGGCATTTGTTTGCCAACGGATCAGATTCAATTCAAATTATTGCCCACAATTGGAGAGCAGGAGATTGATCACATTTCTACAGAATCCGGCCAAGACGATTCGACATCAGAAGAAAACTATTCGACAGGCTGAAGTCTCGATCGAACGTCGGCCAAATTTATCTGAGTGGGCCAAAAATGTTATCGTTCAGCGTTTGATGCCTTTATTTTGTAACGACTAAATGCCAATGACTTTAATGTGTATTGATGTATGTAATTTATCGAACGATTGAGAATTGATTTTTTTTTACTTTGTGAAATATTTTCTCCCCAGCCATTGTTAAATATTCTCCCATTTTCTGAAAATCGCAGAAAAAATTTCGTTATGGAAATAAATTCTATTTAAAAATTGTCCGTTGAACAGAAAAAAAGGACGGGATTTGGAGCATTTTCTCAAAGAGCAGGACTCCTCCCTTGAGCTCGCACATGTTCATATTCAGCTCGAGCACAATCTCCACTCACCTTGAGCGCTTCCTCCACTCAACTCGAGCTCTCCCTTCACTTGACTCGAGCAACTCATCAGCTCGACTTGAGCATTTCTTCCACTTAAGCCCATCCTCCACTCAAGGGCTATTAGTCTATCATAGACAATACTTTTTGGCCTATTTCAGATCTTTCCTCTAGTCGAGGAGAACTGAAGTATTGGCCCCCCACTCTGCTCTTCCAATCATTGCGGGCAAGCTTTCGATCTTGAAATATCACAAATATCATTTATCTACCATTCTAATATTTTCACGGTTTCATTTTTTCTGTAAACTATAACCGGTTTGTTAATTCTAGTATAAAATTTAAGTGAAGAGAATGAAAAACCATCGTTTCAACTGGTGCAAAAGTTATCGGTTTCTAGTTTGTGAATATTTAAATTTATAGTGGTCACATTAGAGTGCTATAAATAAAACTGCATTCTTAGCTTTGATTTGTGAAATTCAAATCTGTTGAATAAAGGATCGTTACTGGTTTCAACCATTCAACTCATGCTCGTTTAGCAAAACGAATAAGATCGATAAAAGTTGATGATGCCTGTATAATCAATTCCACTAATAAAGATAACCTAAGTTCGACTAAACCAAAAAATTTTTCCACTTTGAACTCGTTTTATGAAAATGTTTGAAAACAACACACTTCACGGTTAGCTAATCCCTTGAGCAATAATTATGAACGGCTTGCGACTCCCATCAAAATCTCAAGGCCCTCCTCGACTCGAACTCCTCGTTCATAATTGCATTACTTTATCATTTCATTTTTAATTTCTTCGAAAAGATATTGAAAATAGATTCCCATTTAATAGGGATGCATCTTGGTCTAATCTTGTCTTGCGGTGAAAGGACTAACTTAATTATCGCATGTCGTAACTTCGACTCGAGTTGCTCAATAGATCCCGAGGAGCGGCTCGAGAACCAGTTCCATTGATGATCCCCGTCAAATGCATTCAGGATATTCGTCGGATCAGAGGCGTAAAGGCGGGTGTAAACGCTCGTGACACAAGCTCGTACAACCTTGATCCTTGCGCCCATTGTTCTGCGGTAATGAACAACCTCGCACTCAGTTACTCAATTCCTATCTTGACGTGAGCGTGATCTTTAGTTTGGACTTGGTCCGTTAGCAGGGAATTCAACGATGATTTCCGTGCGAATATTTTGATTCGATTATAAAATTTATTCAACAGCAATTTTTATTTTATTTAATATTTTAATCGTTCGAGGAAATTTTTTTCAGCGCAAAGTATCGATTTTAGTAAAATCTAGGAGGCTGAATCAAACGAGATCGAAGTGATCTTGCATGTTATCGCTGCTTTTTCGGTTTTTTTTTTTTTTTTTTTTTGAGAATTTGCTAATTTGCTAATTTTACAGCTTCGCATTTTGACGGCGAAGACGAGAAACCTCGTGTCTCGAATTTTGGCGGGAATGAGTTTTTTTGCTTGCTGTCCTACTCTACCGATATTAGCGCTCGCAGCGTTGATCGATTAAGTTTTGAGCCTTAAAATCGACCGTTGAGGTACCTCGTGAACCGAAAGCAGAAAGAGTAAGAAAAGATAACATGTATCTCCATCTGTCCAAAAATTACTTTGGAGATACGAGGTTTCTCGTCTTGACCGTCGATTTGAGGAAATAATTAAAATTACGACCTGTGCCCTTGATTTTCTTTAATTTCAAAACTATTAGGTGTATTAATTGGTTTTGTTTCTATTGCAAGTAAATGATTTTTTTTTACCAGTGACCCAAACCGCTGTACTACTCATAATTATTAATTTGCAGCTATTTCAACAATTAAATTTAGAAACTATAGTAAAGTCAGAATACCTGAACCTAATTTCCTTCGACTTTAAATCAATTGAAAATAATATTTATTCCGCTATAAATTTTTTTTGTGTTTATGTTTATTATTTTTTTAATGTTTTTCAAAACGCCCGCCTTAATCGTGATGATGGCTTCGTCTTCCCAATAATGTGAAAGTCCAGTATTATATCCGTGTTGCTAAAATTATGCTTGACAAACCGCCAGGGATTGACCTTAGTGAGAAAGTGCGAGAAAGATTGACACTGAACGTCACGTTTTCGGGTGAGGAATCATGAAGTATCGATTTTCTAAACAAAACCGCTTTCAGCTGGTGAACACAAGCACAGGTTAGGGAGAATCAATATTCATTCCATCCTCCTTCTCCGAGAGGTGATCCAGATTTCATTCGAAAAATTGTCTCCCTCTTGAAAAATTATAGCCTTAAATATTTTTAACTATCAAATAAAAAATAAAAATTTTTTTCGTCCTATCTACCCTAGCGGTTGCCCAATTTCATAGCCATCACTTCAATACCGAATATTCCGCGGTCTTCTGTGCTATTACTTTTTTGAAAGGCTATTACGTCACGAGTTTGATGATTTCCTCGCCTCGATTCAAAAGTCGACGCTCATCGTGACTCGACAGCTGGCAAGTAGGTGATTCCGAACGACGATCGGAGTGAAAACGTTCGATTCCGTAGAATGTTATTGAAAATGGTGAATCTGGGTCGCGATTATTTTTCGAAATGCGAAATAAACCTGCAACACGAATTCTTACGTTGCTAAAGGGCGAAACTGCGCCAAAATTTGTACATAAGTATTCAACGGATTGAATCACGATTTTTAGCAGTTATATCACATTATAATACGAATACGATTACATTAAAAATACAATAAAATCACGACGATCACGATTGTAATAGAATTTCAATACAATTAACGAGGCTTATGAGAATAATTTTTAGGAGTGCAACAGAAAACAAATAGAGTAAGACACGCCTAGAAAGTAGATGAACAAAATAATCTAAAACCAATAACGAAATAAAATAAATGTAAATAGCACAGTAAAAAAGTAAGCAAAATTTAAAAAAAGATTATAAAAAACGAGCGATAGCAGTAAAAAAATCAAGCAATAGAAAAAATAATGAGTTAGAAGAAATAATAACATTAAATGAGAGTTTAATAAAATACAATAAAAAAAAACTAAAATCATGATTAATTAAACAAATAATTAAACAAATATTAAATCAAAATGCTGTTACCACTCTACTAAAATGAATACATTTACTTATAAATAAGACGTTATTAATACCAAATGATACGAGTTAATAAAAATAGTAAATAGTAATGCAATGTAATAAGAATACAAAAAAAATTATAAAAATAAAAAAACTTGGACAAAAAAAAAATAAGGAAAAACAGGAGGATTGAGAAGAAATAAGGAGAAAGGTGGAAAATATTATGAAAAATGAGCAATCAGTCTATTACCAATATTACGGTATGATTTTTTCAGCTCTAAGTGTAATCTGGGTTTTGTGCTTTACGGCAATGATCCGAATTTAAATTAGGGGGGTTCGATACGTGGCATGGGTCCGTATTTCCACTAAAGGATACATAAAGTGTATATTAAGTTTAAATTGTAAATTATTTCTGCTAATAAGTTGATTTTCTTATCGTTAATCTCATTTTTCCTAATATTTTTTAAAATGAATAAATATAAGTGCTCATTTATTTCATTGTTAAGCCATAAGCCTATATTACAACAGTACAAGTAATAATAAATAATGATGCAAGCGATCGCAGCGCCGGAAATGAGTAAAAAATAAATCAATGCTCTTGAAAGAAGAAAAAAATAAGAAATTACTGAAATTATTTGTCTTGATAAAGAATGCTCATTGCAGTGATAATAATCCTTCCCGGAAATCGATGTTTAATTCGCTCGTAATTTAAGCCAAATTATTACTATCATTATTATTATTACTATTTTTTTTTTATTATTTTTTTTTTAAAAGAAATTTCAAGGCATTGAGAGCTAATATAAGAGAATCAGATGGCTCTAAATTTGGAACATCTATGATTAAGGGTAAAGTTGGTCTTGCATATGTCGACCTTGATATCGAGGTGCTTTCTCTCAAACCGATCTGGCCGAATAACAAGATATCTCTCAACACTTGCTCCATACGAATTTTCACCGCCAGCTTTCACCCAAATCGGATTAGTGTTATCAGTTGGATCGATAAGGCGAAACCAATATTTTTACCTCTATGTGTGCGCAGTGATTATATAACCAAATTGAATACTGTATTCAGTGGTAGCGCGTTTTGCAAGCAGGAAATTCATATTTGTTGTAGCCGGATAGGACAAAATGCATGACCATGCGTAGCGCCGTGACCTTACCGACACAGATGATACGGCTAATGTAATTCGGACAGCTGACCTCGGCGATTTCGCTTTCTTCTCGCCCACTGACCGCTCTTCGTTCCTGCAAGGTTGTTATACCGCAAGGAACTGGGAAATGGCTTGAATAAATGCCAACCCGCAAATGAGGGGAAAGAGGATGAGGTTGAAATTAATTTTATGAATGAATTTTATGAATTTTCTATGTGAATAGAATATAGGGTTAAGACACCGTCGTTTTATACAGCGAATCAGAAGAGCAAGATGAGCATTTAATGCTTCTAGTACTTCCCCAAACGGAAATAAAATGGTATTCTATAAGATTTGAATTCACTCCCGTAATCAAGGGAGCCTATTTGTTCAACTGAAGATCGAAAACGCGATATCTTTTAATCGAAAAATTGTAGTTTTTTTTTTTCGTTTTATTCTAGGAAAATAGAATTATTTTCTTCTTCGTAAATATTCTCCATGAAAACATGTGTAAAGTAAAAGATTGGCCGGACATTTATTCAATGCACCCTCGTAGTCTCTTCAGAAGACCCTGCGTCTCCTCGAGGAGACTGTTCCCCTGGAGAAAGGAGCCCCCAGAGCAGGAGCCACCCCCTCCTCCACGAAGAATCGGCTCGTTTCTCAGACGCCCCTCAGTACCGTGATATCCTCCCCGTCTTCAACATGTGGTACTGGTAAGTAATCGAAAAATTGTTAATTTTTTTAATACCTCAATTTTGTTTCAAATTGGAATATTGCGTACGGCGTGAAACGGGATGGGCAATTTTAATTTCGAACCAGTCCACTCACATTAGCAACAATATTTATTTCGATGGTTTTCTCGTAACTCGAATAATTACGGAGCTATGATGGCCCAATACTGACGCAGAAAGTGTCATCCGTAAGTTTTTGCTTCTTTTTTTCACAAAAAAAAAAAAAATAAATAAAATAAGATAAAATTAATTAATATAAAAAAATAATAATAATACTTGAAGCAATAGAAAATTATGGTGGAAATGCAGCCCATAGGTTATTATGCAAAGAACACGACAATAAATTAATTCACACGACAAAAAGTTTGAAAAAAAAACGCTAATAATTCAAACACTATCGTACACAGCACAGAATGCAAATATTTCAAAAATGCTAAATTTAGTTAATAATGTAAAACAAATAAATAGAAATACTGGGCTAAGTGAAAACAATTTAAATGATTACACAAAAAATAATTAAGAAGGAGCTCTAAACTTATGACCACACTCCAAATAATTGTATAATAATACGTAAAAGTACTTGGAAAACAAATTGTCCTCCAAAATGTTTTCACTATAGTGCGCTGGCCCATAATCTGTACTTAATAATGATCTTGGTGCAAGGATATTATTCAAAAGTCCATACCTTGTACCATAGACATCAAATTAAAAATTCTGTTCCGCTAAGTATTCCAACATTTTTCAATTCCTTATCTGCTAGTACACTCAATCGCCCCAATACAAACTCCAATCTTCGATTTCTCATTCCTGCAGCAGCGGACATGGAATTAGGCGGGTGGGCTTCGTTGTTGTCCAGTCCCGCTCTTTGTGGTCAAGTAATCCTGCAATCTTGTTACGCGAGAGCTGGAAATATCCCAAGTTTTCCTCAACTTGATTTCGTGTCGGCTTCTGTTGGTTCTTAACGAATTTTATTTCCTCTAAAGGAGGAAATTCCACCTTGAACAATTTCCCCTTCGTGTTCGGCCATTGGTCAAAACAATGCTTTCATTGTTTGCTAAAATGGCGCCATTTTTCTGTAACTTATGGAAGAGGAACTTCCGAAAATCGGAAGCGTAAAACGTCTTGGTTGACTATTGTTCTCACAAATAGAGCACGCGTGGATATTCGAGCTAAAATTTTTTATTTATAATTCAAACAATAAACCATTCTAATGAGCCGAAAAGCTATTTAGAAGCGACGTAAATTTAAAAACCATTAAAAGAAATTTTCTACACAAAAGAATGACAAGACTATTGCATCATGTGCACTTGGAAAAGTAGAAATGTTGAGCGAGAGCTTTAAATCCGATAATAGCAGGCGCCACGGTGAAACACAGACGGGAAGTTATTTTATTATTCACTATTATGTCATGAAGTGAATTTATTGTTCGTCAAACAACGATATACATCGACATAGCTCATTCTTCCTGAATTAATTAAGCCATTCGAGTTAGCTAGCTCGTTCGCCTTGGAAAACGGTTGTAAAACTAGATAAACTTTTTCTCATTCGAAGACAAAGTGCAATTAAATGCAATCAATGGATAAAAATGTCATAGTGTCTGTCTATTTTCAAAAAATTAATAAATACTGGAGTAAAGTGTAAAAAACATAAGAACAAAAAATAAATCAATCAATCAAACAATTAATAAATACTGGAATAAAGTATAAAAAAATAGAAATAAATCAATCCGAAAAATTAATAGCTACTGGAAAAAAGTATAAGAAACATAAAAACAAAAAATTAATAACTACTAGAATAAAGTATGAAACACATCAAAATAAAAAATTTATAAATCAATCAAAAAATTAATAACTAAGTACTGGAATAAAGTATAAAACACATCAAAACACAAAATTAATAAATCAATCAAAAAATAATAACTACTGGAATAAAGTATGAAACACATCAAAAAATTTAATAAATCCTTCAAAAAATTAATAAATACTGGAGTAAAGAATAAAAAAGCATAAAACCCCCGTTTTTAGTATTTTTATCATGTTTATTAAATAATTGTTTCAAAAGCCTGGAATTTCCAGAATAATTCTGACTGCAAAAGCTTTTGATAGGCTTTTCAATAATTATTATTGAATTTCGGGTATCGCAGTTCTTGAATTTTATCGCGCGGAGATCAGTCAAATTTTTGTTTTCGTTGGATTTGAATAGAGCTCTTCTACAAAATCATAATCGACCCACGCCTCGTTTATTAATTCAGACGCTCGATTACAACTTCTTCGTTAAATGGTAAAAATTCAGACGAGCATATCGAGGCGATTTCATCGCAGATTTTTTTCCGTTTTCAGTTTCTCTATCGTCGAACAGAAACTTAGATTACGTCGACATGGGAAGCATCTCATGCAAATCGAACATCCGCGTTGTAAATTTTGAATGTCATTGGCGCGGCCATAATGAGCTAATTTGAGTGCGGACGCGAAGGATTCACTAAAATAATATTTCGTTAGCGGACAGGTCGAGCGTGAAAGTGTGTCCACTTTCACTGCAAGAGCCATTGGGCAGTTCGAAACCTGTATTTAACTCTTTTGTATTGTATTTTGTAAGCTGCTTGCGAAACGTCGATAATTCCGAAAGGTCGTGAACTTTTTTGGAATTCAACTTGCGCAATAATTCTTTCCTTCGCGTCGCTTCGAAGGATCGATTTTTCACCGTGCGTAGGTCGAAAATTCATCTAGAACGTTGGAAATTATTTTTCTTATTTCTTTATTATTTTAAATTTATATTTAAATATTTATTTTATTATTTTTCTTATTTCTTTATTATTTTAAATTTATATTTAAATATTTATTTTATTATTTATTATTTATTTTTAAATATTTTTTATTTTATTTATTTTATTATTTAAATATTTAAATTATTTTTCTTCCGCTTCAAGTTGCAAGCGAACGTTTTTATAAAATTCGCAAACTTGTCGAAAAAATTCGAAAAATCCGAGCTGAACCGGTTTTATCTAACCTGCGAGTTTGACATCTGACCGTGACATTATAAAAATTACTTTTTTGGCGAACGGCGTCCTTAGAATAAAATATAATCGCGAAGCGCTCATTCGAGTTCGAGCTTTCGACAAATTTCTCACGGATCGTAATTTCTGGAAGTACTTCGCCATCTTCGATCGCCTCTCAAATCTTGATGAGTGAAAGTTTCGCGTCATCATTCGTCAAATGATGAATTAGTTCATACCAAATCTGTTGATACTTGATCGGTTCTTGATGTATTCTCGTCCCACGTGATACCCTCAGAAAGTACTCAAAATTTACCGAAATTTCCCTTCTGCGTTTGCAAGAAAAAAATTTAAAAAACTTCCGCTATAAGAAAATTAATTTTTGTAACGAGTCTCTATTTCCATTGACTGAGAGCTCCTCTGAATTACTAATTTGGAGCTATTTTATAATGTGGCACATTTTATATGGAGACAATCTGAAGGAATCCGTCCATCGCAAGTTATGTCAATTGATAAAAAAGCCTCGAGGCCGTTTTCTACTCGACAGGGGACATCCCGTTCGGCTGGACTCGAGGAAAACGTGAGCGACGAGGTTGAAACTTCGTGATCCGGCGACCCGGAGGCATCCGCAAGCTTAAAAGCACGCTCTCTGTTTACTTCTGAATCGACTTTTACCACAGCAATGATGAATGAGCGTTTTGAAGAGGAGCTCGCAGCGGGAGTACTCGCCGATGAGCGTTGGAAACCGAGAATTCGAATGGCAGGCGAAGCTTCTGTGCGGTAAACTTGCAGCATTCGTATGTCGAAGAATATTGTGAACGCATATCTCACACCATAGCTACCAAACAGCTCTGAAGATGCCCGAATGGCCGAAAGCGCTCGGCCTGATAAAAGGAAAGATGAGGAGAAGCCTTGAGAGTCTCTCGTCAATTTAATACTGTAGAAATGCACTAACCAAACGAGGAAGTAGGTATTATAATTTTTATCATCGATGACTGGTAAGATCAATAGTTGCAGTGAAATTATTGACGAGGATAAGATACCATTTAGTCGGTGTGGTCTCCAATCATCAGCCACTCTTCCGCAATCCTTAACGGTGAAAATTACTTTTGAACGTTTGAAATGGGAATAAAATCGAGAGAAAGTCGATCGGTCGTATAGATGGAAAACGAAGAGCACATGACAAAAATGGGGAGGTTTCAGTAAAGTTACAATCAGTGTTGCACGTTCAGGATTGCGAGCTGCACAAGATGGATATTTAAAGATCAGGGATGCTGGAGGTTGTTGACGGCATTATACGGACGCTAATATTATTTAAATACAAAATTCAGTCCTGTATGTAATGAAAGAGGGGGGAATTATTGGTATGGGGGGAACAAAGTTGCAGTTGATATAGAGATATTCGATATGTGGGCACGTGAGGCACTGGCGGGTTTATAGGTGGGTGGAAACAGCAATAGGGCAAGACAAGTGAAGCCACTTACCGCCATTCAATGGAGCCAGAGCACATGAGGCATCACATTTCATTAAATGTTTTCCTCATTCTTCGCTCACAATCCATTATTTTAGTACCGAAATTGACATCCGCCTAAATCCAATTGCAATCCCTTAATGCTCAAGCCATCTTGGACTTGAGCTCAAAAAGAATTTATACTTTTCCTTCTCGTCCTTCTCGGCTGTGGACCCTAGGGCTCCACGTCGCCCTGAGGATGCCCGAATGGGCGAAAGTGCTCGGCCAGCTAATAAAGAATTGGAGAATGAGTCGCCTGGTTTTTCTCCACCTCACAACCCCCGGACATAAAGAATTTATACTTCGAAATAAACATGGCATCCGCGAGTATATTGGAGCTCAACATGCGGCTCTAGAGTGGGGGAAAGGCCGCAGCTTGGAAGGCTTGGCCACGCCCTATAAGGCTCACTCTCGTATGTCTCTTAGGAAAGCCTAATTTTTTATTAGAATAAATTTGAATTTCACAAAAAAAGGGGTTGAGAAAATCAATTGAATATAGTTTCTGAATTTATGTGTTTAATTTTTCAAATGGAAAAATTATTAAATTTTCTCTGAAAGACTTATGAAAAATGTCAAAAGAAATCCATATCGTCCCAGTCATCTTTCGAAAGGCTAGCCGCAAGATTGACCACCGGTGAAACGAGAATTTCGAAGGCAGCTCTTGAACAATCTTACTACCGTCAGACTTCTCCGTGACTGTTGCTTCTTATCCCAGAAGACACGTGATTCCGAGTTGCTCCCCTTGGGGCTACGATTCATCATACTCCCAGTAGATCGTCTCCAATTTGTTTCGAGTCCTCAGGCTATGAACAGAAGTAGAGCGCTATATTTTCGACAATGTAGAACGATGATTCCATCGAGTAAGTGAAATTCCCTCATGTTTTAAATCTCAAACGTTCAACCGGACGCATAATAACAACTAAAAAGAATTAGACGCAAAAAATTTGAACAAAACAATCGGGAACAAATTACTTTCTAAGTAGAGACAACAAAAAAAATGAAAAATAATAATCAGAAACATTGACGAAATTAAAAAACGACTAAAATAAAACCGATACTCGACTAACAACAGCAGCAAAAAAGCTACATTTAAACACAATTTACGTCAACACTTCTACAAAACAAAACAAAAAATAAAAAATGTATAATTTTAAAAAAATTAAAAATGTAAAATTATAATGGTAATAAGTAACTGCTTACAATCAATAAGTCGAGTATTATTTGCAAAGAACTGCAAAAAAACACCAACTAAAAAAACAACTAAAATGTAGTATGTTGGCACAACTGAAAGCCTTTAATTGGCGCGTACTTCATATCGAGTGCCTACAAAAATAATAAGTATTAAAAATTAGATAAAGACTAGAATAAAAACTGCAATTAGAAGAAAAAAAAACGTGAACAACTTAGAAAATACTACACCAAAAAACCACAACTAAAGAAAACATATACACACAGCAAATTCAAAAATTAATTTTAAAAACAACAGCAGCAAAACGCTAAATTTCTCTTGTTGTTGTTATTTTAATGTTAAACGGAAGCGTAATATTTCTGCAGTTTCTACAATTTCGCATCTATTGTGGTTTGGAATTCAAGCGTTGAAACTAAAAAAGGATAGCGCCACAATCTGGTAAAAAGAAAGCGTCAAACCGTAAACAGCTTATCACATCTGCCACCGGACGCCTTGAACGGCTTGAAAAAGGTGACGGGTTGAAGATGCGCCAGTAGGAAGTGGAATGTCGCAAGATTTCTATGGCTCGGTGATGTCTAGCTAGAGGAAGAATTTCTCGAATGATCGATCCCGCTAAGGGACAAAGATATTGAACATTGGCCTGGGGATGGTTTAATTTATTTATAACTATTTAGCAGCCAATATGATCATTATCTTAGTGAGAATCTCTTGAATTTTACCGTACCCATCTAGAAATTTCGACCATGACAGTGTTGCCAGGTCCCAACCGGCGGTTTGAGGGAACCCTCGACAAGAAAAAGGGGAAAGTGGGTAATTATTAATCGAAAAGAAGGAAGCTTTGGGGATTTTTAGCTCAAGTGAAACGTGATTCCAGCGACATAAAAATAGACTAGCTAGGTTTTAGGGGTTTTCCCCCAAAATGGGGAACCTGGCAACACTGGGTGGATGAGAATCTCAAGTTCCTTAAATGGCTGAATATCTCAAATATTCAAATAAATGAATAAACAATTCAAAAATTCAAACTTCGGTTGAATCAAGTCTCTAGTTGTATTTAGTGGGCCTAAAATGGCGATAAGTGTACATTTCTTACGTAAGTCGCCGTAATGGCACCGTACACGTCTTCCCCACTCCGTATCATTCTAACCGGACATCAGACCAAGAAAGTGGCCATCTGCTGACCTTCCAGTTCTCGTTCAGATGATGCCTCGCCCGGTAGGAATCCGCCTCGATCTTTCACCTTTCGTCGAACTGTGCTTAGAAAACCGAGTCCATAAGCTCGAATCTGAGCGGTCGCATATATGCGGTGACTTTCGCGCTCTAAAAGAAAAAGTTGTCCGCCCCGAAAGTTTTCACGTTTTTATTTTATATTCACCGGACTCATCCAGAATCCGAAACGCTAATTTGTCGGCGGTGTCCTTCGAATTTGGGACGATTTATATTTCCAAGGCTCTCCGCACAAGATTCGTCCTCAGATTTGAATTCACTTCGTGCTCAATGCTCTTGAGTTACGTTGACGTTATTTATATATTCAAGCGGTCTTGCTGCTCGTCGCGCATAAGAACATCAGAGGAATATAATTCTCGAAAGAATAAACCGCGTGTGATTTGGGAGTACAAAGAGGATTCTACCTCCACGCAAATTTTCCTGGGACGAGAAATTCTCTTGAAGTGAATAAATGGAGCGATGTAATGTATCCCTTCAATGCTCGGGTTGCTTATGTAAAAATAATTGACGATATAACGATTAATAAAAATGCCCAACTATAGTCTCAGTTACAATAATAATTATTTTTTCCGATTTTGAAGATTTATCGTATATCTAAACGATAATCATAAACGATTAATTTCAATCCGTGTAATTAGCTATTGATTCCATTAATTTCGAGGACTAAAGTGTCATCTTCTTATTTATCTAGGAAATCTTGAAGAAAAACCCGCGTCCAAATTACACCCAATTTTAATAGGCTCGCCCTGGATCTTGAGTTGTAAGCGCAACTTTTTATGAGCTGTAAAATGTTTCTTTTACAAACGCTCGTCCATTAACCGAACGAAAGCCGTCTTTGTTGCGAAAACCGACTGGCAGGAATGATTTTCCAATTATGGCAGCATTTTGACCGGACATTCAATAAAATCAGTACTTACCGTCTAAATGGGAGAGACGCTAAATGGGAATCTAGATGAGACGCTAAATGGGAATCTAGATGAGACGCTAAATGGGAATCTAGATGAGACGCTGAATTGGAATCTAGATGAGACGCTGAATTGGAATCTAGATGAGACGCTAAATGGGAATCTAGATGAAACGCTAAATGGGAATCTAGATGAGACGCTGAATTGGAATCTAGATGAGACGCTAAATGGGAATCTAGATGAGACGCTAAATGGGAATCTAGATGAGACGCTAAATGGGAATCTAGATGAGACGCTAAATGGTTCGAACGGGCTATGACGTCAGCAGTTTTCCTCCGTTACACGGTATTGATTGAATTCTCTCTCGATGATTCATCCTTCAATGTTTTTAGGATTTCGATTTCACTTGGATAACTACTGATGATCAAATACGGAATAAAATGCAAATTCCTCATTGCGTTTTAAGAATGCGACTTGAATAACAATCGTAAGGCGGTCGGCTCGTTGCCCAACTTTCTCGCATTTGGATGACTGATTTTGTAATCCGATTACTAGATAGGATGCTCCTTTCCTTTCATTGGCAGCCTTGATTGATAGTTGAACCTTGAGTGAAACTAGTTTAGACTCGAGCGTTCCTGTTTACCTTCGTGTCGACATGTTTGGGGAATTCGACGTCCATTTCGGCGCTAGTGCAGGAGTATTACGAGTAATTATGGCTATTCGGATACCTGTAATTGCCGAGTAAATAATGTCACTCAATGATCGAATCCTTAATTCATCGTCTTGCCCGATTTTTTAGCCGGACGAGCCAAAAATTGAAGAATACGCTGAAACGCGGGGAATATCAGGAACTACAGGGTGCGAACAAGCGATGAAAAAATCACTTTTCACGCCGTTTAGTACATTTCGAGAGCTTGAGCGATAAAATATTCTTGCTGCCATTTTCGATTGAGGGCTGTGAAAAACTAAATATTTATTTGTTTTGCCATCATTTTGACAAAAATTAGCAATAAGCGAACTTCAAAAATTTTTGCCACTGCAACACAAAAAAACAAATTGGCAAAACTGAACTTCCCTGCGTTTGTAATTGCGACCTTCGAGAAGCTCCACTTATACGTTAGTATTTGAAAAATACCAACCTCACATTGACGAGGGAATTCAGAAACAAATCGGGGGCTCACTCGAACGTCTGGGGAATGCTCTGTTTCGACAACGTCCCTATTTTTCGACCGGACCACCGCATGGAAAGTTGCATAATCTAATGAAAGCGTTGCAGCCTCTTCGGTCGCTCGAAACTCCCATACGGTCCGATGAGGCAGCTGAATCCATCCAAAACTAACACAATGAGAGCCGCACAAAGGGCGACTTCGTTCTCTTCTTTTTATCCGAAATTCGTTCTCTTGGGTCACTCTCGCAACAGCATTTTCGCCATCCATTTGCCACTGATTCGAATTTTTTCTAGCGTGATTTTTTTTCATTTTGAACAACACCTAATAACACTAGGGCTGGTCGTAATTTTAGTATGCGATTCGGAAATAATCCGATAATAATACCTATTTTCAACTATTTAAATTTATTTATATATGCGAATTTTTCGTTCACGATCTTGATAAAATCCCTTCTATACTCGATCTTCTCATAAATTGTATTTTAAATTAATTTGTTTCCCCCATGGGAAACAATTCCAAAAGACATTGATAACACAATTTCGAACGAATCTACGCGTCATTATTTTTTTTTATTCTATAAAATCGCCATCATTTTGAAGAGTGCCTTTTCTGGTGCCTGAGGAAGCTCAGTGTGGCGTCTGATAAGTAAAGTGAACTATGGTACAGTAATGTAAAGGTTTTGCTATTTGATTCGAGGCCTTCGGTGAAATTTACAAAAATTAATCGTATCGAAATTAATTTTTTTCTCGAAAACTACCCACAAACACGTGAAAAAATTCACCCCTATAATTTTTACGCGTGAAATCGCCTCATCAACTAATTATTAAAATTTAAAAAAATAATTACTAACAATAATGAGCATGTTTTGATTGAAAATCTGGCTGAAGAAAATCGAACGACACCAAAAACCAATGGAAAATGTCCAAATATTAAGTTCAAAACAAAATTGTCACTCGAAAATAATATTTTCACCGCAAAATTTGAAATAGTTCGGATAAAAATAATTTTCACACAAAATGTCCCTGAGATGTCCATTTAAAAAAAAATTCATCCTGCTAAAAACGTTCATCTAGATTTTTTTAAATAAATTGGAAAAAGTATTTCGCTGAAATGTCGACCAAAATAAGATAAATTCATTAAATAAAATTCTTGAAAAATACAGACAACAATTCTTCGTTTTAAAAATTACCTCAGAAATAAATCCTTGGCGAGGGACTGAAGCTATAGTTTCTTGAAAAAAAATTGCGAATAAATAAAATATAAAATATTAATAATTGGATCGTAGGCCTCGAATTACCGCTGAAATCGTTGAAAAATCCTCCATTTTTGAAAACGCTATGTTGCTATTATATTTTATGAACTACTGCAACTACCGTATTATCATTCAAATCGTAATTTTTCTGATCAGAACATTTTATTTCATTTCTCTCAAAATGCATTCTTTGAAAAAAAAAAAAAACATTTTAAAATGTATTTATTATTATTATTATTATTCATTAGTTAAAAGACATTTATTTATTTATTATTAATAATTATTATTATTATTATCATTTATTTATTCTATTAATATTTATTTATTTTAAAAAATAAATTTTTTTATTACCTAATCCGCTAGTGCTCCTTCATCTGTGCTTCTCGTTAGAAATGAGAGGTGTTTCGTTTTATTGGAGTATCTATTCGAACCTCGACATAACCTGTTTTGATGCCCATTAATTCGGTAGAAAAGTAAAAGCTCCGCCGTTGAAAAATTATGCCATGCCTCAGCGTGGCAACAAATTACGAGGCAGCGGGGGTTCGAAAACCACAGGCAGATCGTGGTAGAAGTTGAATTATCGTATTTTTATGCTTACTTCGCTTCCGTATAACGCGATCATTTATTTCGCCGCTCGGCAAAATATATAAAAGACGTATTAATTAGCAGTTTAAAATAATATTAATACGATTTACGTGATCGCTACGAGGGTGAAAATTTCTCATTTATCTAAATATTCGTTGAGGCTGTTGAAAGGAGAATTTTGTTTTTAATACTGGGTCGAAAAAAATCTATATACGTGATTCTATTCGCTGCTTCGACAGTTTAGCGACACATATTTAAAATGTCTCTATTCTCAGTCGAATCTGAATAAAAATACGATTTCCTCGATCATTTTTGACTGTCACTATTCTTCCAATATTTCGCAATAGCTGTCTATTTCACAATAATTATATGTTATCGGTCGTAATTTTCACATTTTATTCCAATGTCACAATTTTTCTATGGCCAATATAATTAGCTGTAATTTTCTTGCACATTCTACGTTCGCTGGTTATCGCTATTGATATTCTATTATATACAAGCATTCCTATTTTGCCATTAGATTCATTAATCGCTTGATATTTTCTCATTATATTCAATTAACACAATGAATTCTTCTATTATATTATAATACCGGAATTCGGCATTTTCATTCGTTTTTTCCACTATTCTACTGATATTTTCCATAATTTTCAAACATATTTTTTTCCAATTGCAATTTGTCTTCCACTGTTACACCATCGAATTTAATTTTTCTCATTTTTCCAGTTTATTTTATCAACACTGCTTTTCCGTATATTTTCTCTCATTTTTCTTCCACAATGAAATTTTTCTGTTACCTATATTTATTCAACATTTATCCGTAACTCATTTACTATCACAATTACAGCTCTTATTTTACAAGTATTTTACTTTCATATTTTTCTACAAGTATTATCCTATTAAAAAATAAGAACACTTTTCCAATCAAAATAAACCAACCCTTCTTTTCTATATTTGACGGTCACTGTTTTTCTTTATTTTTCCTGCCCCTATTTTCCCATTATATTTTACTATCTCTAATTTAATTTCTATATTCATCTATAGCTATTTTTCTATAGGTGCCTTTTTTCTCATTTTACTATTTTCCAGTAATTTTGTTTGGTTTTGGGGGAGGTTGAATAGGCGCTTGTTTCTCCATCGTATTCCATCCATTCAGACGATCGATTTTGCCAATTTGTTCATCTTCATGGCCCTTAGGTCCTTTTGTATGTCCACCTCGAATTCAATCTGATTTCCCTTTCCATTTGACTTTTTCTCTATTAAATAATAAATGTATTCTATAAAAAAAATTTTTTTTTTTCGATCCAAAAATCAATTTGTTTTGTATTGCATATAAACTCTATTTTCCATCTCCCATTCCCTCTCTTTCACTCTCTAATAATTATTATAAAATGAAAACTGGCTCGTACCGTCTTCATGCTCATTCCTCGAGCGTTAACACGGCCTTCGACAATTGTGACACTCGGGTTGGATAATCGTAAAGACTTGGAAACTCATAAGAAGTGGTTCGTTATAATAGCGGTCCCGATTGTGAAACCGATCGCGTCACTTCGAAGAACGGAGCGGTGAACGAGGAAGATGAGAGGCGACTCGACGACTTTGGAAGGACATAGCTTAGCTGGAGATTGGAAGATGAAACCGTGACCTGGCGACCTGAGCAATACAAGCACGATCGTTCTCTTCAATGGTTATTATCTTTAATAGCTTCACCGCTCAGATACCTTTCTCTGGCAGCCCTTGACATAGTCGTTTCGATCACTTGCGACCGCTCTTACAAACAAAGAGTTGTAGGAATCAGCTCTCTTGATTAAAATGGAGTCAATCGAATTTCGCAACGTTTCGGGCATTTTCGCTTCTCCGAAAGTGGCAATTAATTTTTCGTCTAGGCGTTGGTATTTCGAAAATGCTGCGATTGTGGAAGACATGCAGTAAAAAGATTTTTTTAAGAAGACAAAATATTAATACGATTCTGCACAAGGCCAGAGCCAAGTTGAAATATCGTCAGAAATATTTATTTGATCGTCCTCGGGGCCGGGTCAGTTCAAACTCCTACAATATTAGTTTGCGGTAGAATTCAATAGGTAGCGCTACAAAAGACGCTTCAGAGAACTCCCTTGAGACTCTCCTGAAATACATCCTTACCCCTTCAAAACAGTTCCCTCAGAAGCCGCTAGGATCAACGAATCGATGCCGATTCCTCATTGATTCTTTTTCAGGGATTAATTTCTAGAGTGCACCAAGAAATTTAGGGTTTTTATGGTCGTATTTATCAGCTATTACATGATAAAAATGGAAAATTAAGTTTTAGTTGATCTGCAGGAGTTGTCTGTGAGCTACGGTTCGCTATGCAAAAGTTCAGTATGGCACACGACCAACAACACTATTGACATTTTCTATATTTCCTGACCACAAATAGCCCAAAATTTTAATGATTGTGTTGACATCTGCCGGTAATCATCTGATGTCAAGGGGGAGAAAAACTATGCGAAAGATTCTACATATTTTTAATTTTGCCTGGCCGAGCACATCTACCACGAATAGGAGTGGAATAGTTGAACATAAGCTCGATAAAAACATACTATGTCAACCACAGCGCAATGCGTACCATAGCAGATCCCCTCTGATAAAAGTACTCATTCGTTGTTGAGGTTGAAGAGGCACCAGGTATCCACGGCCCAAAAAAAGTACTAATTTTAATATCCCACCTGACGCTGTTGGCAACACTGTTCTTGTACGTCCATCATTACTCTTCTTTGTTTGCTTGCTCTCACTTGTGGTAACCTAGCTAGTGTTTTCATCGCTATTAAAAAAACTGAAAATTAAAAATTGAAATTAACTAAAATTAACTAAAATCAGCGGATCGGCCTCTCCTTCTATCGTCCTTCCACCAACCTGCATGCAAAACAGGAATTTGTCTACACTAGACAGAACATCGGTCTCAGATATAGAGTAGATTTCTGGTGAACCGTTGGAAATAAATCGTTGCGTTTGGAAGGATAATTGGTGACTCGGCTAGAGTGACTTGACAATCTCGTGAGGCTATGAGCCTAGTGGCGTTAAGGCGCCTGGTGGAATATCTCTGAAACATACCTGTCTGATAGACAGGTGTTCCTTTCGTAGTGTTCAATACTGAAATTTCCTTCATTTGGGACAATCGAATCTATGGCTATCCTTAAAATAATCTGATTACACATTGAAATTAATCATATTCTCTTGTTTTTGTTCCAGGATGGTGTTGTTAGGAGTGGTGCATTCCTCTTTGAGCATACAAACGGGCGTGGGTGATTGTGCATTGAAATTGGAAGGACTCGGAAGGAGCAGCGCTTTTGATTATAACCTCAACTCGTTACGAGGCGGACCATTGTAAATATACACGCTTCAAATTAAGAGTTTACTGTGGTAATTTATGGTAGCGATGGAGGGAAGAATTTAATAAGTTTTTCACATACGAGCCAAAATATTCAAAGGAAAATAAAGCTCATAATCGAAACGAATGAGTGGAATATTTTGAAATAAGCGAGTTACATTAGGCCAAGGATTAAATCGCGAGCTGTGATCAAGTAGAAACCATTTTTCCTATTTTGCGGTACATTTTTGCCGCTACAGGTGAAATTTCAGTTTTCTTTTTGAACTCTTCAGCATTTCAACGCTTTTGCCGGAGAGAGTCGCTTCAGGAAATATAGTAAATTCGATTATTATCATTCACCATCTTTACTTTAATCTTAGTACTCACCATGAGTATGAAAATACACGTATATTATATCACCTTAACATCAAGTATTTCAGTGGGAAAGTTAGCTAAAACATTGTTTCTTCATTGGTCGAATTTCAGGGTGAAAAAGCATTTCAAATGATAATTCGACCGACACCAACCAGTTTTCAACAATACTTTCGAACATAAAAAGTCCGTTAGAACTGTAATTTTTCACATTTTGCCGAATCATTACTGTCCAGCGGTTCCTTTTGTTCGAAGCCACAGTCAGAGTCGAAAGCCTAAGCTGCGGGTCAGTTGAGAGACTTAATTTACATAGGTAACGAACCTTGCGAAGTTTTACAGGCTGCTCGACCGCTAATACGGTTTCTCTTGAAATGTTTTCACCTTCCCGAAACTCATTCGAGTAAAGCGATGTTAAATTCGCAACATCCATTGGAAGATTTAAATAATTGAACTGATCCATTCGTTTCTAATTTGGGTGAAACTTGGAAAATCAGCACTGACTTACACTCAAGTTCACGGTATAATCAGTGATTATCATGGTGATTATGTTGGTAAGGTTAGATAACAAAACGTTCTAGCTTTATTGCATGATGAACAGGGAATAGGTTTTTGAAAATACCAGAATATCTGAAGCACACTATCACTGCATAATTGTCACGTTGTCTTATATATCTCTTTCTTAATTTTGAGCAAAATTTCATCAAAACACAGTAACACACCATAATTTCTCGTTGCAAATAAAGTCAGTGTATTGTTATTAACACTAATCGTTCGCAAATCCTGGAACGATTTCACTCAAACTTTTCAAGTCTTTTTCCCTCAAAAATCTGACTATCTCAAAAGTCGCCAAAATCGGGAGGGGACGAGGAAAACAAAAATAGCCCACGGCTCTTTCAGCAGCGTTGAGCATTTTTTCAAAACGCCGAGAGCGGAGGATTTTGTACTCGATTATTCGGTCATAGCTGGAGTACAGCGGTCTCTCGAGAATCCGTTGCAAGTCATCGTTAATGCTCTGGTTTCTCAAAACTCGAGCTGCGTCCACGTCTGCCAGAATGAGGTAGTCCAGAAGCGTGATGGAACTGTCCCCAAGACAGCGAGACTTCATTTCTGCAGCCATTTCAATAGATTTTTGGTACTCTCCAAGGAATCGAGGCTTTTCCTGAAGCAGCTTCTTCTCAAGACCGTCGACCTCGTATTTACCAACAGTTGCAAGCATCGCCACGTGCTTTGCCAAATAATTGAACGTGTCCTCGTAAATACAGCTTGCAAACGGCGTTTGACCTGAGTGGTTCTTTATTTGCAAGCAAGCTCCACGGTTTATGAGAATTTGACTCGTTTCAGGAACGCCGTCGAATGCGTTTCTAGTCCCCAGACTCGCCAAATGAATCGGCGTTGAACCGAGAAAATTCTGCGAGTTGATTTCAGCACCGTAGTCCAGCAACAGTTCGATGACAGAGTCTTTTGCCATTGACACGCAAGCTACGTGCAATGGCGTCATTCCTATGTGGTTGGGAATGTTCGGATTGCACCCGGCGGAGAGAAGCTTGCTGAGGGAAGACGAGTCCACAGTCTGCCCATCTCTGAGGGCATAATGTAGTGCTGAGTTCTTCTGGTCGTCCAATATGTTAACATCCGCACCAGCGTTTAAAAACATGTCGACAGGTACTTCCATACTATCGTTCTTCAAAATCCTGCTAGCTATATGCAACGGGGCGATTCCTTCATTATTTTGACAATTGACAGAGGCTCCAAGGTCGATGAGGGTTTGAACAAATTCCAAATCTTTATACCTTTGGCACTGCAAGAAGCTTAAAAGTGGCGTTTCACCTCGTCTATTTTGATGGTTCACGGAGCACCCTTGGTTTATCAAGAGGTGTCCCAATTCGCGTAGAACGTCGTTGGAAGAAACGTTGTGCAAATGGTGGAAAGCATTGTTTCCTTCCTCGTCCAAACGGGTGACGTCGACGCCGAACGCGATTAGAAATTTGAATTCGTCCGCGTTCGTGATACGGCAGATTACCTTGTGGAGTGCCACAGTTCCCCGCAAATCCGTCGCATAAATGTTGGCTCCGGCTCTCAAAAACATGGGCATGTTGTTGAATATGTTGATCCTTCCCATTGCGCAAACTTTATGAAGGAAGGTACTATCGTCGCTGAAAGTTTCATCGATTTCAGCTCCATTGTCAAGAAGTATCCGCACCAGCGGTTCCACGTAAGGCTCACTAACTTCAAATGCGCAGGACAAAGGTGAAAGATCTTCGATGTTACGCAGCATCACATCCACACCTAGGTTGACGAGGAAGTTTACCTTTTGCAGAAGTAAATCGTCTTTGCATTCGCTAATCAACGAGACAAGAAGAGGAATCCTGGACAAGTTGCATTGCCTTACGCATTCACGAGTCACGATGGTTTTCATGATCTGCAAGGAAAATGGCCCTTGCACACTGCATACAAGAAGAGCCAAACTATGGTCAAACATCCGTATGTTCGATGGGTCTACAAAGACGCTTGATGCCGCAAGGATTGCAACGACTTCAGGCATTTCTTCCAAGTGTCCAGATTGCCAGTTGAGGGCTAGATGCAACGGGTGGACGCAGGAATCATCGAGCGCATTAACATCTGCTCCGCAATTGATTAAAAATCGAACAATGTCTATCAGCGATCCGCAGCCAGGATGCTTCTCACATTTGCACATTTGGATGAAGAAATTCAAGTTCTCATGGGCTAAAGCGTGGTGCAGGGGTGTTTTTGATTCGGAATCAAGAATATTCACATCAAAACCGGCCATTGAGCTCATCCTGGTCAAAATTTCCATCCGCCCAGTGAAATGAAGGTTCATTACGTGGTGTAAAACGCTGCGCCCTGTGTGGTCGAGCATTCCAACGATAGAGTGATCCAGTTGGAGCATTCTGGATATTTCATTTTCGACGTTTTTCGAGCACCAGTCGAATTTCGGATTTGATTCACTCAACTTCTGAGCCTGTCGATTTGCAGTTTGTCGGGGATCCGAGGTGTATGGTTCTATTATCGAGAACAGCTCTCCCACAGCTATTTCGGCAGTCCAACGTCCTTCTTCGTCACCTGGAAAGCGTGATGAAAATCAGATGCAGTTTTGTAAAAAAAAATCAATGTGCAACGTTGCCCTAACTAGCTTGAACATGCATTTTTATGCAGAAAAGCGGTAATTATAATCTGGCCACACTACAAACTCACTATAGTTTATTGGTTTTATTAATCGTCACTTGTTACGCATTGCTAAGGCGAATCGATCAATATTTGACTCCTGAATAGTTCATTTTGGCTTCAGTAGGTTACATTGTTGCAGGTTTCATTTGTCTAATCGAATTGACTGAGATGTCATATTGGCTACATATTGGCTTCATTTGGCATACACCATGATTTATGTGGCATTTAGCAAAATATTGTGAAGCAAAGAATATTTACAATGCAAAATATTATGGAAACAGAAAGCATTCATTTAAAATTCTATTCTTCATTAATTCGATTTTCATTTCTTCGAGCTGGCTTCGGACTATTCACAGAAAATTCAAGATGCATACCTTGATTCATTGTAGATTCGTCAAATGAAGCGTTAATTCATTGGAAGCTGCAGAGAATATTCCAATGTGTGAAATTCGTCACTGACAAGGGCACCCGCGATAATCTAAAGTGGATAAAATAGGAATAGACGTATAGAACATTCATAGGTTTGCACGTATAGGGGAAATTGACAGCTGTGATAACTTCAGTGGCGCAAACGGCAGTGGCTGGAACTGGGGGAAACCCTTCAACCCAGTTTCGAATAATCAATGTTTCTGAAACCTGTTGCACCACGCCAGGCTGACCTGAAACCTCACTCTTCGAGCGAATGGGGAGCCCTGCTAACAAAATGGGTGAATTTAAAAATTGAAAAAAAAAATTTTTGACAAAAAAATATTGTTTGTCAGAAAATCAATACAATCTGAGCATTCTATTGTGATTTCGGACGAATCCTAAATCGCCGTTTGGGCCGGGCATAGAAAGCGATTCCTTCGACCTTCATTCGAGGGAGTAAAGGTCAAAGTTGTCCTTTTTTAACAGCTTTCCTGCCCGGCCGAAAGTGAAATGATCCTCTCCTCGTAAATTCATGGCCATACCTTGGAAGTTGTTCAGCCCAAGCGGCAACATTTATTTCGGTAAAATTGACATCATCTTTTCCTTATACAAGTCGTTCTTAAAATTAATTTTTCCTATTCGCTCAAGCTGCTAAATATTTCAAGGAGATTCGAGAACCAATTGTTTAGCGCCAATATAGACTATTATATAATTTTATTATTGAAATAGATTAAATATAAAAAATGAAAAAATATTCATTCGGTTAAAGCCGTATTGAGAAGGTTTTATTTCGTTAAAATTGATCTGAAGGGATAATTGATTTCAAACCCTGACTTTGTCGTAGAAAAAATTCAAATTCAAAATCCAAAGAAAAATAAAAATCTAAAACAGCAAAAAGACGAAAAAAATAAAAGAACAGGAAAAAAGCCAAAATCTACATTTGGTTAAAATTTATCTGGAGGGAAATTGTTCTCAAAGCCCATGAGGTATCCTCTAGAAAAATTCAACGTCAAAAACCCAAACAAAAACAGCAACAAAAATTACAAAAGCTAAAAAAAAAATCATTCGGTTAATATTGCTCCACACTATAGCGATTTCAAACTTATCCCGTCCACAGCATAAATCGCTGTAGGACTATCTTGATTGGAGAACCATTAATAAGTCGCCACCTCTGAAAGGAAATTTCTTATAACATCCTCCTCAAGGTATTATTTCAACGTTCGCCTTGCAAAAAAACTATTATCTCAAACTCTCACCGCTTACCACCTGACACACGTGCTCCGACCAGTTTTTCGTCCCTAAGGCGACTGAGAAAGTATGCTCGAGAAGTAGGAATATCAACAATCGCGATACGGGACGAGAAAGAACATCATGTAGGTGATCCGAATGCATCCGACGCCGGTGGGCGAATGCAGCTGTGAAAGCTATAGTCATCCGAGAATCCAAAGTAGGGAAAGGACCTCAGTTATTGACGCATTAACAAAAAATTCGCGGTTTTTCGCTCACTGCGTTTCAATTTTTGAACAGATCTTTCGTTTCCTTTTTTTTATGGTGGCTAAGGTTTCCTGAGTAAATTTTATTAATAAATCTAGAGAATTGAGTCTCTAGTGGAGCCCTAACTGGAAATTTTTGCCAAAAATGGGAAACAATTTTTTTCGCCAGTTATTGACACGAAAAATTCAGTTAGTGGCAGGGGAAGGATCCAAATACTGACACCATATATTAACAATGACTTGAAATTTTATTTTTACGTAGAACAGGTACATATTAGAAGTATTTTAGTGTCTGGAACTCTTAACAGTTACAATTAAATGCGAATGACAATTTCCAACTAGGAACTTAATTACAAATCACATTTTTCTAAAAAAAAAAATAATAAATAAATAAAAATAATAAAAAAGTTTCCATGAGAATTTCCGCCTGTCAAAAATTGGATCCTTTCGTTTTTCGACAAAAATAGAAACACTGTCTTGTTACAAATTTAAAAAGAAAAAAAATCTAAAGAGCTAAAAAACATATTTCGATGGCTAATGTGCTAAAAAAATTTGGCTGGTTTTCCGGGGAGAGAAAAAAACGTTATAAAAATAATGGGGCAATTAGTGTTGTGAGTGCAGAAGTGGGGCGACCTGTGTTATCATGCTACATGCTTTGGAATCTAGATAGTGGCTCAATTCAGGAAAACACCTTGACAACACTTGTTGCCGACAAGAATGGTATACACATGTTGTTTAAGCGGGAATAACTCATTCCCAGCGCTGCCAACAAAAAAACTGAGACCACCGCGAGATTCGGCTTGAAATTCTGAATAAAAATCATCCAAAACCTCCCATTTTTTTCATATCACATGTTGTCCTGTATCTATCGATTTGTCCCCAAAAACCCAAATTATTTTGGGATTCAGTTATTGACAACCTCCAAATAAACAGCTGTTATTACAATTTTGGACCAAAGCGTGATTTGCACTCGAAGGGAAGGGTCAAAAAATTTGGCAAGATAAAGGTGGTGTACAAACAAAAGGAAAAATCGAAATACGCCTAAAAAGTCACTCACCTTCGTACTTGTTTGTTTTTGTCTTTTCATGGCCGATTTGATCACGGCGGGAAAACGTTCCTGATAAGTTAACCTAAGAATTGGCGCCAAGTTTGAATCCCTAGACAGCTCCAAACGCTTATTTTTTCAAGTTGAAGGTGAAAGTGTCAATTGGGTCTTTACCCTAGTAGTTTTTCAGTTCCAACGCTTCACAAGGCGACAGAATAGAATACATTTCGAAATCTTTGCCCGATTATTTTTAATTTTTTCGATGGACCTATTGGGGAATTTATTTCTGGCGCTAATGCTGAAAAATCAACCGCAGATGGTCGGATATCTTCCATTGCGTCATTCTCATGTCGCGGTCATGATAACATTCGTGCGTTTGCGTTAATGCGGTTTGAACGGGTATTGCGGTCTTGGCGACCTGTAAAAAAAACAAGCCGAACTTCCTGGACTTCTAAGGGAACTTTCATGGAAGAATCCGCGTCCCACATTTCCACACAGCCTTTGGAACACGATGCACAAGGTGAGTTGTGTAATGAAGTTGCGAGAGCCTGAGTGCTCTACCAAAGGAGTACGTTTATCCTCAATCTCGCATTCATCTCTGGGAAGAGTTGGGCGGCAAATAGGTCAGCAAGGACGTTCGTGAAAACGTGAGGTTTAGTAAAGGGAATACGCGAGAATAATTTATTGATGCCCAGGGCTTGTGAGGGGAGAAAAACCAGGACTCGTTCTCCGATTCTTTATTTGCTGGCCGAGCACTTTCGCCCGTTTGGGCATCCTCAGGGCGACGCGGAGCCGTACGCGAAATACATGGAAAATAGTTAATTGTTTCGTGGATTTCCAAGGTAATTTTAATCTAGTCGTATCGAAGGGAATAGCTTGAAACCGACAACACGTTTATAATAACCGAACTGGCGAAATAAGCGTAGATTTGAGTTTATCTCTCGGCCATCAGGGCAAATAAGATGGTTTAAGATATGTAAGATTATTCAAGAAATTTTCGTCGAAAAAAATCAAAATTTTTCGTTTAAAAAAATTTTTTTTTTGTAAATTTTTTAACCATTATATTTTGCACTACCTTTCCGTTGAGTCGAGCGGTTGGAGTAAAAATTTAGTTTCACTCTTCGCTCGCGTAAAGGTCGCGTTTTTTCCTTTCCTACACAGTAATTCACACTCGCTGTCAGATCGCCGAGATGAACCGGGTAAAAGGCAGGAATGCCGAAGATATTTTTGTCGAGTCATCGTTTTTTTCCTGAAGTATTGCAACTGTTTGAAATCCGCGGTTTCCGCGGCGAAAGTTTTTACGATCCGCCCACGAAAGGAAGATACATTAGTTTCGAAAAGCGGACGCGCACTATTTTGCGAATCGTGATTTCGGTTTTGTGCCAAATCGGACGGAATGAGAATTTGTTTTCGAGCCAGCAGAGCCAAAAGTAGGAGAAAACGCGAGATGCACTGTATGTGATCCGAATAATAATAATAAGAAGAAGAATTTTCGTTCTCTTCGAATTTAATACACTATCCAAACATATTTCCTCGATTCAATCCCAGCTATTATTCTTGATGATTAATTAAATTCCATTATGTTAATCCCTTATCAATTAATACTTCCAAAGTAGTCATAACTATTTATTGCACATATTTATTGTAGTTCCAATTCGACTTTTATCTGAGCTCCGAATTCAACTTCTCTTGATTTAATTAATTACTTTATTTTACTTTACTTTACTTTATATTACCTACTTTATTTTATTTTTGTATAGCTTCATTCTGTTGTCTCCTCATGTAATGGACCTCAATTTCTCATTGACCCCTTAAAACGCTAAATACCTATTAAACTCAACGCTGATCAACCGAGCAAAAGGCGTTTTCATGAATGAACTAAGCGACAGTTGCGCAATCTTATTGTAGTTCAAGTTCGGTACCGAAAATAAATCACCTATCGTTGCACTTGCGTCGTGATCTTTACGACTTGGTATCAGGCACAAGGTCGAAAGCTTGTCGGAATAATAAGGCCCTGTTTAGCATAACAATCGAAATCACTTCGCCGGGATCGCATTGCTAATCTACGAGTGGTCTACAGAGCAGAGCGGTCCTATAGAAGAAAAAAATCGTCGATTTCATTGCAACACTTATTATTTCCGACGAGAGCCGAAAAACTCGTTTTTATTGACGTTTTTATGTCTCTATTTCTTGTTAGACGTTTTCCTAAGAGACGGCTTCTTTGAAGACGTTACCTAGGAGACAGTTTTTTAATGTGTTTTTCCTTAGGAGACGTTACCTAGGAGACGGCTTATTTGAAGACGTTTCCCTAGAGACGTTGTCATTGGATACGAAAGAGACGTTTCCCTAGAGACGTTGTCATTTGATACGAAAGAGACGTTTCCAGTGAAGACGTTTCCCTTGGAGACGGTTTCATAGTAAGCTTTTCCCTATGAGACGGTTTTTCAGGGGTGGTTGCCTAGGCGACGATTGCTTCGAACGCATATAAAAACCTTGAAATTGCCAAAATAGCAGTTAGCTAATGTGGCTTTGAGATCGACGAAATGAATTCCTAATTCGAGGGCTTTGAAAGGAAGATGAACTAATTATATTTTAGACTAGTTATATGATATTGATTTTAATAGAGAATTATGAAGGGACTTATTATATTTTATCCGATTTACCCAATAAAATATTACAGTTGAAGAAAGTGTACAATGGAAACACTTGAAAAAAACCTCAATTACTTGCTAGCTTAGCCAATGCACAACTTCTCATTTAAATAGCATAAAAAACATTCTTTTTTTCAATAGCATAAAGAATATATTCTGTTTTGTCCACGGTATTCCCGGCCTTCCGTTTTTTGAAAAAACTCAGCTTGTCCTTCGCAGTTGAAAAATTCGATTAATGGAAGTTGAAAGGCGTCGTAATTAAACCTTGAAATTTATGGAGCCGTTTGATGAATAGGTCAGTAAGTGGCTCATATTTCATCGCCTCGAATGACGCCGAGTGGGGAATTGGAAAGTTGGATGTATTCAAAATTGCAACCTTTCATACTTGAGCCTACCGTGTCGTTATTCGATTATGAAACCTGTTCCGGTCGTAAAGTTAACGAAGCGATTAATTTGTGTTATTTAGTCGATCCTCAATTTTTACGGCGTTAATCGCTTTTAATTGCCGCTGATTTGAAATCGTAGTAAAAATATAAATAGTAATTTCTGTCCAAAGGGAATAGTTAAAGTTTTATTTGGACTTGAAGTACAGACACACACGGAAAGAATGTTTTTTCGACTATGTTTATGGCTTTTCAAAGATTATATTCCCATAATGACAATATTAATTTACTTCGTTTGGTTGCTGTTTGGTTCCTCGACAAGATTTACGTGTAGGTCTTAAAATGTTTTTATGCGGGTGATTGACAGATGATTTTTATCTTCCGTGCCAAACATCGTACTTTCGCGTGATTGGCATTTACCTTATTTTTTTTACAACTTTTTTTTAATGTGTCTTCTGAATTGAAAAAAATTCCCATTGTCACTGAAATCGTTCTTTATTCAAATAATTGAGCCGAATATTTTGATTTTTCGGTTAAATTATATTGGAAAAGCTCTCGAGTACTTGCTCAGTTTTTAGTATTATTCGAAGCGCGTCTCTTATTATTTGTACGACTTTTTCTTTTATTGTGTCTTCTGAATTGAAAAAATATTCCCATTGTCACTGAAGTCGTTCCTTAAATTATTGAAACAATTAAGCCGAATATTTTGATTTTTCGGTTAAATTACAATGGAAAAGCTCTCGGTTTTTTAGTTATTCGAAGCGCGTCTCGTAAATTGAAAATTACCAGAGAGTTTTTTTTTTTTGCTCGAACGAGAAATTTATTTCGGGAATATTTTCCTCTTCCTGTTTAATACGAGGGAAAGCGATGAGCTTGTCAGTGCGACCGGTCGCGTCGCATTGTCGCGTCCTTATCCAGACAGGTGGTCGTCCTCTGGAAGGTTGGCTTTAAGCTCACTTTGGTTGCTCACTTTCGCTGTCACTTCGCCGACTCAAGGTCAAAACGGCTCATCCGTTTCGAAGAGGTTTTTCGAATCACTACAAACAACGCCTATAGAGAATTTAATTTGCAGTTTGGATTGAGCCTCTCTCGACGGAAAATAATGTCGCGGATTGGTACTTAGCTGTTCGAATTATGTTAGATTGAGAAAGCACGAGTGGAAGGCAAAAGGAAGACTGAATTTTATTGAACAAACTCGTAACCATGAAAAAATGAATTTGGATACCAGATGTTCGAAAATTAAAATGATGAAACTGTAACGAAGCGATCGGTAAATAATAATTTTGACTCCAAAGTAAAAATGAAAATAATATTGAAAATAAAATTAAAGAATCGGTACCCTTGGTCCTATAATGCCCTGAAGAAGTCCGAACGGGCGAAAGTACTCGGCTGAAAAATATAAAGAAAATGGAGAAGAGGTCGCCTCGTTTTTCTCCCCCTCAACCTACAAAAAAAAAAAAAAAAAAAATTAAAGAAGGTATCCACAGCAGAAATCCTCGTTAATAATTTTTTTTTCTCGTAATAATTGCAATTTCTTTTCGTTGCAGTGGTCATGGAGGCCCCGGACAATGCATTACATACGAGGCTGTCAACCAAGCTTACATCGAAGCGAGAAAACGGATACGTGAGTTGAAATTTGAGTGAATTTTACACGGGCTACCGTTATGCGAAATCGTGGATCGAGAAATAGATTCATCTCCATACCTTTAAGGACCTTTGGCCTCCTATGTTCCCCTATGATCTCTCTCCGGTGAAATATTACCTTTGCAAGATGCTCTATGCTCCCAAGCTCTATGCTCTATGCTCTATGCTCCCAAAGGCATCAGAGTTGCGTGGGAGTTTGGGAAGAATTTTTCTCCTCAGTAATCCCGCACTGAAAAACGAATATGAAATGTGTCCAGCTCACTCAGAACTTCCATGTTAGAGTTGGCGATAATAAAAAAGAAAATATAGGTAGCGAGAAATATCGACAGACAAAAATATAAATATAGATATTCGATCTTAATATGTATGCAATATTAAAAATAACGAGGAATTAGTTTGGAAAGCTATTAAACAAAACTTTTTCAAAATCTCAATTATTCCACACAAAAGCTGCTCCAAAAGGTGCTTTGATTGCTGTGTGTTTTTTGTGTTTTTTATCCTTTTCAGTCAGTTTTTTTTTTTTTTTTTTTTTTCTTTTTTTTAGGCAAATATTTTTGAAGTAGTTGTTTTTTTTTTTCAGTTTTTCCTACTGTTGATAAAACTGGTTCCATATTAACACAAAGGTCAGCTGTTAAAAGGCTCTTGCGGCATGCTTATGCCGAATTCCAATCGACATGACTGCGAAATTTGAAAAAGACTACTCAAAGCAATTATTGTGAGTCGATTTTTGCTCAAATCAGGCCGGAAACGCAGAATCGAACCTGTATCAGTGATAGATTGGCGCACCTGGAGTATTCGTATGATCCCTTGCCATATCTGGCCCCAAGCTTGGAATGAGGGCGATAATTATAATCCCGAACTTGGTCTGGGAACCGAGAGATCGTCCTGGACGTTAATCTATAGACTGTGATGTAATATCAGAAACGCGATTTCCAGTTTATGTCGTCTGTCGGTCAATGAGGAGCCGAAGAACCTGTTTGGAAGATGACGAGGCAGATTAGAACGAGCTCGCCTGCGTTTCAATAATCGGGCTAAGAGGACGATAAAGGAATTTTTAATTTTTCCTCAACGCTGATGACAATTTATCAGGTTTCGACCAATCGTAGGCTAGCTTTCCGTTTTCCATCAGCATTTAATTAAACCAGCTGACGGTTTTAATATTTTTTACAAGACAAAACAACAAGATGAAAAAGTTACGCGGTTATATTGTTTCAGGAGTCAACGTCCCAGCCGGAGAATGGTCCACGTACGAAATAGCAGCAGTGGGCGAGCTTCTACTCGATATTTCCATTCAGCTTGCAAAAAAGTGAGCGTTTTTCAATTTTATAAACCAAATTGTATCCCCGGCCAGTCGAATTTTCCCGTATTCGTAACCTCGATAACTTCGACAGAAAAATTGTCGGTCCGAAAGTTAAAATCTACCAGACGACAGGTGATTTTAAATATTTTCCCTGAGTATTGTACCTGTCCATTTCTCGATCGTTAATGAAATATTTAACAAAATAGGCGAAATTACGAAAATGTACGATTTTCAACTTCAAAATTTTTTCCCTTTTATTAAGACCTACAAAAACCAAGATGTCATATAACAATATCAACTATATACCAAATTTGAACGAAATTAAAATTATTTAACTTTTTTACGAAAAACCGCGCGGTTTTATGAAACGACTTGTAACTTGAACAGTGGATAACTTTGACAAAAATTCGTCAATTCAGGAGTTTGAATATACCAAATGTTAGGTAATTTAACTGTCCACATTTTCCCAATGTAATGTACCTATCCATTTTTCAACCGTTTTTTAGTTATTCAACAATATTAGTAGACTATACACGAAAAAAATCACATTTTTCAACTTTAAACGTTCTTTTCACCTATTTAGTGCGAAAGAAACGAAGAATGAACCATATATTATTGATATACACATCATCAACTATCATTATGCTGAATTTGAGCGGAATCGATAGCAAAAAATTTTTCACGAAAAATCCAAGGGGGACCCCTGCGATTTTTATCAACCGATCAGTTAACGATTTTTTACTCGTCTCCCAATACAGATAAAAATCTGAAATTTTCAGGAAAGTTGTACCTTACCAAGATGTATTCTTGTGATTTTTTTCAATTCTCGGAAAAATCTGCAAGCGGTCCAAAAAAATCAGTTTTCGAAAGCCCGAAAATTGGACTTTAACCGTGATTTTCGGGGTCAAAATTCATGTGAATTAATTGTTTTATTATGCAGGAGTCTTCATTCGAACGCCTTACACCCGTACATAGCAAAAAATTTGGTGAAAATAAGTTAAACAGCGCCACAGAAATTATTTTCCGTAAATCGAGTTATTCACCGGCCGAAATCCGAGCATCGGCAGGGGTGTAAAATTAAACTTACGTTTTTAAGCGGTTTTTGAAGTTATTCTTATAGGAAATTTAACGCTGAATCCGAATTTGACGTCAAATCGACGGAAATTTGACGACAACTATCAGTTTTTTCCAATTTTAGTACAACTTGTTTTTATGTTTTTCAACTTTGAAAATTCGTTGCGAATACTTACAGTACTGTTCAATTTTAAGTAATTAATGTTTCCTACAGTAAATTAGACGAAGAATTCGAATTTGAAGTTAAAACAATTAAATTCGAACGATTAATACCTTTTTGAAATTTTTTCGGTTTTTCACACTTTTGAAGTTTCAACTTAAGAATTTTGGGTATTAACGATTTTAGCGCTCATTTGGTCGATTTGCGAATCATTTCGGCTCAAAATAGCAATTGTTAATACCTCGTATCTCGCGATTTGGGAATATTATTTAGAAATAATGCTTGGGAGAGTGTCAACGGACATCCCTCCCGTGTTCCATGTTGTATTAATTAATTAACATAATACTGTTGAAATATTGTTCATTACAAATAAAATTCTCATTGAAAAAAAAAATAAATAAAATAATGCAGTTTTTTGCTCACCTGTAAGGTAGGCAAAATGGAGATACGAGGTCTCAATTCTTCACCGTCGATATAAACCTGTCATTCCGCACTTGCGCTAGAAATTATCGTCATTCGTTCAGTTTTCTCATAGTAACTCGTAAACAATCTGTTCTATCGAAGAATCTCCAATTTTTTAAACTGATAGATAGATCTGCAAACTTAAACTGTAGATCTGCACACAAAATTGCAATCGATTGTTATAGCTCGAGAATTCTTGGTGCTGTAAAAATCGTTCTATACTCTTTGAAACGCTTGTCAAACACTCTCTTCAGTAGCTGAAAAATTTAGCTTTTAATTTGAAAATTAAGAAAAATAAAAATGATTAAAATTCGAATTGTTGCTGCTTTCCCTTAGTTATATACTTGTTAGGTGGGAAAATTTACAAAGATCCGGCAAGTTATCACAAAAGGATGAATTTCTAACGTTATTATTGGAGCAAAACATAATAAACCACTGTACAATAATTTCAAATAATATACTGATCACTATATACATTTGATACTAATAACCGTTTTACATTGCAGTTACGGCCTGACGTACGAAGAAATTGAAAAAGGCCTCCCTCTCATAGATACGTCGAAAACGCTGATTCGAGAAGTTTGCCCTCCTTATCTGTCGAACGTGGAATGTCGTCCCGGCAAGTACAGACGACACGACGGCTTATGCACCAATTTGAGGCATCCGACCTGGGGCGCTACAAATACGCCGTTTACAAGGTAGTGCGAACTAATTGGAACAGGTGTAAACGCTCGAGTTCGAAGAGGAATTTAATTGCTGGACGAGTGTGCAAGTTCCAATCGATTCTACAACTGATTCAAAACAATCGACCCTGGGACACTTATTAAAAAAAATTTTCCGAATAATTTAATAATTTTGATTTTTATTTGTTTCGCGGTTACGACCAGTCAATAAAACGGACGTAGCTAAATAATTTTAGTAACATCAAATCTGAGCGTACCGTGGGAAAAGTGTTGAATTTTCCATCTACCTAATGCCAAATCAAATTTCCTGGGGAAGATTTGACGCACCAAAAAATACGTCAAAATGAAATTGGGAGTTTTTTTTTTTCAAATATGTCCATTATTTTTCGAGCTCCTATTTACTTAATTCTGTTTTTGAATATCGCTCTACAATAAAAAAGAAACCTATAGCATCGATAAAATTTCTGTTTTTATTAAATACCAAAGTAAGTAATTTTATTTTCCGACAAATGATGAAAATAAAATTTCTTCCAGGCCTTTTTATATTTATTACTTCATTTTTTATTATTATTAGGGTTTTTTTTAAATATCCCGATATTATCATCCGCTGATAATGCGAATAACGCCGAATTTTTCGTTCTTATTATTATGCTATTTGTTTGTTTCATTTTTTCTCCGAAAGATTGATCGGGCCGCTGTTCTCGGACGGTATCACAGCTCCGCGGATCAGCTCTTCGGGGAATCATTTGCCCAAGGCGAGAATCGTATCGAGAACGATGCACCCGGACGAAGGCTTCCACGAACATGCGGGAACCGTGCTTATCGTCGCTTGGGGACAGTTCCTCGACCACGACTACACTCTGACAGCAACGCCGGAAGGTACGTTAAAATTACGCTAACTAAATTTAAAAAAAAAAATTTAAAAAAAAAATTAAAAATTAAAAATAATTTTAAAAAAAATTGTAGTAAGTAGTGATTGAATATTTAAATACAGCCCCGGCACCCCTATGAGAGATTGTTGATCTGACGCAAGAAACGCATTTGAAAAACTTCTATGACTTTCCTTTTTTTTAATTAGCCTGTAGAAATTAAAATCAAATTTGAAAGACTAATTTTTCAAGTTGAAAATTTTGAACACGCATCACAAAAATAATGTGTGATATTCACAATCCAACGCCGTCATTTTCCACTCGTTGTGTGTCTATTATTGCGATGTTCACGCTCATTTCTCGGGTCGACCTACTGACCCACAAATAACGCTCGCATTCGCCCCCGAGAGTAAAGAGATTCGAGCGCTAAATTTCGAAAGCGCTCGTTCTCCCGTATTTCCAAAGCTGTCGACAACGAGTTCGGCGGAGTTAGTCATAGCGCTGCAGGTGCTGATGAAGACATAATGATCCATGACGTGCGCTTCGTGACTTGAAATCGTGAGCAAAAAGCCCGGCAACAAGCAAGTACAACACGTCCTGTCAATATAGGCCGACAATGGAGCGTGCTATTTGCTATGGGGAGAAGGTCGCAGCCCAAGTCGCACCGATTTTGCGCGTACTCGCTACTTCAAAATTGGCTATTCGTCGGTAGAATGTATATAAGAGATTTAAAAAAAAAAAATATTTAGCTACATGAATTATAGAGAAATATTATTATAAATAAATAGTGCTCGCGGAAAATAATTAAAATTTTCTATCACTAAATGTTTCAATGTTTTTTTCGATTTCCTTACGTTTCAAAATTGTACTAAACAAGCTAATAATTGATATTTTCAGACGCGTTGACCAAAAACGAACCGGAAGAATGCTGCAGGAGGCCGCCGCATTTGAAAAATCCATATTGCATGGAAATCGAGATACCGGAGGACGACTATTATTACAATAAATTCGGACAAAAATGCCAAGACTTTGTCCGCGGATTTCCGGCCGTCCGCCCTGGCTGCAGACTAGGTAAGCTATATTTTTTGGCTACCTTAGGCGTCTGTTTATTTTTTGACCCTGTAAAGAACCGTTCGTTCACGTATTAATTGTAATATAGATGCGACTCGCCTGTCTAGTGATTAATTCTACCGTTTACAACTAGCTTGAATCTGTCAGAGTTAACAGCACGTAGATTTGCCTGTTTGATTGATGAAGGTCTAGACGTGCTTGTCAATACGTCCGATATAATCAGTCCATTAGTCATCTTCGACGCCTCTGGGCATGGTTCAAAATCTGAGAGGCGATTTTGTTGAATTTTTGTAGAATTCAGGCGATAAATACAGTATTTACGCAACAACAATTAACCAGAATTATTTTCTTATAGTTTTTCTACATTTTTTTTTTTTTTTTTTTTTTTTATGTAAACAGAATTATTTTTGAAATTTCCGTCGAAGTAGTATAAATTATTTTATTTATTTTCATTTTTTTGGATTCTTGAGAATAGACGCAAAATAACTGGTTTTATCTGTACAGGGTCGAGAGTGCCGTTCAACCGTCTTACTGGTTACTGGATGCTAACACCGTTTACGGAACGACCGAGGGCTTTGCAAGGTACGTAGAAAACATTCGAGATACCTATATTGTTTTATTTACGAGTGGCGCGAGAACCGTAAAATAATGCAGTTAGAAATGGACAGTCGAAAGAAATCTTTCAGATCTTTAGAGATTTGAAATTATAGTCGGCTTTAGAATTTGGTAATCGATGAGCTCAAATAATCGTGAAAGGTTGGCTGAGGCAACGACGTTCAAAGAAATTATTTCCAGCTGAATAATCGGCTCCCGGAGATAAGTTGGGACTGTTTTCAAAACTCACTTTACTAATCGTAAAATATTTCAGGTTCTAGAATGTTTAAAAAAAATAAAGATGGAATAAACTTGTCAAACTCAAGTTCGTCTATTTTGTAATTTTAACCCAATAGAACGTCAACAAAAATGCGTCAATATTCTCAACAAAATTTTTTTTCATCAGTTTCCTTGCGAACACTGCCTATTTTTTCCTACCCCCTCCTCTTATTCATCATCCTCCTATTCCTCTACATCATCCTCCTCCTCTGCGTTCCCCTTTTCCCCTTTTCCTGATCGTTCTCATTATTATCCTATATTTCCTCCCCTTCTTACGTATCATATTCGTCTTAATCTTCCTCCTTCTCCACTCCCCTTCTCTCACTCCTCCTCTATCCCCTCCTTCTCTTTAACCTCCTCTTCTTCCTTGTCCTCCTCCTCTGCGTCCTCCTTTTCCTTCTTCTCTTCTTCATCATAATAATCATCCTTCTCTCTCTCCATTTGCATTTTTTTTTTTTTGTACAATAGTATAATATATCTATTTCTTGTGTAGCCTGATTTCTATGTTTCGTTTGGAAATAATGTATTTTTCTGTGTAAAAAGGAAGAGAGGACCGCTCGGTCCTATTTTTGCACAGATTGTTAAACAAATTCTCGTCAATCAATCGCCTACTATTCCCCTCCTCCTACTTTTTTATTCCTCTTTCCTTTTTTTCACCTTCTTCCTCTCCTCATTTTCCTCCCCTTCCAGTCTTCACCTTTGTAAGTATAATATTCTTCTTACTGATACTCCTCCTCCTCTTTCTCCTACAGGCTCTCCTCTTCCTTAAAATTCTCAGCCTCCATTTCATCCTCATTGCCATCTATTTCTGATTCTTCTCCTTCTCCTTCTTTTATTCCTCTTCCTTTTCATTCCTATCCTACTCCTCCTCCCTTCCTCTTATTCTCCTTCACCCTATCATACTTTTCCTCCTCTTTTCCCTCTTTTTTCTTCCTCTCTCACTTTTCCTCCCATTCCTCCCATTTGTTCTCTTCTCCTCTTTCCTTACTTCCTCCTTGTCCTCCTCCTCTTTTCCCTTACCTTCATTTTACATTCCACCTCTTCAATCTCTTTTTCTGTCCTCCCCTTCCTTCACTCTCATGATACTTAAGAAAAGCTTTTAAAAGAGCTCATGTTAGTAAATTCCTCCATCGATTAAAACGATTCCATTTTACCCTAACTCCTTCAAAAACTTGTCATTCTAATACGTATATTATTTCAATTGCAGACATCTTAGATCAGGGCTCGGAGGAAAATTGAGGATGAACCCTGTTTTCGCCGAATATGGCCTCAAAGATCTTCTCCCTTTGAAACTTGACCTACCCGATGAAGGCTGCACGAGGACCAATAGGTCGCAGTTCTGTTTTGAAGCAGGTTAGGGGGAAAATTTTAGTCCCAAATAGTTTCAAACAACGATGAAAAAAATTTCACTGTCCGAATTTTTGTTTGGCACATAGGTGAGATCAGAGTTAACGAACAGCTCGTCCTCGCATGTATGCACACACTCATGGCACGCGAGCACAACAGGATAGCACACGCTCTCGCCCAAGTGAATCCTCATTGGGATGACGAAACTCTATACCAGGTAAATTACAACGTCAAAAATCCTTTGATGAGTGAGTCAATTAACATTTGATGTCCATTAATATCTAAGCTGGCTCATTAAAAACTTTTTGATCATATTTTTACTCTTATTTGTTGCAGTTTGTTCCATAATCAAATCTTGGATTTCTATGCATTGCTTTAGTCCATGTTCAATTTTTGTTGCTGTTGGGCTTGTCTTGTTGTTCCTTTTTTGCTTTGTTGTTGTTGATTAGTAGTTGTAGCTTGATTTTTTCTTCAAATTGTTTTGTTTGAAGCTGTCACTGCTGCTGTTGTTGTTCTTGTTTTTGTTGTTGCGATTGCTGTTGAGCAGATTAATATTTCATTTTCAACAAATTTTCAATTTAAAGATATTATAGGAATATGTCATTTAAACTTATTTATTTTCTGCAAATTCAAAAATCAATTCGAACCAATTCCATTTTCAGGAGTCCCGCCGCTTAGTTATAGCAATCGTTCAACACATCACGTTCAACGAATTCCTTCCGATTCTCCTCGGAAAAGAAGTCATGGACAAGTTTGGCCTTCTACTCACAAAAGAGGTTAGAAATTCGTATTGTTAAGAATCTTTTCAATTACAATTAAATTATAGAGAATTGCTTTGTATAAATATCAAAAGAAATTTTCCCTTGAACTAATATATTTATGAGAAAAATTAAATTTTCCAGAAAAGGAGCTAATTGTGCGTTTTCGTAGCATTGGACCTCTTTATTTAACGTCAAGTTTATGTCCGATATAAATATTTTGATATTCATCTTACTTCTATTATCATTTTTTTTGTCAGGGGTATTGGGATGGATTCGACCCGGAAGTGAATCCAAATGTCATCGACGCATTTTCAGCCGCCGCTTTCCGCGTTGGTCACACTCTTTTACCGACGGCGGTCGAACGATGGAGCAAAGCGCATAAATTCATCGGTCAGAAAAATTGTTTTGAAAAATCGTATTTTTAAAAATTTAAAAAAAAATTTATCTTGTTAAAAAAAAATTGTTTTATTCATTTTTTTTTTTTTTTTGTTTATTTTAATAACATTGTTTCATGTTTTATTCATTCATTTATTTTTGTTAAGAAATATATTTGCAGTTATTCTTATTGCGGCCGTGAAATTTACAAAAAAATTCGCTATTATCGAAATTTTCAGCGTCGAAGAGATTGTCAGACCTGATCCGCAGACCGTACGATTTATACAGGGCTGGAGTATTCGACGAGTATATCATGGGCCTCGTGAATCAAGTTGCCCAAGCTGTCGATGATTCGGTCACCCAGGAGGTAAACGAATTTCCATATGTCCGTAATAAACGTCCAATTTTTCGTCATTTGCGAATGAATACGACCGAAGGAAAAATGTTTATTTTTCGTTTTCAGGTGACAAACAATCTTTTCAAAAAACCCGGTAAGGAATTTGGATTGGATCTCGTCGCTTTCAATATGCAACGCGGCCGCGACTTTGGTATTCCCGGTTATATGGAGTTCAGGTTCGGCATTTTCCATTCACAAGAAACTGTCTGTATTTAGAAATGTACTTAAATTTATATCGATGCATGGAGCAAAATCAATGGAATAATAATCGCGAGCATGTTGCAGGAAATTTTGCGGATTACCGGAAGCAAATACGTTTGAAGCTCTGTTCGGTGCTATGTCTAATTCGACAATCGTTCGCTACACGACCATTTTTGAGTGAGTACAAAGCCCTAACAATAATAAGAGATAACTCATGTGAAGAGTTCCTACCCAATTTTTAAAAAAAATAATATGTTCTTCATAGCATGACGAGTGGACTGAAACAAAAATGTACTATGTTGGTTCCATGTTGATCAGGTGATTTTTGTAAAATGCATAGTAGCAATTCATGGTGAATATTTAGGGGGAAGATATTCTAAGGGATTTTTAAACAAATTAATTATAAAATTTATACTTAAAACCTTCCAGTAACCCCAATGATGTTGATCTTTGGTCTGGGGGAGTCTCCGAAAGGCCTCTACCCGGATCGATGATAGGACCCACGTTCGGATGCATCATTGCAACGCAGTTCAGCTACGCTCGAAGAGGAGATCGATTCTGGTATGAACTGCCCAACCAACCATCTTCATTCACGCCAGGTAAACATCGAAAAAATACCACTCACAGAATTAAGCATTGCTCTCTGAATTCAACTGAACGGAGATTTCGTTTCAGAACAACTGCAGGAAATCAGAAAAGTGACATTGGCTCGGGTCATTTGCGACAACACTGATCTGGTTGATACTATTCAAATGTGGCCTATGGTTCTTCCAGATCATGAAATGTACGTTTCATTTTCATTCTTTAATAATATAGTGCATAAAAATTCACTCGTACAAATTCTGGATTGCTTGTGGCATGGGGCTCGATTGCGGCACCAACAAAGGACCAGTTAAATCAACTGATCATCAGAGTTGGTGAAGCAATGGAGGACTCTGTACAGCCAATTCTTGGCTACCGATGGTAAACTGTTCATCGCTTTAAGGGATACTCTGAAACCACACTCTGCTACCAGATTAGCAGAGATGGTTTTACCATAAAAAAGGGAACAATTTTAGGAAGGGAAAGAAAGGACAAGTATTTCCAGCTTGAGCGGAATGTTTCCAATCCTAAGGACACCAGGCGCTTTCTCTCCGATTGTTTGCATCCCCTAGAAATAACTCCTAAACTATGCGTCATGATGCTGAATCTTTCTCTGTATAAAGTTGCTGGACATTAAATTTCTTTTGCAAATTTGAGACAAGTGACGAGTAACTATTGTCAAATTTTCACAAAAAATTAAGGCTGTATGTAACTGCTCAAGAATAATGTCCAAGCAGTGATTCTTCGTGGAAATTGTATGCCCCGCAACATTGTATTGAGCTGAGGCTATTTTTGATTACATAAATTTTTTTCTTGGGAAGCTCCCACACATTTTATTATATTAAAAAATCTGAATCTGAAGGAGGGAAGGGAGTTCATCATTTCCATCTTACTGGCATGTTTCCAGCCTTTAGAATTCCAGCCGCCCTCGCCCCATTTCTCATCTCTAGTGCAGGAGCCCTAAAAATGCCATAATTTCCTTTCTAGCAATCCGCGAGTACCTTGCAAAAGCGGAGTCTTGCCAACCATGGACTTGTCAAAATGGGCCGATTTCGGAGGTGCCAACCGTTTCCACGGAGGAGCCAGCGATTTCGGCGGATTTTTCAAAAAATAACCAGAACGTTGTGTTTCTCTACCGTGCCAAACTTTGCGCATCCAGACGCCGTTGCGGCGGGAGTCTGCAGGTGTTTCAACTAAGACCGAGTGCGAAATCCGTTTGAGGAAAATGCCTCGTTGTACATTATATTTATTTTCGACTGATTTCATTTAGTTTTAGGTTCTATATCTGCTCAAAATAAGGGGCTTTTCAGTTAGATTTAACGAAGTGAATCCGACTCGATTAACTTTGCATTTTTCATAAATTTTAGCGTAGAAAATCAAATTTAGCCGTGTATTTTTGTTATTTACGCTCAGTATTGGAACCGAAAGGATCTTTACAGATGGAAAGCTGACGTTCAACGGATTAAAGCACGCATTAAAGAGGAAACGTGTCATTACCATGTACAATAAAGTCAAACGATTCTCGTGTCATTGTATTTTTGTAAAATTATTTGTAAATGATGATTTATATTGTTGAACATGCATTTTTTCTATACCAGAACTTGGCAGTATTTGGAGAAATAATGAAGCTCTGGTTCGATCGTAAAGGCATTGATTTGGCACCTGGTCAAAGGTCTATCTAGAAGGCCATTGTTGGTGTGATCAAGGGGCATTGTACTCATCCATGGCCTTCATGATAGTGTGTTGAAAAAATCATTTCTATTCAAGGGAAGGAATCTTAAGAAAAAATGTTGAAAAACCAGCAGCACTTGTGTAGAAAGCTTTTGGCCGCTTCTATCCGTTGTTTTCTTGTGCCAGGCAAAGACTGTAGGTTGAGTTGAATCTAAAAAAATAAAATTAAAATAAAGAGAAGAAAAAGAGAATAGAACAGTGGTATTTATGGCTAGCTGATAGAGCTATAGTTCAGGAGAAACTTGTTGAAACCCAGATCGTCAATTAAGGGGGAAGTTTGCACAATTAGCTGTAATTTCCTTCTTACTCCAAGGGGTCCTCCACTCTTTAAGAACCCTAAGGAGTGGAGAAAAAAAACCAGAAATACTGGTGAAATGGATAGTACACCTAGCTAGCCAGGGCAGGCATTACACGACTGAAAGATGTGCTGAGAACTCATGCACCTTTCTTGTACTTTTTACCATAACAATAAAAATAATTGCAATCACTTACACTGTATTTTGCGGGCACTCGTAGAGCGTCATATCGTAATTCCAATATTTATTATTGAAGACGCACGTGTAGTAATTGCTCAGCGTAGCATATTCCGTGATATTGCTGTACCCAAAAATTCCGGCCTTTTGGCATTTCAGTTCGCACACTCTGGTCTGGTTATTGAAACTTTTCCCCTTCAAAATAAATAGAAACATCTCAGATAACTACAATCACAACAATGAATTTTCAGCTTCTCTCAATTCAGGGGGAAAAGATTTGATTCTCCTTTTCACTTCAAGTGTTTGTTGGACGTTTTGGCAAAGCTTAATAGTCTCATTAGCTTCTGACAACATCCTGTCAACAGTTCAGTCCATAATTAATTGTTTTAAAAATCTTCTTTACTCACGTAATCACATTGGTTCAGAAAGGTGATCTGTCCGTTTTGGCAAGTGCAATACAACGATGGAATTCCGAAACACGTGACGTTCCCTTGGTTGACTCCGTTGCAAGGATTCGTTGGGGCAACATTTTTTGCCACCGCACACAGCGGACTTTGATCATCCGGACTTGTGCGAGGGCTGAAGATGAATCCACTTGGGCAAGTATAGCTTTGGTATGAGATCTCCACGCTTCCAGTACTGCTGGTCACATAAGAGCATTCAACTAAGCCACTTGTGATGTCATTGATGTTCGGATAATACTTGTAGTTCGCATCCCGAATAAACGCTGGACAATAAAGGCATGGGGAGGTACAGGGAATAGATTGAGTCTGTAAAAGTAAAAGGAAGTACAAAATAAATATAACACTCAGCATCAATAAGCAACTTCACTGCATAATGGGGAATTTTCATCGATTTTTTACTACAAATTTGATCAACTGTGGACCCTATGGCTCCTCGTCGCCCTGAGGATGCCCGAATGGGCGAAAGTGCTCGGCCAGCTAATAAAGAATTGGAGAATGAGTCGCCTGGTTTTTTTCCACCTCACAACCCCCGGACATCAAGAAATGCGACGAGAAGGAAAAGAACAATAACCATCATACATCCCTGAAGACGCTGTTTTCAAGTGAATCTAAATCCTAAATGAAGACATTGAAGGAGGAATCGTCGATAGAAGAGAATGGTGATCAAAAAGTAATAAATAATATTTATTACAATAGATTATTTATGATATAGGTAATTAAATAATATTTATTCTAATAAACTATATAATATTATTTTAAATAAATTATATAAATAATTATTCATTATTTATTATTACCAGTAAAACCAGTGGTGTTCAAAAATCGCACGATACTTCCATGTTTGAGTCGGTAACAGGAATAACCATTTATAAAATCTAGAACCTCGTACTGAGTTACTGCTCGTACTGTTATTACTCTACAAGTGTTACTGAAAAATTAGCTAAATTTGTCAATTTATAACTCAACGTAAAAATTGTTTTTTTTTTTTCAAAAAATTGTTAAAATTTTTCATTTTTTTAGAAAACTTTTTATTTTTTTCAAATTTTTAATTTTTTTAATTTTTGATTTTTTTCTTAATTTTTAATTTTTTAGTTTTTGATTTTTGTCAATTTTTAATTTTTAAATTTTTGATTTTTTTCAAAAATTTTAATTTTTAAATTTTTGATTTTTTCAAAAATTTTAATTTTTTAATTTTTGATTGTTTTTCAAATTTTAATTTGTTAATTAATCAATAAAATTATTTTTTCGGCTGTGCCCGCAGCGAAGAGAAGAAAAAATAATAGGGAATGACCAACTTTTCGCGCCTTACAGCAGTGTATAGGCAGACCATCAACGCATCCACGCAGTGCTAATGTGCGGTAGCTGAGTATTGAAGGCGTTAAATCGGAGGTGCTTGACCTGTTATTTCTACCTATTGCCTCCCGTTTATGGACAGGTCTTCTGCTGAGTGGTTTTTTTGTGAATTAATGATAAAATTTAAATAATAAACATTGTTGTTTTAATTTGTCTGTCATTGCCACGACATGTAGGAAAATTTTGGTTTATTATACTTCCACGTTTGAGTCGGTAACAGGAATAACCATTTATAAAATCAAAAACCTCGTAATGAGCTACTGCTCGTACTGTTATTACTCTACAACTGTTACTGAACAATTAGCTAAAGTTGTCAATTTAAAACTCAACGTAAAAATCGTTGTTTTTTTTCAAAAAATTGTTAAAATTTTCCTTTTTTTTTAGGAAACTTTTAATTTTGATTTTTTTGTAATTTTTTAATTTTTGATTTTTTGTAATATTTTAATTTTTGTTTTTTTTTGTAATTTTTTAATTTTGATTTTTTTGTAATTTTTTAATTTTTGATTTTTTTGTAATATTTTAATTTTTGATTTTTTTTGAAATTTTTTAATTTTTGATTTTTTTGTAATTTTTTAATTTTTGATTTTTTTTCAAATTTTCAATTTTTTAATTTTTGACTTTTTTTAATTTTTGATTTTTTTTCAAATTTTAATTTGTTAATTAATCAATAAAATTATTCTGTCGGCTGTGCCCGCAGCGAAGAGAAGAAAAAATAATAGGTAATTACCAACTTTTAGCGCCTTACAGCAGCGTATAGGCAGACCATCAACACATCCACGCAGTGCTAATGTGCGGTAGCTGAGTATTGAAGGCGTTAGATCGAAGGTGCTTGACCCGTTATTTCTACCTATTGCCTCCCGTTTATGGACAGGTTTTCTGCTGATTGGTTTTTTTGTGAATTAATGATAAAATTTAAATAATAAACATTGTTGTTTTACTTTGTCTAACTATAATAGCTACATTCTTGAAATTTTCACCAAAAATCAATCTCGGCCTCACAACGGCCCAAATCTCGAATCACATCGCTAGCAAAGTTTTAATTGTATTTTTGGGGGGTTTTAAGTGGGAGAATCATATTTTCCAAGTTTTTTATGAAAAAAGTGTATTCGGTATCAAATTTAATAGATTCTTGGACTGTATAAATATATGTTTTCTCTTTGAATATGTATATGATATAATTGATTAATATTGATTATAATAAATTATATTATGATATAGGTAATTAAATATTATTTATTACAATAAATTATTCACAGCTGTGCGAATGAAAAAAAATTTTGAAAAATAGATAGAAAAATACTTCCAAATAGAAATCACGAAGGTTTTGTAAAATTTCAATCGATACTTGCCCGAATTGGAAGCGCTAAAGCGAGGAAGACGGGAACGCAAAAATATAAATTCCACATGTCTGAGCCAGAATTGAAGGGAGCATTATTGCTTTTAAACCAATCTTAAGGCTCGACCTTCGTTCTTTTGACGATTTAAGAATTGGGTTAATTATTGTTTTATCAAGCGTTTGCGATTAGCTTTGTCCACAAAGATGATCCAAAGAAAAGCCAAGGCGACGAAGACAGATTATTTTTGCCATCTTAGCCTTGATAACGGATATATATTTCTGGGAAATATATTTTTGCAGGTTTGGCACCGAGTGTTTCCACAAGTCAAGACGAAAAGGGACAAGCATCGAGCAACAAAATAGATACACTGTACGTTCAAATAAATATTGATATTTGCGGTCTGTAAAAATCAAAATACAAAATACGCGCCAGTGAAATCGTGAGAAAAGCTCATAATGTGGAGGTACGGTGTGTGATCCGATTTGTGACTGATAAAACTTTGAACGAGGTTTCATCAAAGTCTGGATTACAGGTCATCAGAAGAGCGGCGGGTCGATACTATCGATGAATCGATTAGATAATTAAAATTAATATACAAGAGGTTATATCACGGAAGTACTGTGTGTTATCCAAAACTCGGAAATGGCTAATTTTGCTCAATCGCTACCTAGGAAAACATTCCCTGAATATTCCATCCAGTTTCATCTATTTTTCACGGAGATATGACGGTTTATGTTTTTTTTATCACAGACACACAGACTATTAACTATTGATACGCGAAGCGCGTTGTGCTTGAAATCATTTCATTGCGCTTTAGGCGTGTTCAAGTTTCGTCTTTTGCTCCGCCCATCAAACATACTCAATGCGACCTATATCTGTGCCACCGTATATCTTAATGCCTCCATGCTCATCACTGCACAAGTCGACTGCGAATACTATTTTCAACTCGAAGGTTCTACGTGTCAGGTTAGGTATCGAATATCGTTGCGCTGTGGCTAGTGCGGGCAGCTCTCGCTGCTCTGCGGTCTTGGCAGGGTGAAAATCTTTTGTTTTATGTTTCATTTTTCCACATATCCAGTTGACAATTCCAGTCGAATTGGTCTCGATCGCGTGATTTTTCCTCGGTAGGCTGCCATCCTCTGCATCATGTCAGGAGATGCCCAGCCGAGGAAACGAAGGGACAAGAGGCGCCGGAAAGGTAAGCCTTGATTATTTATAGATTTCGATTATAAAAAATAAAAAAATTAACCGCTTCCGCATTTTTGAAAGTCCGTCTATTTCTGAATGAATTTCTATCGTCCCGTTTTTCGGAGTTTCGACGGTTGCTTTTATTAGTTTTCCGTTGGAAGCGAAGGTTAATTTTTAAACGCAATTGTCCTGAAGCTCGCCCAGCTATATGTATTTTATTTATACATTTTTCGTTCGCCGATGTCATTATTAAAATTTCCTTTTCTATTTTGCGCCAATCTATTCCTTCACCGAGTTAAAATAATGCTCTCGTAGATCGAATTTCGCTCATCGACGTTCAACAAGTGTCACCGGCTTCGCGCCTCTAAAATTACTTTCGAATTTCCTGCACGTCGCAATTTTACTTACTATTTTACTACATGTTTACCTCGGCGCCTTCCCCTGCTTTATTCGGTTCTAAATTTATCATGTTCCGCCAGGGGTTCTCCTCGTTTCGCCCTTTTCCTTGCCAAGAAAACTTCCAAAACTATTTCGAGACCGCGCCACAAGCTTCCCACCAGCTCTGGCTTTCCATAGCGAAACCATTCGCGCGGCCGAATTTCTGATAATAAACATATCCACGTCTCAAATCCCTCCCAACAGGAGCCGGCCGTCTAAATTGTCCGATACTTGTTCTATAAATAATGACTATCGGTTGACCGGTGAATTATTGAACGTCCAGGTCCGGTGTTCGATTGAATTTTAAACAAACCCCTCAACTTCTAGAGTCCAAAAAAACTTGTGCACCCTCAGGTGCACTTCTAGGGCGATTTTCCTGAGTTTCTGACTGAACTCGTATAACGTTAAACCTGTTTGAGCTTCTTCACAAGATCAAGAAAAAAAAAAAAAAAAAAAAAAAAAAAAAATGCGGCCTATTGCGTTTTTTTTTTTTTTTTTTTTTTTTTTCTTAAATCTCTTAAAATATCTCTTGAAAATCTTTTAAAAAAATATTAATTTTTTTTGTTTAAATCTTAAAATATGCCCGAAAGTGTCGTCTCTGCAAAGTTGTAGGCCATTCAATTTCCTTTAAGAATAATCGGTCGAAAGTTATTTTTGACCGGATACTTACTGAAATACAGCTCTTCAAAAAAACCACTTTATTATTTCGTAATGTCACAAAGAAACGCTGCAAATGATTGTACAGTGGTTTGTTATAGTCCTTCGCTTCCATAAGAAGACCATCCATGTGTGATAATAACTGGTTGGAAAATTTGTGAACACTTCCATCTACAAATTGGTCACTAAGGGAAAACTCCGTTGCAACTATTGTAATTTTAATCATTTTTATTTTTCTTAATTTCCCAAATTAAAATCTGAATTTTTCACCTTACAGTATCGTTGAAGAGTGTTTGACGACCATTCCAACGAGTATCGAACGATTTTTATAGCTCCAAGAACTCTCGAGTTATACCCTCGTGTCAAATTTCTGAAAAACTCCCAAATTCGAAACAAAAGCTGCGGTAACTCGAGAACCAATAAAGCTATCGACCCCGCGATGGTCTCATTCGATTCAGCGTCCAAAAATCTATAAAAAATTATACCAAATGCACCTTTTTCTGAGAAGCATTGGAAAATACTAATTTCCCCCTTGAAACCCTCCAAAAATACCCATAAAATTGAGGTAGCGATTGGGCTAAGACATGTCATTGTCTGGCCGAATTTATTTTCGGTGAAAATTTCACGAATTTAGCTTTTATGGAATTTTTTAATTGGATATTCGGATTCCACGTGCCTTGAAACGTAAAACATAAATTTTGAGAGGGCTTAGAACATTTTTTCTTGGGCGATTACAATAGTTTATTGTTGAATAATGAACCAAAATTAAGGTTGTAAGTAATGGATGAAAATAACTTTTCGACCCGTGTTTCTTCCCAACTTTATGAAACTTTCAGGTGCGTGAAACTATTCACCTGTCGTTCTAGGGTGAATTTCATGAGTTCCTGACCTCTTAATCCCTGTTTGAACATTAGGAGAGCCAAAAAGCCGCAAAATTTGCGCCAAACATGCTTTGTACTCGTAGCGTCGTCCAAAAATTTGTACGGTATTAAATTTCATTTTAGAATCATCGGTCGAAAGTTATTTGTATTAGTTACCTACTGATGCAGCTGTTCATAAAATTATTATTTTCGATATCGCCAAGATTTCTGCATTTCAGTTAGTATTGGGTCAAAATAGCTTATAGACCGGTGTTTCTCTAAGAAAATTCAATGCCCTACAACATTTTACGAACGACACTTCGTACGACGCATCGTTTAGAAATTAGAGATAAAAAAGTTGTGGTTTTTTTATTATTCTTTTTTTTTTGACATGGGTCTTGGACCAAAAGCCCCAGCTCAAGCTCCGTTTTTTAATTTCTTTGGCTAAAAGATTTTTATAAGAAAGAAAAAATTACTCAGAAAAATCGTACCCCCCTCCCCCTACAAAATTTCAAATTTACTACACGTTTACAACACACCAAACATTTTACAAAACGTCTCCAACCCATGCGAGGCTGGACGTCTTATCTAAGTGTGTGAAAAAAATGTTTGAAACTGTCATGAGCTATATTTACTTGGCTGATACTCTTGTCAACATGTGTTAGCCCTCGCGTGTGGCTTCACTGCCACATGGCTCTAGAAGTGCTCATTTACGAATAACCAAAACACAATTTTCATTGTCGACCAAACAGTGTTTTTTTTTTTTTTTTTTTTTTTTTGTAAAACAGAAAATTGTCGATTTTGACCGTGGTTTACCTCAGAACAATGTAGGAAATGTTGCTTGAACAATGAGTAAAAAATGTACTTTAAACATACCAGGGCAGGTGGAAGCACGAAGGGCGGAAGAGTATGCGGAAGAACGAGAGATTCTCCACCAGCTGAGCACTCAGTCTGAGCCAGGTTCAACCGCAATATAGAATGATTTCTTTCTTAAGAACTATTTTATGTTTCATTAGTTGAAATCCCATGGTCTAAAACTCATCACCAAGGTAAGTGAATCGGTTGCGGGAGAATGAAAATAATCGGGGGAAATAAGGATCGAATGGAAAAAGTAAATGGTAAGCTAGATTCTGTAACAAGAATGAATTTATTGCCAATAATAACACGAGCGATCAAGTTGCTCTTGCCTGTTATCGTACGATACGTAACGCGGTGCAATCACAAGAATTATCATTTGAAAATTTATCGGTGATTTGTAGTTCTTGTGTACTTTTATTTTGCCACACTCTTCATTTGTAGCAGTCAAATAAATAAATGAAATAAATTGTCTAAATTCATCTACCCAAAAATGCCTTTTTTTTTAAATATAATTTATTGATCTTTTATACTGCCCAATATACTCAGCATAATGGTAAATATTAATGGATTTTCTCTTAATTTTAAAACGGCTCGATATGTCTACCATAGTGTAAATAAATCTGGACCGAGTAAACTACTCCTTCACTTCGTACGCACTTTCTTCAGCGGCGGTACGTATAAAAATTCTCACCTAAGTGTGACAATAACGCTTCAACAATTGACGACTCGCATCTGGGCTACATGACGATTCTTTATTTCACAGGATCGATGATATGTTTCCAAATCTAATTCACACCATCCGCTTTTTACAGAAGAGGAAGAGCTCTATCCGAATTTGAAAGACACCGATGAGGTCATCCATGTGCACAAAGATGCGCACACCGGTGGCAACATTGTCACAAAAATCATTTTCTTCCTCCTCATGGCCGGCTTGTCTGTCATGATAGGCATAATCCTTCTTGAACATCGTGGCACCACTGATGGTTCGTTTATATATTCTGAGTTAACTCTTTTTTGTACATTAAAAGAGCCACAAATTCACAATTTTTCTGCCATTTACAGATGATCACGATCTCTCCGCAAAAGAAACGCCTTGGTCACTTCAGTTTGACGACTGGTCCAAACTGATCGCTGTGCCTGATATAGTTCCGGAATTTTTCAAAGGTAATTGCCCTTTCAAGTTGTGAATATTTCTTATGGAATCTGCGACACGCTTTTATTTATTTGAGATTAATGGCCGATTAAGGTGACCAAGTTGACCATGATCATCACGCCAGTCATTCTGGTGAAGAGACAGACGACCATGGCGGAGAACATGACGACCATGATGAGGGGCACGATGACCACGAGGAGGCTCATGACGAACACGATGAGGCTCATGATGAACCTGCTCTGGACTCAGGTTGGCTTCCAAGTTTCAGCTTGGGTTGGGGCAGCTCCGACGAACCCTCTGAGCACGAAGAAATCGAACCTGAATCATCTAGAAGCTGGTTCAGCATGAATTATTTTGGCGGCGAGGAAAAACAGGAAGATTTGAACGACGAGGAGGCTCCTGATTCGAGAGAAATAGAAGGCACTGAACTTTCTGAAGAGGAAGATTTACCTGATGATGAATCTCCTGATGATGAAGAGACGCCTTATGATGAGGAAGAGACGCCTGATGATGAGGAAGATCCTTTTGATGATGAAACTGCTGATGACGAGGAAGCCCCTGACGACGATCTGGTTGATGGGAATTCTGACGAAGAAGAGAACTTATCTATCGGAGCTTTGGACGAAGAGCCTCTCTCGCAAGAGCAGTTTGAGAATGACGAGCCTGATGATGCTCTTGAAACCCCTCAAAGTGAAGAAATGGAACAAGAAGCTGTCAGCGAGGAAGAAGATGACGATCCTCGTGGAAGTAAGCATCTGATGAGCATGGGCTGAGTTCACCGAGTGGATTGGAAGTCGCTAATCTGTTTCAACAATTAACGCCTGAAGTGTCAGGATTTTTCGACTGTGGATTACTATAGACGACATCCATGCGATAACCAGTTTTATCAACAGTTCCTTTAACACTGTAGTTTTTTCCATGGCAGTTTTGCAGCACTTTTCTTTTACCACAATTTATAACAGTTTTTGTGTGCTCTACTAATTGGGAAAAAAATCTCTCCAGCTTAGACAGGAACGCTTTTATGCTCTATTTAATATCGTCATTTTTCAGGCGTCTTCCCTCGGAGATCATCGATAATTGAAGAAGAGGAGGAAGAAGAAACTGTATCTGGTGAAGCTGATGATGAACCTGGTTTACCCGAGGCGAGTGAAGAAGAACTATTCCCGGAAGCGGTCGAGGCATTGCAGAGAGAAGCTGTGAGTAGAATTTTACAAAAGATGATAATTAGCGAGTAATAGCTAGTTCTTCAGAGAAGTTCCCAGTTTGCCTTCAGTTTTCTTGTATATATAGGCTTAGGACATTTGATAACATTTCAAAACGCTGGAGGGGTTTTCTATGCTTTGAACGACGTTCTGCTCCTTCTTGGACAAAGTAGCCGCCTTCGTTCGCCTCTTAAGATAGCCTACTCCATCAAATGGTGTTATAGGGTAACAGTTTGTTTTTGCGAGATGTGTCAAGATTTTCCACATTTCTTGACCTTGTAAACCTTCACAAGAGCCAAAAAATTACGATTTTTCCGGAGTTCTTTTGGTTTTCTGCCTGGAACTCCTAAACTACGCGCAGTCTCCAAACATGCCATTAGTTCAAGGTTTTAGTAGTTAAGGAGCTATAAAAAAATAGTAATAAAATAAAAGAAAAGCGTATGACATTTTTGTGGTCTTTTGGCTCTCGTGAAGTTCCCAAGGGTTTACAGGGTCTGTAATTCAGGAGAGTCTTCCCACAGCACCGTAGCACTTCACCTGTAAGTTTCATCAAGTTGGGAATCCTTTTGGCTCCAGGACTATACCATTAATTTTTAATTTTCGCATTTTCCAACCCTTCGTTTAATCGGAACGGTATTCAATCTGCAGTCGGAGCTTTTACGCGAGCAGAAAGAAGCTGAGGAAAGAGCGGCCGCCGAAGCTGAAGCCGAGCCTGTTGAGGATGAAGAGGAGCCAACTGAAACTGCTGACGAAGAAACCGAAGGAAGTAAGCGTTTCATCGCTGTGCATCAAATTATTTACTATTACATTGACAGCGCGCGAAGAATACTTTACATTTTTATCTTGCATTCGGGGAAATGCAAAATTATGAAAAAAGTCTTGCTTGTGTTTTTCAGTGGCATTAAAGTTTGGCGTTGGCGTAGCCTTAGTGGTTGTCGCTCATGTCGTGCTAGTTAAGAAATGGAACTCTTGGGGTTAGTAAAATATTCTCTTGTATTGGTTGTTTCGGACGCTTTTTTTTTGTGACACTGTCTCTCTAGACTAACAAGACTTTTTTTTAAATTTGCATTTCCCTAATGTAGCCAAATTAGTCTCTTGTACACATTTTGTATTTGTGGCTTTGTTTGACGAGAACTAACTTTTTCAGTGTTAGAAAACGTTTTGACTGGAAAGCGTGAATTAGTGTGCGTTTGATGTGATGCCATGTTGTTTTTTGTTGTGTTGGAGCTGTTTTACATTTATGAAGACGGATTATTGGTTTAATTTTTAGGTGTCTCGCATCGTGTAGCGATTATTTAATAGCAAGTTTTTCTAGCTGCTTGAATTCATTAGAGCCGATTACCTGTTTTTTTACATTTTCAATGATTAAAACAACTCAACTCATTGAGTCTCAGCCTCTTATTGCGACTCTCATTTTTCGTCAATATTTTAATTTCCTAATGCTGAAGTTCAGATTTTAAAAATTTTATTGCCAAACCATAATTTATAATATAGAAATATTTATTATTTTTGTGTCGAAATCCGAGCCATTGTTCTGGAGATTATTGTTTTGATTACCACTGCTCAATTTAAACGACGCTTTTGCTTTTAGCCGAGAGCAACGAGGCGCAAGCCGAACCCTTGAGGCCTGATCTTTCCCCAACCGTACAAATATCCCCTCCTACTCCTCCCGCGCCACCAACTCCCAGTCGCACACCTGAACCGCCATTGGCCTCATGGGCTGAAGAAGCGATTAAAGCTGCCGAATCAGCCGACGTTGGTGTGACGCCACCTCGCTCTCCGACACCAGGTAAATAACAGTTTCTATGCTTGTCCTTGAATAATGGACTTGGTCATATTTAATGAAGAAATATATATATATATATATATTTTTTTTTTTTTTTTTAATATGTAAATGGAAAAGAAGTGGAATTGCAAAGTATTTGCTCGCGGTCTCTACTATTGTACGAGCAATGCTTTCTTTTCAAAATATTCCTCTGTAAATTTTTCAGAAGTCGATGACGAATACGAGTTAGAGAGCGAACCGGGCGAAGAAGAGGAAGAGCTGAGCGAAGACGAGCCGCCGATCAATCCAAAAATTTACGAAGAACTTATCGCCAAGTATGGCAAACCTACTCCTGAAAGCAGCGACGGCGAAGCATCCGATGACGGCCGTCGTGAAGTAAGAAACAATAATTTATAATTATTTCACTAACTAAGAGAATTTTTAAATTGTAGAGGTGTGATCGATCTTTTGATACCAAGCAGCTGAGCGATCTTTACCTCCTTTTACCAGCCTTGACTCAAAATTCCACCCTTGATCGGTGTGGTGTTGTTGTCTGTTTGTACTATTAGGCTCACGAACAATAAATTAACATTCATATTTGATAGTTGCTTAGTCCTGGTAGGCCAGCTAAGCTCCTCTTCCGCCGCAGTGGTCGTTAGAGTCGCTTTGGTTGGAAATTTCGGCCCCTGACTGGCTTTCCTGCCAATCGGTGCCCTCAAAGACTGATTCATTTGCAAACTATCCGATGAGGCTGCTTTTGGCGCCAGCCTTGGGACAAAGGATCTCTACCTAGAGCTTTGTAATTCCCCTAACAAAAACAGTGTTTGGTTCTTTTATAAATGGCAATTAAAAAATGCTCTTTCTGATTAATTTTACTCTCTTTTTCCCAGTATTCGGACGGCGCTGAAGTGGAAAGCGTCGGTGAAGAAGAGAGCGGAGGTGAACTTGAAGAGAGCGAGCCCGAAGAAGAGCAGAGGTGGTCGAGTAAGTCCCTGAATGTACCAACTAAAATTTGCTGACATTCGTTTAGTTCAATTGAATTCTCGCTCTACAGCTACTTTTTTTTCTAGGTGTGAGGAAGCCGATTGAAGTAGAAACAGAGTCGGAGGGCGAAGAAGAAGAATCCGAGGACGAGCAGCCGCCGAGGAAACCGCAGTCCGGTGGCGCTCGATCTGAAAACGAGGTATAATTAAATGATCGATTAATTTTAAATCTATACATCAAAATATTGAATGTCGATTATTTGGACGTAGCGTTGATTCATTTCTGTACTCTCAACAGAAGCCGATTCTCAGCGACGAAGAAGAGCTTTTGCGCCGGCAGTTGGAGCTTGCCGACGATGAGTTTAATGTTGACGTAAGTTTGATTACGACGAACGTATTGAGAAAATTGCTACTATGTACAGTTCTCCTGCTCAATTTTTTTAGGTCATCATCAATTTATCGAATCTGTTCAGGGTCATTTAATTTTCATCACCGAGCGTTTTCTATTGCCCTTCAACTTGAAAATATTATAACTTCCTAATTCTACATTTACAGGAATATTACTTCTGACCCCGTCCCAATCCCCGTTTGAATACTAAAAGCGTGTGTTTGATTTATTGCGCTCCCTCCCTTTTTATTACATGTCTTGCGTGAATCTAATATTTTTTAGTGTAGAAAATGACAAGGGGTATCGCGCAGGCGCTATAGAAAACCACCTGAAATCTGAATAAATCGACGGTCGCTGAGACGCCAATGACTAGTGTGATATTATATTAAGCATTTATCTCTACCCTAAACCGATGCATTAGGTAATTTTTTTTTCTTTTCTTATGGGAAAAATATCAGCTTGCCACCCGTTGGCGGAGATACTCGCGGGGAACTATTCCGAACTTAGGTTACCCACAATTTACCACCTTTGACTGAATTCGGAACCGTTCTCCTTCCGTATCCCGATGGCGGCCGTGGCGGAGTGTTTTCTTATAGATTAATCTCTGTACATGTTTTGTCTTAGATGTGAGCGTGTGAAATTCATGTGCGAGGATGACTGAATTTTTGAAACAGTAGCGTTTTGTTTTTCGAATGTGCTCGTGTTTTTTACGAACCGTTCCTCGTGTTGACGGTTTCACCGCTTCCTCCCGCTCAATAATTTCACCCTGTTATATTCCTCTTCCACTTCAAGTTTGATTATAATCGATTTTGCTCGCATGTTCCCATTAATCTTCTCCTTCAAGCGCTTCGATTCGGCCCTCGCTTTGTATCGCCGGGTGCTCGCTGCCAATCCTCAAAATATCCAAGCTCTTTTTGGAGCGGCTCAATCCGTCGACCGCCTAGCTGAGGCGAAAAGGAGTAATGCATTGCTCCAGGAGGCGATCGACTCGTATTTGTTGCTGCTGGAAGTGAAAAAACTTCCGGATGGTATCTTTGTTCGCGCTGCTCAACGTGCGATCAACCGGCTTCGATTTAGAGGTGTGATCATCTTAGAGAGTTTAAGAGATTTAAGTTTATATTTTTTTCTTAAATTTCTTCGAGTTGGTGCGGTTTTTCGATTGAAGTGGGGAAAGAGAGACTTTTTATAAATTTTTCATAGAGTGCTTTCACCACTTCAAGCATCTCAGGACACTATAGGACCTTATCTTTATGCCAATAAGCACCACAAATCTTTAGATTGCACACTTTTTCTTGATATTCATTCTGAGCTCTTTTTCTTAATCTTTCTAAAACTAAAGTATTTCCATGTTACAGGTTTACATATGAAAGCAGTCAGCGTTCACAAAAAGCTCATCGAACGATTCAACGATACGATTGAGTATCGTAACGACCTGGCTATAAATTACCTTATGGTAAACAGGTATTCCATTTTCCGTACGATAACTGTTCCTCGAACTTTGGAAGAAATCACTTTCTAACCGAGCTGTTAAACTTTTTACTTTTACGCCCTTTTACTCCTCAAAATCAGGGCCCACTCTGTTCAACCATTCATTTCCACCTTTTTAAGCATGGCCACTTGCAAAACTACGCATTTTGCCATTCGAATCCAAGCCCTTTCAAGTCACAAATCTAATCCCTTTTACTTCTCAAAACTTTAGCTCTTACATCTCTCCAAACTGAGCCCTTCAACGAGTCCAAAATAAGTCCATTCACTTCTAGAAAGTAAGCCCTTTCATATCTTGAAAGTCAGCCCATTCTCTTCTCAAAACAAATCCCTTTCACTTCCCAAAACAAATCCATTTCACTTCTTAAAATTAAGCCCTATCCCTCCTCAAAACTAAGCCTTATCTCATCTCAAAACTAAGCCCTTTCACTTCTCAAAACTAAGGCCTTTCACTTCTCAAAACAAATCCCTTTCACTTCTCAAAACTAAGGCCTTTCACTTCTCAAAACAAATCCCTTTCACTTGTCAACAATATCACTTTCATTTCTCAAAACTAACCTCTTTCACTTCTCAAAAATAACCCCTTTCACTCTTCAAAACCAACCTCTTTCACTTCTTGAAACTTAGCCTTCCCATCCCTCGAAACTGAGTAATCAACTTTCTTCTTCCTTCATTGCACTGGAAACCAATTCATTTTGGTGTCATTTTCCAATTCATTATAGTGTCATTTTCATACCCGTAATACGAATTCACTTTCTCCCTGGTCGTTCTAGGCTGAGCGACGCGGAGAAAATATTCTTGGAAGTATTGAGCATTTGGCCGGAAGATCCAGTTGCTCTTTCTCACTACGGATTGGTGTTGAAGTTGAGCGGGAAATCGGAGGAAAGCATTCCGCATTTGCTTCAAGGCCTAGCTAAGGACCATCCGGGCACTCGAGACTCACGTTTGTATTTTCACCTCGGTGACGCATTGTCGAGAGCTGGACGCACAGAAGAAGCGACGCGGGTGAGGGATTTCTGTTGAGGTATTTATCGCTATACTTTTCTACTCTGTTGAATTATTGTTCGAATATTGAGCGAATTTTATTGCCAACAGACGTACAAACGAGGAGTGAGTAAAGGTTTGTTCCGTTCGGTTCACCAAAGATCGTTGTATAATGTTGAACACCTCACAGCTCGACCTTGGTGGACTCATAAGGAAACCACTTACGATTCTTTCTTCAAGTGAGTTGCCATTTTATCTGCAGCTATTTGATGTCATAGTTATGCAATATTGACTATTATTTTGTTTGCAGGGCGCTCGAGACGAATTGGAAGCTCATTCGGGATGAAGGATTGTCCGCCATGAAGCTCAAAGGGGTTTACCAAGACGAAGCTGAAAACCTAAGAGACGTAGGGGATTGGAAACAGTTTCAACTTTTCGCAAGAGGTGAGCTTGGTTTTCAATGATTTTTAAAATAAAAATAAAATAAAATTTTCAAAATATCGTAAGCAAAAATGGACAGTAGCAAAAATTAATTGGAATCATAAACACTGCGCAATTATTTGCAGTGATTTTCTCTTGGAAAGCAGAATCAGCTCTGCTGATAACACATTTACTGCTGTGATACAGTAACAATTACAGGTTAATCCTTCCAAAACAAGAAAACTCATTTTCAAGCATTCATACCAATAAAAAAAAAAAAATTTTTGCTGGCTATATACAGAACTTTCGACCTTTTCAGGGTCAATTCTCATAGAAAATTATCTGATATCACTAAACTGTCATTTTTAGGGCCCGTTTATCAAGCATAGATAAAGCCGAGATGAACCAGCCCTAGCATTAATCTTGACTTTGTCTAGGATTGATAAAACGAACCCTAAAATTAATTAGAACTGTCATTTTCATAACCTCGTTAATTAAAAAAAAAAAAAAAAAATTGAACAAATGAGGATTGAGGACAAATGAGATATCATAATATTATATTTTGTAGGTACTATGAACGCGGAAAACTGCAAAAAAGCGCCGCTCACTTGCAAAATAATTGCCAACTTCGATCCAGCCCGAGGGTGCAAAAGGGGTCAGACAAAGTTCAGCGTTATGGAAGGAGGGACGCACGTTTGGCCCCATTGCGGCCCCACGAATTGCCGCTTAAGAGCTCATCTCGGCCTCGTCGTCCCGCCTGGCCCTGCTATTCGAGTCGCAGAAGAGACCAGGTTTGTTATGGCGGATTATTATCTTCTCTTCAGTATTTATGCAGTAAAAAAATTCAGGAATGGAGTCAAGACAATGCTGCTCAGTCGCCGAGCTTTTGGAAAATATATTGATGGCATTTTCGCGGCAATTGTTATTATTGGCGAGTTTTAGTGCATTTCGCGTGAGCAACTATTGTAATAAAGCTGAAATTTTAAAATAACAGTATAGTTAAAGAAAGTGTTTGACGAGCATAGAACGATTTTTATAGCTCCAAATATTCTCAAGTTCTACTCTCATGCCCAATTTATAACAGGCTCCAAAAATCAATATATTTGAACGCTCAAGGTCTTGAAATGTTTGAAACGGCGATTGAATGAAGTCTGGTTTTTATCACGTGGGTCACATACAGTACTTCCGCGTTATACGTATATTGGCCATATTTTGTTTTTTCAGACTGCAAAAATGATTGTATTTAAACGCGAGGGCATTGAAAAGTTTCTTTATATCAGCTGAATGTCGTTTGATTTTTTATTATTCGCTTCATACACCACGTAATTTGCATTCAGTTATTTTATTTGTCGATTTTTGTTCTATTCTTGCCGTATTATTAATACGCAATTATTCATTTATTCCATCATAGAAAATGGGTCGAAGGAAAGGTGCTCGTTTTTGACGACAGTTTCGAACACGAGGTATGGCACAACGGCACGTCATTGAGGCTCGTTCTCATAGTCGATGTATGGCACCCTGAGCTGTCACCTGCTGAAAAAGCTGCTCTCTCTCCGATCTAATTGTCTCAACTGCGATGAGTATCTCTTTGATTGCAAATTTTCCATCAACGGGTCGTTTCCTACAAACGAGCGCCCCGGAGTCATCTTCAGCAACGATTGTCAATTTCTTGTTGATAGGGAAATGCACTGAGAATATTTCCGTAGCCGATAATCGGGTGATCAAAAATATGCAGAACACTTCTGAATGTCTTCCATATCGAACTAATACGCCCGAAGCCGTCCGATGTATTCTATTTTCCAAATAAAAGGTTTTTACTGTTTTAATTCTTTATTCGAGCAAACCTGCCTTACTATTATGCAGAGATGAACTCAGTTGTGAAAATTAGAAGCTCAACAATCGAATCGGCCTGTGATGAGGTCGGTCAGCAGAAAGGCCATCTGGTGCTGCTGGAGCTGACGAAGGCGACCAATCAGCTTCTGTTTGCACTAGAGGGGGAGTAGGCGATTGTATAGTCGGCGTTCCCATCGCTTCCCATGCCGCCGAGTATCTATTGGTTACATATTCGCCAAAAGCTGACGACACTCGTCTTTCTCTCATATATATTATTGTTTTCCTCGCTGGAGCCAAGAGAGCCTGATGGATACTGTTCTTGTGCTCCTTCAGCTGCAAATGGACGAATGTATATTTGACAGAGTAAAATTATCGCCTACATTCTGAACCTTCGCAAGAATAGGAGATGAAAAGATAGTCACAAATTCCGTTGATTTTAATGAGTTAGATTATTATATGGCTATCGGTAACGATTGTGTTTGTAAAATGGATAATAACTTATTTAAATTACCCTATATTTTCGTCTCCTATTCTTATGAAATTTTTCAACCTTGGTGCGAATGATTTAGTCAATACCTTGTCGACCATTCGTTCTGTCAATGTTGACTCTCCGAATTGGCGGTTTTTCACTATAGCTTTAGCCCAAACTATTATTTCAACTGTTAGTGCGAACAGGGCTATAGCGAAGCCAGCCCCTGAAAAGAGATATTCAGTTGATCTTACTTCAGATCAGAAGGTCAAACCAGTGTTAACACATGATGTGCAGACTAATGAACTTCCTGGCCAACCCGGGTCATTCCTCCTGAACGCCCGAGCAACTTTTTCCACAAATTATCAGTCTTCGGTCTCACCTAATAGCAAAAACATCCCTTGTGTATCTTCTAGAGTCAGCTCTCTGTCCTCAGGGGCTCCCTTGAGTCCCTTGTGTACCTGCAAATGCCAAACAAATTAGAGACCATTCCCCGCAAAGCAATTTACCGCCGAATTTTTCAAAAAGATTCTCTCACCCTCAAGAGTCTTCCGGAAGTAGAGCGATAAATGTCAAACTCAAGTTCCCTGGTGATTTTTATCATGTAACCGGCTTGCATTGCTCTTGCCAGCACGTTGTTCATCTCTTCCAAAAACGGAGTTCGCTTCGGAAGCACGAAACTCACCATTAATGGGACGAAACATTCGTCGCTCGTGTGGAACATCAGTTTTTTCCTCTCGTCGCTGAAAACGGAATCGCCTTGAATCATAAGTGATCAGCCGCCACACTCAGCAAACGGATTTCTGTTCCTTAAGATGAAAACTCTTCCGAAGAAATTAATTTTTACTAATAATGACAAATAATTTTATTTTTTAATAATAATGATAAATAATTTAATTTTTCATAATAATTTTATGATAATTTAATTGTTTTTTTTTCTTATGTGTTACCTATAACAATTTTTATGCAATTATAAACTATTTTCTATAAAATTAAAATAGATTTTTTTCCGTTTAAATTTAAAAATTAATTTTTTTATTTAATTTAAAATTTCCAAAATAAATTACTGAATAATTATATTTTTTAGTTTTATAATGTTAATAATAAATTTTAATTTTAATTCGTGGTGACCAGCATGAGATGAAAGTTTCTGAAACATTAGTGTGATTCATCATCAAGAAACTCAATTTAATAATCTCGCGAATCATTTCTTTTCCAAATCCAAATTTCAGAACGGTTTTTATTTAATTTTTTTTGTCACATTTTATCTTGCAAATATTTACGTAGTATTTTGCTCAAAATATATCGATAGAGAATCGTGTTGACTCCAAAAACAAGTAAACTACAAGTCATTTCCTGAGTAGAATAGCTAAGTCGAGTGACAAATCATTAGGAACAGATAGCTCTACTCAGATCTTTAAATCTAAGTGCGGAATGGAAAATATTTTGGAATCGGCCCCAGGTCGGGGTCTTTTTACTTACTCAGGTGTGAAATTCGCACGAACCGTGTGTTCGAGGAGTCTTCGTGATCCGAGAAAAGCCGATTGCCTCCATTCGTGAACGTTCTTCGTGACGTTCTTCAGCCCGGCAAAAATATCCGGCACCGTGTCCACGCTTTTGTTCAACGCTTTCGCAATCGGGTCTTCCGTGTCGTTGAAAAGTTGGTACCAGTTGCCGTTTTCTGAAAAATAAATACTAAGCAACCGAAATGGGCGCGGATTTCAATTCCTGATAATAGACTCACCTAGGACGCTGATTCTGAAATTTTCCTCCAACAAGTCCCTCGAAGTGTCAACAGTTTCGGGGTAGACGGGAAGCGTAATGAAGGCGACTATTGAGCCCGTGTAGCAGGCGGTGATGATAATCGTAAACACCCAGTAGGTACCTGCATAATCAATTATTTTAACCTCTCTTCACCTCAGATAACCAGCAAAAAGTTCGCTTTTCAGAAAAAAAAAGTCTATATCGAGGGGGAGAAACATAAGGTGACTCAATCTGCGTAGATCGAAAGGTCCGTGGATCGAATCATTGGAACTGATGGTAACACTCTCATAGATCAATCTGTGCCTGCCAAGGGAGGGAATTCCATATTGGATTTGACAGAACCCACTGAATTTCTCTATCTCGCAAAAAAAGAGAACGATTTGCCTTTTTTCAAGCAAAATACAAATAACTGAGTGCGATACGCAAAAGACAAAAAAATGTCGAATTGTCACTTACCGATAAACAGTTTCGTCGCATTCTTCTCCGACTTCCCCCAAGAATTTTTCCCCGTAAAGGTGAAACAGTTGGTGAACGTTCCGAAAACGTACCAAAACATGTTTTCCAGCTCGCGAACATCATTGAGCAACGGTTTTATCGTGTGCCAGACGGAAAAAGCGATCGGAAACATGGCCAGGAGATAGGTCGCTATCAAGGCGAGCCAAACGTCCCATAAAAATGGCCCCATAATGGCTCTATACCTAGAAGAAAAAAACACGCATTTTTTAAGGATTTCACTACTACTTTTTATTTGACTACTTGAGAACGCAAGATGGTATTTTACTTGGGCAATGCCGTTGAAGATAGAGATATGTAACTAGCGCAGTCGTGCGTGTGAGGCATGGGAAATGCCAGTTTGTCAACCCTTTCGGCTGTAAGGTAGACTCCGCCGACTGCAAGGTCGGCTCTTCTCTCTTCTACTTCCCTGAGCACCAATTCAGCAGCGTCTCCACTGAAAAGACAATTCCAGAGACGAAAGATCAGCCGTAGGCGAAAACTGCGTCAGAGCTCAAGTCAGAAAGAGCTTGTGAGCAAGGTTTCCACATCTAGAATTCATTGCTATCTCTTCAGTTCGGTTCTCAAATACTCCTCGATCCTGCTGGCTTGGATCTTTAAGGCTATAGCACCGACCCATCAAAACACAGAGGTATTTCGCTCATAAATGAATAATAATTCTCCCAAATGAACTAGTGCTCGCTTTGGAGTGTCAAGCGCAGAAAGGTTGAGTATTGAAAAATCTTCGTTCAATCTATAAAATCATTAGTCAGATTAACTCCTCTGTTCACTATCTAAGCTTTGACATTTTGCTGCATTTTAAGCACCTGATATGCCAATTGGGACTGGCTAGCGATGATTACTCTTGTTTGAACGTTTTCTGTTTCAGGCTAAATTTAATCCTCTCCAAGAGCCCAAGAAGCATAGCTCCTTATTCGACAAAATACCCTTTCACCAGGATAGAAGACTAAGAGATTGTCACGAACTCCACTGATTAAAAATTAATTGTTACATCGATTTCGGCGATTAGGCCATCATCAATCTTACAACTGAAAGTCCTACAGTGAGGACACATTGGAAATATTACTAAGTGAAATGAAGCTTATTGGCTAGACAACAGTTACAGTACAAGAAAATTAATTTTTACAGAAAGGAACCTATAAGTGGAGAAGGTCCTTGAAGGTTTACCACATTCAGACATTTCCCATCCTTATCACTTATGATGATTTCAAATATTTCAAGTACATCCAACATGCTACCCTTAGGACGAAAATTAAGGAACTCAACATACACCTACCTGCAAGATCAAAACTAGAAGCATGTGAGGATTCTCTTTGGTGGATTGCAAAGGCTGGATCGCCCTTATCACCAAGAAAATGCTTCTCATGTTCGTTAATTCTTTCCCTAAATTTCCTACGAGTTTGACCGCAATATCTGAGGTCACATATTAACCTATATTCTCCCATCGTGAAATTCAATTCTATCTTCAACACCCTAACTGGGATTTAAGATTGTTTATATTTTTAAATCAACTATGAATCCCCTCGATTTTAATATATAACAATCCTATCTGAAACTTGTCCATAATAATCCACTCCTCCTCAACCAGAAGCTTCCTAACTAAACTTGACTATCCCTCGTCTTTTTCCTAGCTACCTTTCAATTTATTATTCAACATAAACCATTGTAATCGCCCAAGAAAAAATTGCAAACCCCCATCAAAATTTGATGTTTCACGTTTCGAGGCATGTAGAATCCGAACAACCGATCAAAAAAATTCTGTCCATCCGCCGTCAACACTTTTCACGACGAAATTATAAAAGATAAATTCTCGAATTTCCACCAAAAATCAATCTTGGTCTGACAATGGCGCAATTCTTTAGCCAAATCGCTCCCTCAATTTTTTCATATTGAATCGATAAGCTCCGCCCCATACCCATGCCGCTGTGCTTTCAATGATTGATTTCTCTTTGATCAGACTTTCCTCCGTCATCGGTATAGAAAGTGCCCTGTTGGCCATATTGTGGAAAGCATGTTTGTGTACCCAAGGGTGATTTAATGTATTGTGAATGGTAATGTCAGTATAAGTGTCTTTTCTATAAATGGAAAATTTGTGTTTCCTTTTCGTTAAAGATATCGAGAGATCAAGAAAGTTTATTCTACTGATATCTATTTCATCTTATTTTATTTTTGGTATTTTATACTACTTACCCTTTCTCCTCCTCGGGCTCCTTATACTCGAGGGACAAGTTCAACATCGCGCCGACCAGATTCATCAATCGCACTTCCAATCCGTCCCACACAGTGATTGTGTAGCCTTCGCCGGAATCTATTCCCCGCCTGGGAAAACACAAATGCATGATAACAGTGTTAGTAGATGGGAAAATAGATAAAAAGCTTGCTTTATTTGATTCTTATAACAGATAAGAATTTTCACTGGCTTTTGATTCTCTCGCTAGCATTCTCAAATTTAATAGAATTACTCCAAAAGGACATCTCCATTGGAACTGGGCTTAGGCTCCAATTTAAGGGTAATTTTCTTGAACCACTAACAATGCCACCAGTCAACGCTACTCTTTAGATAGCGGAAAACAGTTTTCGAAATTCTCAGAAAGTTCTCAAACTCACCTCCGAAACACGAATGGGGCGATTTCAGAAGCGGCGACGAGCAAATGCTTCCCGCCCAACCCGCGGTTGAACTTGGGCGGAAACTGAGGCACTTGTCTGGTGAAACGGTCTCTTCGCCAAGCTGATATTATAACTGGTTGGCTCTCGGAAAAAGCGTCGGTGACGATTACGTGGGAAAAAAGGAGTATGTCGCATTTTTTCAATGCTTTCCCACTGATCTGAAACAAGACTTGGAGGTAGATACAGGGATCTAGGAAAAAACTAATCGAGATGATGAAAAAAGAATTAATTTATCAAAAAGATGACGTCATGTAGTTTTTTTCAAACTGTTTTAAAACTAATATCCTCTAAATGATGGCTTTGCCTGGCAATACAATATTGAGCCTTTTGTGGAAGTTTCGCACGACTTTCTCAAGTGTAGTGGAGGTTATCTGGGCTTCACCTAGGACCCCTTCACAGCCTCAAGGTCACAGTTTGGTGTGCACTGTCATAGGCATTATTGGGCCTTATTTTTTTGAGGAGGGTGGAGTCACGATTACTGTAAACTCTGATCGCTACTGTGACAAGCTTGAGAATTTTTTGAGGCCAAAATTCGAAGAATTCGGTGAGGAACATGAACGTGAGAGCTTCTGGTTCCAGCAAGATGGTGCTACAGCACACACAGCCCGTCGATCACGGTCTATTCGCCAGGAGATGTTCCCCGGGCAGGTGGTCTCCTTGTGTCAATAATGCCGAGAAAGGTAACGAAAAGAAGCTATTACTGTCGAAATATAACTAATTATTCACAACGAAATACAATGTTTGTTTGTTAAACAGTTCAATCAAAAACACAATAGAGAATAGAACACAAACTTCGCGGGCAACCGCTTAATACGATAAACAACAAAAACCCGCCATTAGCCAAATTTGTCCCAGCTGTTGTCAATCGCGGACATCCTCCCACCTAAGTTTTCGACGAATTTTCCAGAAAACTTACATAACTTTATTACAGAGAATTACTAAGCAAGATAAGAAACATAAAAAGTACAAATTTGAGATTAATTTTTTGGGAGGTGTCAAAAAGTCTCAGTCATCACTCGCAGAATCGGGAAGGTTTCTTCACAGTTCTCCCACTGGTAGTCCTTTTGGCAGAAGCTGAAGTATCCTCTTTTTCAACTTGATCAATGTGTCGAGTTGATCTATTCACAGATAATGGTGGCGAAGGAAGTGAGTGATGACTAGGTATCACTTTTCCGGTTCTTCCTTTGAAAAATGTTTCATCAGCTTCCAGGAGCGAGTACAACCGTTGAACGGGTCTTAAGCATGTACCAGAGTTAGTCTTCAGTCGAACAAGATGTGTGATGCCGTCTTTTCCTGGAAGTAATTCAACAACGCGAGCAAGGGGCCAGTCGATTCTTTTCTTCAGGTCGTTTCCAATCAACACGATATCTCCAATTTTTATTTGGTCATGTTTTGACGATTTTGACCTCATTTGCAAATGTCCAAGGTACTCAGTCCGGAATCTAGCTCTGAAGTCCTCTTTCAGTTTGCGTCGCTGTTGCAATTTCTTCTTCAAATCAATAGCCTCGATGACGTCCAATTCCGGCAACCCGGATTCCCGGATGTCTTGAATGAATAGGGATGGCGTAATTGGTGTGGCTTCCGAATCTCCATCAGCCATGAAAGTAAGGGGCCTGGAATTTAGCACACTCTCGCAGTCACAAAGAACTGTGGCCATCTCAGAATAGGTAAGTACAGATCGTTTCAAAACCTTCCTCAGCAGGCGTTTTGTGAGTCCGACAAGCCTTTCCCACCAACCTCCCCACCATGCGGCAGTGGGCGGATTAAATTTCCATGAAATCTGTTGAATATTACAGTACTCCAAGACTTGAGACCAATCAATGTTCCGAAACAAATTATTGGCACCTACAAAATTCGTCCCTTGGTCGCTGTAGATTCGGGCAGGTCGACCTCGGCGAGCTACAAATCTTCGTAGTGCTTGTAGAAAATCGTCGGTGGATAGGGAAAGAATTAGCTCTAGGTGGATGGCTCTTACGACAGAACAAGTAAAAAGACAGATCCAGGCCTTTTTCTGCTTTCTCAAGAAAATTGGGCCAGCTAAATCCACTCCTACTACCTCAAATGCGGCAGCTTCTCGAACTCTATCCACAGGTAACGGAACGGTAGGAGCCTCCAGTCTTTTGGATTCATAGCGCTTGCATACCATGCACTGGGATGTAATGGTTTTCAATGCTCTTCTCCCACCAAGTATCCAAAATCGCTCACGAGTGATGGCGAGTAATCCTTGTACACCAACATGACAATGTTCTTCATGTATGTTCCGTATCAATCTTGTGACGACAGGATGTTGCTTGGGGAGTAATATTGGGTATCTAAAATCTTCACTATCAGGTCTGTTAGATACCTTAGTTTTCAAACGAATCAATCCATCATGATCTTCAAAAGGGCTCAGTGTAGCAATTTTTTGATCTTCGACTCCCTGGAATGTTTCTCTCTGGATCATTTTTAGAACCTGCTTCTCAGCAGCAATAAATTCTTCTACACTGAGTGGTCCCCTTTTCATCATACATGTTTCTGAATTCACAAATCGGGAGTTATTCAAAAATCTATTTATCCAAGCGACCATTCTGATTATTTTTGGGTACTGAGAAAAATAACGATAGTACCTTTCATAGCATGGTGGTTCCGCAGATGACGTACCAAGCAAAGTGGTGGTTAAGCCCGTTTTTCTTCGCTCTTTGCTGATCATAGCTTCATCGTACTGAAAAGGAACAGAGGGCCACTGTACTTCCGGTTGGTAAAGCCATTCGGGTCCCTCCCACCATCTGGATTGAACAAATTCCCCCCCAAGACAGCCTCGAGACGGGAGGTCGGCAGGATTGAGCATTCCGGGGACATGGTGCCATCTATCAATTTTTGTCAACCGGCGAATTTCTTTAACTCTGTTCAATACGAATGGAGCCCAATTTTCCTCTCGTTTCAACCAGGCAAGTACTGTTGAAGAATCGCTCCAGAAATGAGATTCATATTCTTTGTCAATGGTTTCATAAACAGAATTATACAGCCGAGCTGCGATAGTAGCGGCAAGTAGCTCCTTACGTGGAATGGTAGAGTTTTTTGGAGCGACGCGTGCCTTGGATTGAATCAGCTGCACATTGACTCCTTGAGTATTTTCTACTCTCAGGAACACAACTGCACTGTATGAAGTATCACATGCGTCACAGAATGTGTGAATACTCCAATGACTCACATATGTCAGGTTGGGCAACCATCGAGGAATTTTCACATCACTCAGCAAATGAATCTCCTCTGACCAATTCAAAAATGATTTGCAAATATGCTGAGGTACCTCATCATCCCATCCTAATTTTATTTCCCACAATTCTTGTACCAAAAGTCGAGGGTAAAGAGTGACCGGGCTGAAAAAACCCAGCGGATCGAACATCTTGTGTGCAGCGGACATGATGAGACGCTTTGTAACCCTGTCTCCGGTTTTCTTCAATGATTCACTTGTAAGACTCAGAGTATCATTTTTTCGATCCCAGCACATTCCAAGAACAGACGTTTCTGTATTGTCGGTCAGCTTCGTGTCCGTGCATTCCCAACCACGCAACTCGAACTTCCCATCGGCCATTATCGACGTTGCCTCTGTCATGAAAGTCTCAAGTTCATCCCTGGAATCAATACTCGTCACAGCATTGTCGACATAAAAACACCTTAACAAGGTGTCAATTGTGAATTTAGAATATTCCGATTCACCAATTTCAATTTTTTCCTGAATTTTGAGCAAATGGTGTTGGATGACAGCTCCCAATAGAAATGGGCTTGACGTTAGTCCAAAAACAACTCGTTTATGGCGATAAATTTTAATATTCCCCAGAGGGTCACGCCACAAAAACATTAAAAAATGCCGGTCATTAGGAGAAATTCCAATTTGTAAAAAAGCTCGTCGAATATCAGCTATCACTCCCACTCTATTCAGACGAAATCCAATCAAAAGTGGTGCAATTTGTTCAATAAGGTTACAACCCTTTTCCAAGCACATGTTCAACGATGGAGAATTATTCTCATGTGCGGAGGCATCGAATACAGGCCTGATTTTTGTGGTGCTATTCAGTTTCACAACATGACGATGAGGTAAGAAATGTCCACCTTCGATATAATCAGTAGTAGGTATCTCTTCAATAACTCCTTCTTGAACCCATTCCTGAAAAACATTGTCATAATCAGCCAAGAATCCGTCATTTCCAAGTTTTCTGTAGATTGAGTTCATACGTTTGAGCGCTAGGTTGTAATTAGTCGGAAGCGGGGAATGTTCGTCCTTCCATGGCAACCCTACTTCATATCGACCATCTTCATCTATTTTCAAAGTTTCTGCAAATTTACGTTGAACATCAGCCTGTAGTTCAACCCTAGTTTTCCTTTCAATAGGATCTTCAATTCCAAGGATTTCCAATTTCCAGAGATCAGTAACGTTCATCTCCTCAACTAACATGGAAGTAGTCAACATTCCAAGAGTAGTTTTGCAAAATTCGGTAGGAAGTTTACCAGATATAGTCCAGCCTAGTACTGTTTCTACGGCTACTAAGGTCCCAAAATTTAATTTGTAAACATTTCCCGTGTACATAGAGCAGGCCACATCCGCTCCAAGCAATAGTTCAATTGGGCCTGAATCATTTAAAATATCCGATAGATCGATACGGCAATTCTCAAGTTCATTTTCCCAAGGGCCACAAGGTAAAGTAGGTAGCTTACCACAGATCTCATCTTGTCCCAAGACGTCAACCGAATGAACTTGGCCACCAGAAGGTTTTGATAATTGGATTTTATAACGAGAATGTAGCGTCATACCTGTCTGGCGTCCTCCGAAGAGAGAATGGAAGAGTGACTCCTGACCTTCAATTTTATATCCCATTTTTACAGCCGTATCATTCAAAATATAGGATCGCTGGGCGGCAGTGTCAAAAACAGCGCGAACAGTCAGGGCTCTACCTTCCGGGCCACATAGTCGAACTCGAACAGTAGGTAATAATACGCTTGAGTCGCAAGTAACGTTGGCGCTAGTTGTCACATTCACTGGGTTTGTAGCCACATTCGTCGAAATTCTAGCTCCACCTGAAACGTTACTGGCGATAGATTTTTCTGTCATAACAGGTCTCTCTTTAGCATGAACGTATTTAGGACACAAAATGATTGCATGTTTCCTATCACACAGTGCACATGACGATTTTACACGACAAATTTTAGACGAATGAGTACGTTTCAAACAAAGATAACAGCATTTAGAATCTCTTACAAGTTTTAATTTGTCCTCCAAATTCATGTCTCTCGCTTTGAAACAATCAGCACTTTCATGTGTAATTTGGGAACAAAAAATACAAGCTGTTCGACTGGTTTGGGTTATGAGATCTGTAGCAGTAGGTATTTCTTCGCGACGTTTTCCAAATTGTTTTGGTCGCGGTTTCTTGTCACTAGTTTCCAAACTTTTTTCCGACATACCAAACCTTTCCATGGCCAGCAAAATTCTCTGCTCTCCCTCCACCTCGGCTTTCATAAAGCTGCGGAGCTTTTTCAATCGTTTTTCTGGCTCATCAACTTCCGCTCCCGAACAGCTACGTTGCCAAGCTCTAAGAAAGTCAGGTGTCAAACAAGATTCCAATAATGGACACAAAATAGCGGCACATTTTCCAGAAGTCACTCCCAATATTTCGAGAAAGCGGAGATGACCTTCTAGTTCGTCATACAGCTCGTCCAATTCAAGCTTTTCCGATTTAGCCATACTTATAACTATTGTCAACATTTCACGAATGTAAACTTCTATGAGGAGGTCCTCCCGCCCATAACGTTCATTTAAGGCATCGACAGCGGCTTGATAGCTCTTTTTATCTTTAGAGGGGGGAAAGCTTTGCAAAATTTTCCTAGGCCGAGAACCCTCTTTTGTGCCTTCAACTAAAATACGGAACTTATGGTGAACAGGTACACTCTCGTCTTCGTGAATAGGTTCAAATTGGCCCCAGAAGGGTAGCCAATTTTTTAATTGACCATCAAAAAGTCCGTTCAATCTAGGTAGCGAGGTTGGGTGGAACGACTTGTTACGATCTGCATCCGTACTGGAACTACTTACGTGACTCTCGTTGTCGTTTGGAGGGCGTGAATGGTTACTTACAATATCTTGAATCATCACATTCATGATTTCATACTTTGTTTCGTATCCAGCAATAGTAACATTTTCCCTTTCCAAATCGTCCTCAGATATCGACGTGTCTTCCATCATGAGTAACAAAATTTCTTCATCAACAGCAGTCAATTTATTCCACTCCTTTTGCAAAATCGCGAAAGTTGCTCTAGCCTCAGTGTATTTATTTGCCTTCAAATGTCCGTCCAAGGCATTATAATTCCGTGTGAACGATTTCCGAAGCAATGTACGACGTTTTGTAACAGCTTCCATATTGCCGACGTTACTCATAACAATTTACTCTCAACAATTGACGCGAATTAAAATACTGCCGAACGTTGGGCGCCACGATGTCAATAATGCCGAGAAAGGTAACGAAAAGAAGCTATTACTGTCGAAATATAACTAATTATTCACAACGAAATACAATGTTTGTTTGTTAAACAGTTCAATCAAAAACACAATAGAGAATAGAACACAAACTTCGCGGGCAACCGCTTAATACGATAAACAACAAAAACCCGCCATTAGCCAAATTTGTCCCAGCTGTTGTCAATCGCGGACACCTTGCATGAGCCCATTCAGTGGCCCCTGCGTTCCCCGATTTAAGCCCTTGTGATTTTTATCTATGGGGTTACCCCAAGGCCGAGGTTTTCAAACACCGTCGAAGGACGCTGGAAGACCTCAAAACCGCAATCGTGGAAGAAATCGCCCAGATAACCTCCACCACACTTGAGAAAGTCATGCGAAACATCCACGAAAGGCTTAATATTGCCCGGCAAGGCCATCACTTAGACAATATTATTTTTAAAATATTTGAAGAAACTACATGACATCATCTTTTTGATAAATAAATTCTTTTTTCATTATCTCGATTAGTTTTCTTTTTTCGACAACTTTTTGAAATGTGAGAGGTTCCCGTGCCACACCTTGTATTTTCGAAATTTTCAGTGGAAATGTGCAGCGTAAATTACCTGTGTAAATCTGTCGACTTTTATAGTCGGATCGACCAATACTAAAAGATTGGTAATCTCGGCTGCGGCCTTCGTGCGAAGGAATGATTTGACATAGTAGACAGATGTTTGAGCGACCAGTATTACGTATGTGGTGCTAGTTGTGTACTCCCCTGGAACAGTTTTATAACATCGTGAACACTTGGCGAGGTAAGGAAAAGCCAACTGCGTGGGGAGTCAGAAATTATAATCTGCGTATTAAGCGAGTTTCTAGACGACGGTCATGTTGTGACCGTATGAGCCTGTTTTAAGCCCTTACGAAGAAAACGTAATTTTTCAAAAGCTCGGCTAATATTTCAATATTGTTTCCAAGTATTTTTCTCTTCTTTTCAGTTCTGGGTAAAATAGCCCAGTGGTGGCAGCGCTACTATTTAGTTTTCCTCTGAGCCTCTTGAGGGACCGAGGGAACGAAGGGGGAGCCAAAAGTAACCGGAATGTCCTCGTAAAACTTTTTTTTTACTCAATATTTTTACACTAAATTTTGGTCACCTTCAAAGTAATTACCATTGACAGCAACACACTTGTCCAATTTTTTTTCTCTTGTTGGGAAAAAAAAATTCTAAATTCCCTAATCAGAATCGCGTTTAGGCCTTCCTGTGATTTTCACCTCATTCACAGCGGCAAAACGCTTCCCTTTCGCGTCCCTTTTGAGTCTGGGAACAAAAAAGGGCCACAGGGGGCTAGATCCGGTGAGTAGAGTGCATGGAATCAAGGACATGCCTTTTTTTAGCCCGGTGTGGGCAGTTTTGTGATGGAAGATCCAGTCTCCTGTGCGCCAAAGGTCCACCGTTTTCACAGAATGTCCTCCCTCAGACTCTTCAGAACCTCCCGGTAGAAAATCTGGTTCACTGTTTTAGTCGATTTCGAAATCTTCAGTCGATTTCTCGACGTTGTCGTCCGTCCTGAACGAGGTTGTTCTTCAATTGTCATTTCTCCTCTATCGAAACAGAAGAACTGCTCGTAAACTTGTGTTTCCCCCATAGCAGCATCCCCATAAGCAGAAGTGAGCATTGCAAGACTTTCTGTGGCCGCTTCCCCAAAAGGAAACCAAATTTCAGTGCCGTGCGTTGCTCCCGGCTGTCGGACATCATAATTATGGTTTCTTTTCCTTCTCGTCGCATTTCTTGATGTCTGGGGGTTGTGAGGTGGAGAAAAACCAGGCGACTCATTCTCCAATTCTTTATTAGCTGGCCGAGCACTTTCGCCCATTCGGGCATCCTCAGGGCGACGTGGAGCCATAGGGTCCACAGGCTGGTTTTTCTCCACCTCACAACCCCCAGACATCATATGGTTTTGTCAAATATTGCCCTTCACCCTCCTCTACCTAAAGTCTCCCTCATCTTTCCCCTGCCAGCCCCATTCCGATTACTTTTGGGTCCCCCCTCGTAATAATCCCCACTCTAACAAGAAGGGCAGCGAATCTGAGAGACCAGCGAATTCAATACTTACTCACGACATCAGCTCCGATTTCAGGCTCTTTGGTGAAGACCATGAAGGCCATGATTTCATTTCCATGAGGCAATAGTATACCGGGAGGTACCTTCGGTTTGGCCATCGTAGTGTTAATTCGCCCATGCCGGAATGGATACTCATAAGTTCGGAGAAGTGTGTCCAAAGTCACCTAAGGACGTAGAATTTTCCGTGGTTTGTGGAATTGTTCAAAAATATATGCCGTTTGAGAGAAGTTCGACTCACCTTGAATCTACTGTGGTAATAGAAATAATCGTCGTACAGTATGACCATCGATCGGTGCTTGAAGTAGCGTTTGGCGATCGCTTTTAGAAGCGGGACCATGTAAGGAGTTCCATCGGGGCTCACGCAAGCGACATCGGATTCGGTCTTTTCCTATAAGGAGAAAAATACAATGTTATTCCTTTTTGCTAAAAGAGGGATATAATGGACAGAATACAGAAAATATAAAGGATGTCTACATTTTTTTAAATAGTCGACAACTCATTTCCAACAAATCGTACGCTCAGAATTGTTTCAACTGCGGAGAAAATCACGTTTGAATGTTTAAAAAAAAACGTGGTTTTCCGCGAGAAAATCCTGTCTCTGGCATTTTCGGCCTTTGCTCGCTGAAATTTCACCGGTTTCATAATATTTTTTTAATTTTTTGGTCGACTATACACGAAACGATCTCATTTTTCCACATTAAACGTTCTTTTCATCCATTTAGGGCAAAAGAAACGAAGAATGAAACATATATTATTGACGTACACATAATGCCAAATTTGAACAAAATCGAAATAAAAAAAAGTCACAAAAAAATCAAAGGATTTTTTTTTTTTTTTTTTTTTTTGAGGAATTTGTTTTTAAGTATCAGTTAATGATTTTTCACCCGACATCCAACACAGATAAAAACCTGGAATTCTCAGGAAAGTTGTATCTTACCAACGTGTATTTTTGTGATTTTTTTCAATCGTCAGAAAAACATGCAAGTGGTCTAAAAAAATCAGTTTTTCAACTCTCAAAAAAATATAATTTAACCGAGTATTACGGGGTCACAATTTTTGTTAATCAATTATCTTAGTATGCAGGAGTCTTCATTCGGAAGCCATAGACACGTACATAGCAAAAAGTTTGCAAAAAAAAAAAATTATAACAGTGCCAGAGATATTAACATATATGTTAAAGTTATCCCGTCATCAATCAGATGTTTGAATATACCAAAATTTAGGTAATTTAACTGTCCAAATTCTTCCCGTGTAATGTACCTATCCATTTTTCAACCGTTTCTGAGGTATTCAACAATATTGCAGGCATATACACGAAAACATCACATTTTTCAACTTTAAACGTCCTTTTCATCCATTTAATGCGAAAGAAACCAAGAATGAACCATATATTATTGATATACACATTATCAACTATCATTATGCTGAATTTGAGCGAAATCGATAGCAAAAAATTTTTCACGAAAAGTCCAAGGGGGACCCCTGCGATTTTTATCAACCGATCACTTAACGATTTTTTACTCGTCTTCCAATACAGATAAAAATCTGAAATTTTCAGGAAAGTTGTACCTTACCAAGATGTATTCTTGTGATTTTTTTCAATTCTCGGAAAAATCTGCAAGCGGTCCAAAAAAATCAGTTTTTGAAAGCTTGAAAATTGGACTTTAACCGTGATTTTCGGGGTCAAAATCAATTTGAATTAATGGTTTTATTATGCAGGAGTCTTCATTCGAACGCCTTACACACGTACATAGCAAAAAATTTGGTGAAAATAAGTTAAACAGCGCCACAGAAATTATTTTCCGTAAATCGAGTTATTCACCGGCCGAAATCCGAGCATCGGCAGGGGTGTAAAATTAAACTTATGTTTCTAAGCGATTTTGGAAGCTATTCTTATCGGAAATTTAACGCTGAATCCGAATTTGACGTCAAATCGACGGAAATTTGACGATAAGAATCAGTTTTCCCAGTTTTAGTACTATACGTTTTTATGCTTTTCAACTTTGAAATTTCAGTTCTGTTCAATTTCAATCAATAAACGATTCCTACAGGAAATTAGACGTAGATTTCGAATTTAAATAGAAAACAATCAAATTCTAACAATTGATAATATTTTTTGATTTTTTCAATTTCCATACTTTTGGAGTTTTAACTTTAAACATTTTTTTCGCCACATCCGTGAATTTAGAAGGATATAAAATAGATTTTTTGTTACCAAATTGAGAAAATTCAATTTAAAATCGATTAAAAGTAAAAACTGACAGGGATTATTTTTTGTTCTTGAGATCTATTACCCGGCTGGATAAATTCAAAATGGACAAAATCTCGTTTCCTAAATTTTCATGGCGTTACAGGAAATTACCCCCAATTATAAAGAAAATTCATCCAAACCAAGAGCCCTCTGATTGCCTGACCAGTAGAGATTTAGTGAAGCGAAAATTACCATAGGATCAAGAAGCAAGTCAATATTGAAGGCTAATGCGAGGGGGAAAGCGACAAATATTACCGGCGTTTTCATCGTGAAGCCACCGACTGGTATCAGATTGTATTCTATGACTCGTAGAGCTCAGATTATGGAATTATAAATGTCACCCGGAGTCAGGAATCGCATTAATATAGATTGAAAACCGGCCTTGACGACCGCTCAAGATGAAAAATTGTCAGCAATGGGAAAGGGGAATGGCAAGCCTGAATCTGTAATGTCAGGCCGGCCAATCGCTCGTCTAATTTCTTAGTTTTCTTTCTTTTTTTGTTCAATAATCCTTTTCGGACATTCGTTTCAACCAATTCTGAAACATGGTGCTCGGCTCATCCGATTTGAGCGATAGGTAAACGGAAATTCGGTTAAAATATTAAATTAATATAAAATGTAAAATCGAATTCGTTTGCAGAAATTACAACTAGGAGAATTAGGTGAAAATTCGGAATAACAGATAATACAAATTTATTTCAACTTGGAAGTTCATTATTTACAAACACTTATAAAACATAGAATGAATTTGTTTTCACAAGTTGAAAGAATGCGATCACAATTTGCCTTCGGTTCGCACGCAAAGGCGAGAGAGACAAAACGATTTCGACCGGATGAAATTCGCCGAAAGTTGGAAAACAGTGAAAGGGATTGACGGATTGAAAAATTCAGACGAGGAATCGATAATTACACTCGATGCGAATATTAATCGATAAAAATCGATTCATACAAAGTCGAAATCAGAGCTTGGGTGCAAATAATATGGAAGAAAAACAATCCTGCATTACAAACAATTAAGCTAACATACGGACCACATGGGGAAATATTGGTCGTTCTTCTCGCCATAATCGCCAACAAATTCGACACATCACATCGGATTCGGTGACCGCACAGACGCTGATTCAGTCTTACTTTACAACATTCGAAGCAGGCAGATTAAAAGAGTTCAGACGGAAAAATAATCGTTGCATCGCTAAATTAAAATGCTGAAAATTTCCAGGTTCGCAGATTAAAACGATGAACAATGAATCACAATAACATTCGTTGAACGGAAAATTGGACCAGATATAAAATTATAAGAACGAAGGAAAAAAATCGCTGATCGGTTACTCGATTAGTGAAAATCAATGGGCTGAAAAGGAGTCAAGACGAAGTTGAAAGTGACACACTAATTTTTACTCCTTTAAGATCACCTGAACGCTTGAAAATGCAAAGGATGCGCGAGGTTGAGAGGAGGATGAAACCTGATTGGTATTATTCCTCTTTTGAAACTGAGATCTAATGAGCTGCGACTGAATTGCGTTTTCACAAGAAAAAGAGCAACGGTCGGACAAATTTTTCCTGACGTGCCAATTCTTCACCATTTTTAGGTTATGATTTGTACCACTCCTTGTTCCATAAATTCTCTAACCCCAAACATTCTTAACTGAACAATGATAAAACAGATTGACAATAATGTTTTCTCAAGTATTTCAATTTTTCTCAAATGGACCTAGTTCCAGAAAAAACCGAGATACTAACTTGGAAATGATTTCAATATTGGAAACAGGTTAATTCATCATCGCAGGAGAATAAATTAACTTTTGGAAGCCGAAAAACCTCGACGTTTTCAACAGCGAGTTTTTGCAAAAAATTATGCATTTGGCTCGTTGTAAAAAATTCTATCGCATTTAGTCCCAAAAATACGTACAAAATCCGTCTCATCCAGCAGGGAATCGAATTCTAGAAAAATTGCACAAACCTTGTCTTTGTAACATTATGCATTACGCTACTGCAGATAACACGATTTGATGAGTACTCTTTCTAACATATTGGGTGTTGCGGAAAATAATCAGTCTCGGTCTTAGCAGTCGTTAGTTGGGGAAATTCAACTCTCACTGAAAACGACACCTAACAGGGTCACAAAGTATCCCCACTGGAGCTTATGTTTGATAGTGTCTCATCCCATGAATCTGGTCTCCCTCATAGAGCATGTTGCTAGTACGCAATCTGTCAATTTAGCTGAGGTGCAGGAGCAGCTCAGCATCGCGTCACTCTTTGTTCACCTATTGCGACCGTTTAAAAAACTGAATTTCGAGTAAAAGGATACTGTTCGACTAGGAATTTGAATACCCTTTAATTCTCCTCATATTGCTTTGCTGGAAATCACCCGTCTGAAGTTATAAGCAACAAAACTGTAAAAAGAACCCAAAATCTCGAGTTTTCTTGGCTCTCAAAAGTCTATCCACCTGCGATAATACTCTCCTAGATTATGTATTCTGCACCAATGAAGGGAATTAAACTTATTTACCGCTCTCAGCAAATCACTTCCAAGTCAGATAAAATTTTACTAGACTATTAGGTACTTATTTACTTTTTGATTCCTACCAGGCTGCCAGTTTTTGTGTGGCCGACCGTTGGCATAGAGGTTGAAAAGTAGGGATTTCCTAATGAAGAGAATCAACCTTTTTCCCACAAGTGTCTCGCAGGACATAATTTTCCACGATTTGAAAAAATTAATATTCCCACATTTATTTCCTCCTCTGCGCCCCAAGTGATTAAAATTGACTCGAAAAAAGTCGAGCTTGAACTTCTCGACCTCCGGCCTAACTGAACACCGAAGGGATTTCCTGTTGTCGAAATTTATGAAAACAAATTCACCGAATGGCGGAAGACGAGCAAAAGCATTCCCTCGTAAGCGAAGTTTCTTTCAAAAAGACAACGATCGTTCAACAAAAAAACAAAAAAAAAACACAAAAAAAAATTATAGAATTTGAGAGAGAATTTCAAAAATTCTGTCCAACCGTAACAGTAAGTAACTTAACCGTCTTTACTGCCAGCGAATTAATTAACAAGAAAGGTGACTGCAAGCGAACGTGTGCACAGACAAAGGTCAATTCTTTAAAAAAAAAAGGATTAATTTCCGCACACCTAGGAGAGGGATTTTAAATTCAGTTGAACTGAGTTGATGAGTATTCGTCCGCCTCAGACTTGGCTTTTTGAACGTATTCGAAGTCCAATTGGCAAATCATACGCCATAGACTTAAGCTACCTAAAATCATTAGTTTTAAATAATAGCGACGTTAAATTAAATAAATTACTCGTCTCAATGTGACATTCAGACCGGCGAAAATATAATTAATTTGTTCGACTAGGAGCCAAGTATGAATGTAAGCGGAGTCTGAAGCCGATAACAAATAAAATCAATTCTTTTAACAATTATGGGTGGCTAAACGTACATAAATAAGCCCCAGCAGGCGAAGTTCTAGCAAAAAAATATGCAAGTATTCATCGGCCTTAGCAATTATAATACTTTTTTCCATTCTCTTATAAATAAGCCCCTGAACCGTTCGGTTTGGACGTAAGCACCTCAGTTCCTTATACAGAATCACTAAGGTATAAAAAGATATGTGCTTAGATCTAGGGTTTTCTTTTATAATAGGTAGCTAAAAACAAAAAAATGCTAGACCAGATCTTGCTTTCAGTAGAGGAACTGGTTTGGTCCGTGCACGTTAAAGTACTGTGAACAGGGTTAAGGGTAGTTTCGGTCGAGGGCCAAAATGTCAAGTTATCGGCCATCTTTGGCCGTCAATTTTTCGATTAGTTCCTGCAGCGGCGCCAGTTCCCTCCGGTCGATTAGGCTGAATTCCTGGAAATCGAAAGTTGACAAGATATGAAATAAATATACATTAAAAAATTGGTCAGTAGATTACAAAGTTCCTTCAAATTGATATAAAACTCTTAAGGAGTATTTCAGTTGCGTCATTGTCTACAACTTTCTACTTGCAGAGCTGTTAAATTTATAAAATTTCCATGTCTTAAGGACACGCAATATTTATTCTGGTGAAATGCTGCGATGCAAAAAGGAAAATTAAAAATAATACCTGGACGAAGAAGATGAAATGTTTAAATGAAGTGTTAAGATGCGCTTCTTCCCCCAGCGAAACGACCTCAGAGAAATGCTGGTGGTAAATGTGAGCGTAGACTCTGAAAAGTCTTTTCAATATCGTTTTCGCGATAGACTGGAAGTTTTTAGGGAAAGGTACACCTGTGAATAAATAAAAACAATTTTTCAAATAATTGTAGTGGTAAGTAGTGATCATAGAGTGGAAGTGAAGTGCGATTGATTTAACTCATTTCGATCCCTGAATAGGGACTCGGCTTACCAATTTTAGAGGGAAATAATGTTTCATCGTCTAGCTGGTCTTGCACCCACGTCATAAGGTAATCTATGTACTTGGGAGCGGAACATTTGATCGGCTTTTTCACTGTATGACCGTCCGCCCAATGGTACTCGTATTTGGGGCCGGCAGACATAATCGGACAGCTTTCCTCGGTGCAGAATTCCGTTATAGTACCGTAAAGCATGTTGATTTGGTTGAAAAAATCGACGGCTGAAAAAAAGGAAAATTTCTGTAAGTGAGGGGAAAAATGTCTTTACAATTTTCCGATATTGAGCTTTTTCCGAGCTAGGAAAACTTATAAGTATGAATTGATTGTGTTTTTATTGATGAGTCTTCACTTGCAGTGAAGATAAGGAAAAAGAGATGTTCTGGAAACGCTCTGCAGCCGAATTCAAACGTTTATACCTTCCTGCTAACGAGATGTAGAAATCAGGTCACCGTGTAAATTATCGAGAGGTAATTCACCATGATGTTATGGACTAACGTTATATTATAATTTTAACACGGCCAATATGAACCTACGAGTAGTGAAAAAACGCTGCAAATGACTGTACAGTGGTTTATCATTCCTATGCTTCAATAATGATGTCAAAAGACCATCGATTTGGGATATGTCCGCACATTAGCCAACATTTCCACCAACAGATTAGAAACTGTAAGGGAAAAGTAGGTAGCAACTGTGGTAATTTAATTATTTTTCTTCTTCTTCATTTTCAAATTACACGTTGAATTGTTGTAGTAGAGGGGTTGTGAGGGGGAGAAAAACCAGGCGACTTATTCTCCAGATCTTTAATGGCTGGCCGAGCACTTTCGCCCATTCGGGCATCTTCAGGGCGACGTGGAACCAAGAGGTCCACAGCCATGGCCAGCCATTAAAGATCTGGAGAATAAGTCCCCTCTACTACAACAAATGCGACGACAACCAAACGAAGTTGAATTGTTCGTCTAACAGAACAGCTGAAGAGCGTTTAAAGAACGTTCGAAAGAGTAAAGCACGATTTTTATAGCTCCAAGAACTCACAAGTTGAATGCCAAATTTCTGAAAAATTCGAAAATTCTACACGAAAGCTGCGATAACTAGAGAAACATTAAAGCTATCGACTCCAAAATGGTCTCATTCGATTAGGCGTCGAAAAATTTGTAGAAATTGATACCATAAACATTTTAAAAAACGTTGGATATGAATTTTCTCCATCCAAAACCCTCCTAAAATTCGTATAATTGAGGGAGCAATTTGGTTAAAGAATTGTCAGACCAATATTGATTTTTGGAGAAAATTTCAACAATGGGGAAGACGCCTATTTTTTATTTTCGTTCCTAATGGCCTGAATTCTGCTATATGGTGTCAGCTGAAGATGGAATGACCAATTTTTCATGAAAATTGTGAGTTTCCGCGGAGAAAATCGCTAATGAAAACCGATGATTTTGAACGAAAAATGAATAGTTATTACGTCATAACTAGTCCGTTGAACGTGAATATCGATACTAGCGCTTGCATCTTCGGAGAATAAACTAACATTGGGAGCAATGATTTGAGGTTGCTGTGAGATTACCAAACCCCCTCAGCAATTTATTTGCTTTACGAGGCATTTTGGGCGGTACTAACTCGACAATTAAAAAAATATAACAAGTAGCAGTGAAGTTAGCATCACTTACTCGATTTAGCATGACTCCAGTCTTAAAGACCATCTTGTTGTTCTTGTCTGTCTTTCAGCCGACTGCAGAGCGCTCTAGGAAGTTACTTCAATCGGTTGGAGTTACATTTCCAGGTTTATTCAAACCGCTCATTTTCCCTAGCGATTTTCTCCGCGGAAACTCACAATTTTCATGAAAAATAGGTCATTCCCTCTTCGGCTGAGACCAAATAGCAGAATTCGGGCCATTAGGAACGAAAATAAAAAATAGGCGTCTTCCACATTGACCTTTTACTGTTTCGTCGGAAAAGTGTCGAAGGCGGACGGGTTGATTTTTTTCAATTGATATTCGGATTCTACTTTGAAACGTAAAACAGCAAATTTTGAGGGGGTCAGAAATCTTTTACTTTGGCGATTACAATGGTTTATTATTGGAATTAAACCAAAATTAATCCGGAATATTTTCAGAAATCTACGAACGAACGATCCAACGAATAATTCCATTCATCGGGGGGAAAAGATAATTTTTTCAAAACCAAACAGCATTCCTTTGTAAACACGTCGCACTTAATGTTTAGAAGTAGCCAACTCAATTCTATTTTCGCCAGTTGCGTGGCGCAATTTACGAAGCAAGCTGTAGGAAATTGAAAAATTCCAGGCGGGAAAAAATTCTAGAATTTTCAACACTTACTGTTCACAGCTACCCATTCGTTCAGGTCTTCGCCTTCAGGAAGGAGCACTGCCATTCGGAGATTTCCGGATCCGAGCGTCGCCGCAGCATGTTTCATCAGGTCATACTGATGCGTACCTTCGGGTATGTTCTTTTTGGGTTTGAACGTTTTCGAAGAACGACTTCCACTAGAAGAATAGAAAATAAAGGACCGTTCCACTTAACATAAGACAGGCGAACGGAATAGGGAGATATTTTCTCAACTTCGCCCGTTTTATAGCGAACATAAAAAAAATCCTTCTCTTTGAAAATCGAATAATTTTCACAACGAAAAATAATATAATGGAAATTCAGTACTTACAAGAGGAAGCTCATTTTCCCAAAGGTTGCTCCCGAAGATTGGAATGAAACGCGCCGAACTCGAAGCTGTCAAATCGGCCAAACTGGGGTAGAAAATAGCAACAGGAAATACACGGTCAACCGTTAAATTACATCTTTCCGGACAACAGTGAAATAACGCATTATTTGGCCAGCGGTCTGTTTGTTCATGGAACAGCTGGAGATTGCTCCAGTGCGATACTTATCATGAAAATACTGTTCACGCCAGGTCTGCGCGGAGCAAATGATGCTAACCGCGTTAGATTGGGCGCGAAAACGGTTGAATTCGAATTCACCGTGTAGAGAACGGCCGTTTCTAATGGAAAAATTCGAATTTTGACGTCGAAACTAGTTTGTTAGGATGGATAGAAAATAATCGGTCTGAAAATTGGCTTTCATAAAGAGTATTTTTCCGTGTAAGTAATTTTTGGTTTTTTGTTTATTATTCAATAATAAACCATTGTAATCGCCCAAGAAAAAAAAATTTCTAACCCCCCTCAAAATTTGATGTTTTACGTTTCAAGGCATGTAGAATCCGAATATCCAATAAAAAAAATTCTGTCCGTCCGCCGTACGCCGTTAGCAGTTTTCCGGCCAAACTGTAAGAGCTAAAAATTTGAAATTTTCACCAAAAATCAATCTCGGTCCTACGACGGCCCAATTCTTGAACCAACTTGCTAGCTCGATTTTAAGGGTATTTTTGGAGGGTTTTGAGGGGGAGAAAATTCATATTTTCCAAGGTTTTTCAGAAAAATGTGTACGTGGTATCAAATTATATAGATTTTTGGACGCTGAATCGAATGAGACCATCGCCGGGTCGATAGCTTCATTGGTTCTCGAGTTATCGCAGCTTTTGTGCCGAATTTGGGAGATTTTTAGAAATTTTTCATGAGGGTATAACTCGAGAGTTCTTGGAGCTATAAAAATCGTTCTTTACTCATTGGAATGGCCGTCAAACACTCTCTCCAGCTGTATCGTTAGGCAATAAGTTTAGCTTCCAATTAGGAAATTAAAAAAAATAAAAATTATTAAAATTACAATAGTTGCTACGGAGTTTTCCCCTATAGTTACCATCTGTTTAATAATAATAAACCACTATATCATTTGCAGCGTTTTTAAACCATTGTAATCACCCAAAAAAAATTCTTATCACCCCTCAAAATTCGATGATTTCTGAAACTGTAAAAGCTAAATTCTTGACATTTTCACCAAAAATAAATCATGGCCTGACAATGGCTCAATTCTTCAACAAAAGCGCACAATTTTAAGGGTATTTTTGGAGGTTTTAAGGGGGAACATTGGTATTTGCCAAAGACAAGTTATCATTTAAAATGAATGGCCTTCTTAAATCACTATTGAAGCAAAGGAATAGTTAACTACTGTACAATCGTTTGCTGCATTTTTCATCTTTCGCTCGACCGTCGAGGGAACTTACCAATTATCAATGGCAAAATTTTTCATTCAAGATTTCAAGCTGTAAAAAAAAACTGAGAAAAATTTGGCTTCGACTGAACTTCACGCGATAAGAACCTTCAAAATGAATCTGTTTATTGCACAGAAAACTGCCCACACGTGCACGGGGTAAAGTTAAAAAAATTAATACTTCATTTTTGAACTGTTTAAAAAATCAGTTTTAAAAATGAACAATTTTTTGCAAACTAATGTTTTAAAAAGTAAAATTGAAATATTTTTCCTGGCAAATTTTTCTTTTGCGAACATTTTTATACTTGAATTGTTTTGCTAAAAAGTTTTTTGTGTTCAAATTCTTCTTGAAATTGTGTTCTTCTTAGCCATTTTTTATTTACCTTTTTTTAGTAAACAAGTTTTGCACCAAAACAATTCTGCTGTAAATTAACCGAAATTTGTCGCTCAACAGGCGTCAGGTCATCTTATCCCCTTTTTGTAGCATTCAAAGGAAAAAGGGGCAATAAGTTAAATAGCATCACGGTCAAACTGTTCATTTATAAAGCATTTCTCGCCAAGATTCTCCATTTAATTATTAACAACAATACCAATTTCTCCTATAGATTTCCGCATTGTATTAAAATATTTCCACGTTAAAAACTTTAAAAACCAATCTCTGCTACCAAATTTGTCCGTTTCACCGTAAAAAATGTACGTTCGGTGGCGTGTTTGTCTGCTGGTAATATTTCACCAGGATCACCACCAGTTGAATCCCACCTCGGATTGAATAGTAAACCAGCTCCGCTCCGCTGATCATACTGGCTCCTATGAATAGACTTCCAGTTCCTCCTATAGAAGCTGAAATTGGAAATAAGCAGGAGAGTCCTTAATAATGGAGTCCTTTAAAAACTTGCAAAAAAACTTGCAAAAACTTGCAACTTGCAAAAAAAAACACTAAAAACTTGCAAAAACTTGAAAGCCACCCACCTAACAATTGTTCGACAGTGAAAGCGAGCCTTTTCTGGTACTTTAGGGCTCCAAGTTTGGAATAGTAGACGTCGAGAATTCCGTTGCTCTTTTTGCCATTGAATAAAGTGAGCACGTTTCGTCTGAATTTGACGTTGAACTGCATCCGCTTGCAGGATGGCCAACAATCACAGTCAGGCTTGCCATTTGTGTCATTGGGGGTTCGTCGGTTTCTGATTTTCCCTTCGCCTGCGAGAAAAACGCGATTAATCTGCTCAGCATTAGAAAGCAGGAGGAGTGCATTAACTTGGCCTCCTGAAATGAGCTGCATGCATAAAAATGAAAAAAAGCATGGATTCTACTGGAAAAAGTAGCTTTGGAGACGGAGGTGGTGGAGAAATCATTGAGACGGTTTATAGGACCGTAAGGATAATTAGTGGGAAGAAACTAACAGGAAAATATGGTGCCAGGAATATAACCAAGGAATATCGACAACAACAGACCAGAGCAGTCCAACAACCTTATACAGGGAGGTATCCGGCCATATCCGCCTCATTGCAGGGACACCGGACCGGAGATATCAAACAGTCATATACCATCTCATCCCAAAGAATATGGAGCTTGAATTTCACGCACCTTGAGAACTTTTCCTCGGCCTGCTCGATCTAGGCGACATGGATTGCGTGAAATGGGGATCAGGCCTGATGTAGTGTTCACAAACAGCTATAGAATTTTAAGGTGGGGCAAGACACCCTACTTCATTCATTCTCCTTCAGTTGTAAGTACAGGGGTATTTTTAATGATAACAATAGAGATGATGAGACAAACGATACTGGGCTAGGTTTGAAATCAGTTCCTCAGTCTAACTCCTATGTTAATCTGTCTTGGGTTTAGAGCGGCTCAGTATCAAGACCACACAGTTGCAATTTTTCGGGGCCAATTTGTCTAATGATTCGTGCGCCTCGGAAACAAGTGACAATCTGCAATTGACATTATTTTCCATTTTGTGTACCGCTGCCCTGTCCTAAGGTCACAAAGAATAAGATATTTATGGGTGGATTAATTGTCAATGGAATAGTAGTAAAAAAAAAGTAAACAAGGAGTTTCACCTTGGATTTTCGTCCAACTGGGATTTCCCGTCGTGGACGTCGTCAGCTTTTCCCATAGGGGAATCAGAAGATTATCCATCAATTCTGCACTTATTAATTCTGACGATTTCGCTCGTGGCTACTCATTGCCTCACCCCCCTGAGTGTGGAGGACGAAAGGGCGGGCCAAATATGAGTTTGACCCCAGCCGGATTCGAACCCGGCTCCACCGTGTAGAGAGCTAACGCTCCATTTGTCAATGGAATAGTTTTACAGTCTATTCCTCTTGAGGAATAAAATGTATGCAGACATAATTTAGGGTGGGATGCATTTTTCGATTGGTTGAGAGTGGGAAGCGGTCCTCAGAGCCGTAGTAAGGACAAGACTGCTCTGTTTGTCGTGCAATCTCTGGGAAAGCAATCCTTTGCACCAGAGCGTCAGTTGCCACTCAAGATAAATGTCAAAAGTCACAATAGGATTCCACACGCATGCAATTACTTGAAAGCTGAGCGATGCACATCAGCTGCGCTAAACCGCACGCAGGGTATCCGATGTCAGGATCTGGAGAAAAAAAACAATCAATCCCCGAACGGCCGCAAATAAAAAATGTTCAGCTTCTCCGTTTACCGTAAAAATGAGGCGGCTGACATTTGCATGTTTTTGAAATATATTCGTGCCGACATTCCAAAAAACAATTGTTCTCCGAATAGTAGTAGTAGAAATTCAACTTTCGATCGGATGGGAACACGCAGTTGCGATCTTTTAGGGCCAATTTTTCCAAAGATTCGTGCGCTTCGGAAATAGCAGGCGTCACCTGCAGAAAAAGGAACTTGGCGTTTAACCCTATTCTGAACGATAAATAAGATCTTCCATAAAACTAATTCGTACTTCGATTTCCAAAGTGTTGCTCCCTGAAGAATCCAATAGCCTGCCACTTCTAGACAAGGGATGCTCGCATGCGCTGTTTATAATCACCTGGAATCGTCATAGTGTGGTGAAAATCAAAAATTTCTCAATTATAATTGAAAAGAAACTGTCTACAACTGTATAAAACTGTAAGCCTCCAACAGCTCAGAGGAAAACAAAATAGTAGCATTGTCACCACCGAGTTATTTTACCCAGAACTTATCTCCCAAATGCAAACGTCGCAAAAAAAAAAAAAAAAAAAAAACTTGTTTACCCTCACTCTTACATACCTTCTGGGGAATTAATTTATTCTCTTTTCTGCCTGCCCAATGCCTTATTACCATTGGCGCTTTCAAAATCACGACTTATTTAACATCAGCAGTAAATAGAATAGCTCACCAAGACTCCGTTCGGATCTTCGTTTGTTTTTCCCTTTTTCAAAAGCACAGTCAAACCTGAATAGCTTCCGGATGAACCAACGTGATAGTAATTGCATGAAGTGTTCTCCGCGTATGTCGGATCGAATTCGGTGCTGAGCCGACTGCAAGGTAAAGAGTACAAAATAAATTCACAATTGGCCCTGTATAGAGCTCAAGGAGCCATAGTAAAAACGTAAATCAAAAGTAAATAAGTAATCGGTAGTAAACTTTTGATGAACTAGGAAGCGATTTTCTGAAGCAAATAACCTCAAAATATGTTACTGGTTCATGTATTGGCGGTGAATACATTTTATCCAGATCACCATCGCATGTGTTGCACTTTTGAGAGGCCCAGGCTGGGTCAGTCTTACAGATAAATCAATGGGAAACTCCATAGATACTAGCCTTCAAGTTGGCAGTAAATTTCAGCCGATTCGTTCCTTCAATCTTCTGTTTCACCAATATAATTATGAATGCCCATTTCTGGAGCACGAAGCCTAGTTTATTTTATTTTCTCATTGTTCAGATAAGAAAGGGAGGAAAAAATTAAGGAGGAGGTGCGGCTGGCAAAAAATTATAACCAAATATGAGATAAAAATTCGCACTTCGGGGGAGAAGGTTTTTTCAACAGGAACGAAAAGCGCTAGAAAAAGCTCTACAATGTCAGCATTGTTTTTGGGTTCAAACCATTTACATAAAAAGGGCCTTACAGTCCCTCGCGTTAAAGGCTTTACAATAATGTCAACTGAATTACCAACGGCAATGTTGGCGGTTGGTGAAAGAATTGAACGCGTAGCAGTAGCCTTCTTCGGTCCTTTGCAGAGAGAATATCTCCGAGCAATTTACTTGCTCCCCTTGCCAGAAACAGTCTTCAAACAGCTCTTCACAGTCGGGGAGAGTCTGAAAGAATTTTGAATTGGCACCGCATGTGGCGCTCCTAGCAGCTTGATATGGAACTATGGAATTAGCTAACTAGAAACTAATTAGGAATTAATTCATTAGAATTAGTAGCAGTTTACGAGTACAGCATATTTATGTACAGTACCACCGTGAGCGTGACCATCCTTCCTGGTCTGCAACTAATTTCCAACCAAAAGTACCCGGTAACATTTTTTTTACTCTGCTAAAATTGCCGGTTTTTAATAGAATGATTTATTTATAATTATTATTTTTCGAAATTATTTTTCACCCTGCTGAAACGACTGTAACTCCCTTTTTAAGCTAGAAAATTCAAAGATGATCACACAGTTGGAAAGAGTGTTCAATTTGCTGACTCTAATGCTTGACAATTTTTTCAGGTCGAATCGAAACGGGAAATTTGTCAAAATCTTAAAACCGCCTTGATTAACCAAATTATATTTTTTAACCATACTACTCTTGATTAGTTAGTTTGAACCGTATTGTATTTTATTATTAATATATTTTATTTATTTAATTTGAATAATTTTAATTACAAAATGATATTTTTTTATTCATATTATATATATTTAATTTTTATTTATGCTTTTCATATTTTTAATTGACCATATTATTATTATTTTAATGGGTTTCTGAATACATCACCTTGAGCATGAAATCGGAAATATTGAGGTCCTTGAAAATGTGAAAGTATCTCATTCCCAACTCCAAATGATCGAGCATATTGAAGTACGTCGGGTATTCCATGAGGAGCAAAGCGTTCAGAATGTGTTCTAGGTCAACTTTGCTTCTATCAATTCCGGCTTCGTCCAAGTACCTGTCGAAAATAAATTACCTCCATATTCAAATCAAGGGAATTTGAATTTTAAGTGCATTTTTAGTTACATTTCTACGAGGAAAAATTCTCCAGCGAGGAAGGCAGTCGTTCCATGCTCCGTTCAATAGAAGTCAAACCATTAACGAATGAGCGGCCATTTGAATCCGCAAACATCTGTTTTTATTATTCTATTTTCATTACAAGACATTCCCTTACAACTCGAATTTCCTCAGGTCAATAACAAGCTCTCAACCACTCATTAGTACCTGTGCAAAATTTCAGTTCCGACAGTGCGGTTGATTTTGTTCGCAGGGCATAATGTGACCGACGGGAAGACCAGATTGCTCAAAGGATAATGCGTATCCTCTACGATGGTTTCGATTGGAGAGTTGGCGAATTTCATCCACAAATATCCGTATCCGACTGTTACTGCCAGACTTGCATGAACCAAGACCATCGATACCCAGAATAGACTGGAATTGTGCAGCAATTAAGACATGCGAGGGTATTTTTCCCCCATAAATTGAAAATTCAAACAAGACTGGAAAAAATTCTATTTTTTGGTAATATTTAAAAAAATTTGTTCCTCTCAAAATCAATGTGCGATAGTTCCGAAATTCCCCACTAGTGCTGCTCTCGGTGAGGTATTTTGAAACTACTGCTCCTCGTTCTAGCAGCTAGATAAATTTTCACCTCAGTTTCTTCTTCACAATAAAATTTTTCTTTTTAAGAATTAATTTTTTTCTATGATTCCTATTTTTTTGAAAGCCAAATTACAAATTTCTACATCCCATAACGACTCCCTCAATTCTTCTCCGCTATGCTCTGCTACCACTTACCGCTCTTTGATACTGAAACTTTTATGGCCAATATATTTCACACCGTGGGCTGTACTCGCCTCGGTGTAGGTTTGGAACAATTTGAATACGACATTTTTCACGTTTGAATAAACCACCATTTTATTCGCCCGAACTCAACACGACCGAGTGTCAACTCGCAATGCCAGTGACACTTGACTGAAAATGTATACATGTGTGTTAATGATGTTTACATATTCGTTGAAAGGATTGATTATTGAAAGGTCGAATGAATAACGCCCATTAGTGTACTATCGTATAATGTATTGCAGTAGATAAAATACACTCGATCAAAATATATATTATAGAGCCCATTTTTCAAACATTGCCCTTTCGTAACAATTTCAAGTTGAGAAATCAAATGACACGAATAGGAAACTTAGGACGAAATAAATTATCACCTAACTACCGGCCGATGAGCCGCCGACACTCCGAGGGAGAATTGACAGAAAACGCAAAGGCGCGTGAATATTAGAAGCGTTATATTATGCCCAATTTCCAATGGAATGATATGAACGGTGGATTTAATATCGAGCTGGGAAGGGTGATACACTGAAAGAAGGACAAGGACGATTTCCCAATGAAAAGCTCACCATGTTGCACGAGTTGTGTGATACATCGGTTCTATTATACAAAGATACATAGAGTGAAACGCTAGTTCAAAATTGTAGCGAGAGCAGTGACGATTTGAAAAATTATTTTAAAAAAGAAGAAGAAAACCGGGAGATTTTCTCTCCGCGATAGTGAGCGAACATGCGAATTTCAGAACAATAAATAGCAAAGAAATTTCGCCGAGTTTGAGCTTGATATTCAGAAAAAAGAATCAATCCTAAGTTGAAGATAGCAGTTTATAAAATTCATGACAGGGTGGCAGAGACTCGGAAGCAACAAGTTGAGTGTACCTAGGGGACATACAAAAATTGTACAAGTATTTGTTAGGTTGGTAGTGGAAAGAGGTTTAAAGCGGGGCATCCTCTTTGATGGTAGGAGTGGTGGCAGGTGATGTCATCCGCCTGCCCTCGGTTTCTCTGAGAGCGTCATCAAAACTCTGCATGGAACTGGAGCGGGACGTGGAGACTTTTGTCTGAAACATTTTTCGAGCGTGCACTGAATTTTCCTCAAGCGAAAAACAATCTAGTTTGATGAGCAAAATGGGAAAATTTTCCAGATTTTCGTAGAGAGGAATTTTTTCAAAGGTAGTCCAAGCATTATTACTATTATTTTTTCCACTCGGGTACAACAGTTATAATAATCTAGAGAAATTTCAAAATGATCAGCGAATGCGGACTGTAATGCTGAAAAAATTCGTTAGGAGATAATTATGTAGATTAGGCAACTAGACTCATTCTATCAGGCTGGTCGTGCATGAATTATTTCAAAATGCATTTCAACCCCAAATTCACTTGAGTTAGTTAATCAGACAAAGTACAATCACGAAAATTATACACCCATTTTAAGTCGCTTGTTGTCGTTGAATATTTTCCCACTCGACCGGACAATATACTTACAAAAAATGGCGGCCAATCGATCTTATCAAAATATAGGGTCCCGATCCTGATAAAATTGTAAGAAAGGCAATTAATTATCTAAGTGGAGAAAAGCTGCGAGAATAAAAAAATTGAGGTGCCATAAGAACTTTCTGTCATCGAACGCCTAAAACGGCATCATTACAATGGACTTGGGTGATGAAAGACTACCTGGACACTCACGTTGACTAGTTGAAATGCCATAGAAGCGGCCGGATCTGGCAAAAGCGCTCATTACTCATCAAGAGAGCGTTGCCACTTAGAGATATCCCGTGAAGGAAAAAGCAACGCAACAAAATACTTTCCCGTTACTCTAAAGCCAAGAGTGAGCTACAATCAATTTTAAAGGTTCCAGTGCCTTGGAAGCAGTCGCTAAGCCACTCACCCACATCAAACCATAGAAGACTCCATTTGAAGGGAGAGGAGGAAAATTTGAAACACGAAAACATAATGGCAACGAGTCGTATCTGCCACCCGGCCAAAAACAATCAGCTTAATAGAAACAATGTTTTACCTGTGTCAGGAAAAATACCAGATGACTCATTATTTGACTTTTATCTCACTAGATTCACAGCTTTTGGCCAGCAAAATGAGTCGCCAGGTTTTTGACCTCAACAAAGGATTCCGTTTACGAGAAAAATAATAAATATCACAAGTTACAAAAGATCAAAAAAGCAACCTAATCGGACTTACAGGGGCTGAACGCCAGCGGACAACACACAAAAAACTCTGCAAGTCAACTTGAGTAACCTCCTCTACTTGAAGTAGGTTAAAAATTACAAACTTCATTTCCCAGACTTTAAAGAGTTAGAGTATTCTAAAAGGGGTTTGATCTCGAACATTTATTGCAAAAATTAAAGCTGAGGTTCTCTTATACTTCAAAGACCCTCCAGTCCTCTGAGGAGACAGTGTCAAGCATTTTATCGTACGAGTGTGGTGCAAAAACAGAAGTTTGTTTAGAACTGGGAACGTGTTATACTGGAAATAACCTCAAACTGCGAAAGGATGAGAGAGAGTAATGATACGACTTATTCTCATTTCTGTTTGTATTATTCGCGCTTTCACAGTCTCCGGCCTCTTCAAAGAACACTTCAACAACACTTCACCCGAGTGGATTGGTCAGAAGAAACTATTAGCCCATGGGTGTGGTCTTACGGTCTTCGAGCGGCTTTCTTTTACCACATTTAATTCCCAATTTTCCTGTGGTCTAAGAGTTTTCTGCTGGAAACGTTTTGTCCTCGTTCTTGTGAATAATCAAAAACATTATTATATTTATTATTCCAGTAGCATCGAGATGTAGTATCATTCCTCTCAACCTCATCCAGTCCCACCGAATAAAAGAGCGACAAAAAAACTTCACGCTTTCCAAAATTAACGGAAAACTCGTGTTTTGAGGATCCATGATTTGAAATGGTATTTGTATTAGTTGAAGCTGAAGCTTTACAAACAAAGAGTAACACTGAATTACCTCGCTGTCCGGCAATGAATTTATGAGCTACATCACAATAATTCCTAGAAAGCAGAGAACGAACTGAAACTTGCGACAAACTAACTTGACATCAATAACGATAAAGCATGAAAGAAAAGGGATTTAGGGTCCGTTTAATCTCTAGTGCTCCTTGTATGGAGCTCGTAGGTACCTGATGGACCTAGGTAGCCCTGAAGATGCCGAATGGGCGAAAGATCTCGGCCAATAAAAGAAAGAATGGAGAAAGAGTAGTCAAGTTTATCTCTCCCTCACCCCGACAATTAAATAGTAATAAATTAAGAAAAATAGGAATTTTTTTTAAGTAAGAATTTTAGATTTTGGAACAAACATTATAGTCAGAGTACAAAACCTCTCCAAAAATACAAATGATTTTTTTTTCTCGTGAGATGTAACAAAAATGGCAAGATCTTTCAATATCATGAACTGAATTTACAATAAACCTACCAAAAAAATCCTCAAGACAACTATACATCAATTGATCCATTTCCGATTCTCGGATTCAAAACAAAATTTTACATCGAAGATATTTTATTATAAATGCCATGTAGACGCAAAAGCTTTTACTGGATTAATATTTAATCCTGTTGCGAACCGTGAAGAAAAGTATGTTGGGCAAAGACATGGACGAGCTTATTAGGCCTTTTACCTTGACGTTCTCGTATGCAGAGCCGACTTTCTCTTCGAACGATTTGAACGACTCTGAGTTCTTCAGTTGTCCGATTTTCGATGTTATTCCGCTTCCGAGGCCGCCTAAAATCGACGAGGTCTTCTCCGTCGTAGCTTTGATCACGGACTCAGTCTTCTGGTACCTGAGATTCAAAGAGTTTGAGAATAGCCAAGAATGTGGACGAAATTTAATAAAATGCTAACAGCATAAAATGCTAAAATGATAAAAGTGATCGTCGAATAAATTTGCGTAGAATGTAAGGTCGAATCATCTATTGACTGAAGAATCGATTTTTGGATCCGATTGATTGTAAAATCAATTTCCTATTAAAATTGAGCGTTGAATTAATACAATGATTGTCGAATCGATTTTTGATCATATCAACGGTAGAATTTATTTTTAATAGAACGATTTGAAAACGGAATCGATTTTAGATAAAATTGACAAAAGAACCAATTTTTGATAAAAATTAAACGATGAATCAATTTCTTATAAAATGTATTGTAGAATCAAATAATTTACTGACGAATCGATTCTTGATCCAATTGATTGTAAAATCGATATCTCACAAAATTGAGGTTAGAATCGATATTCAATAAAATCGATATCGGATAGAATGAACAGCAGTGGTAATAAATTTTCATCGCATTTTTTATTGGGTCAACTGAGTAATGGATTTTTCATAAAATCAGCGGTTGAATTAAAAAAAAAAAATAATAATAATAATAATAATGTAGACAGCAAGATTTTTTATGAGCATTTCAGGTGAAACGATTTTTTGAAGAATAATTCTGTAGAACTGATTTTTAATAAAACATTTCTGTAGAATCGATTTTAAATAAAATTTTGAAATAAAATCACCAATAAAAATAGGTTTTTCATATGCGATCCACGGTTAAAATAATTAATAAATCGTCGCTAGAGCCAATTTTTGATTATTCAACAATTTTCAATCGAATTGATTTTCTTCGCGCTTAGATTAAGAATTTCTATCTTAGCCTTCCATCAACGCAGAATCATCATTCCAAAAATAAATGATTTATCAATTCATGAAATTTGATAGTCCTTTACATGTATCATCTTAACTTTATTTAGGTAAATACTTTATTGAATGCTTGACTAGAAATTTCCATGAATATTGTTTCCGCAAGAGGAAGTTCAGTATTAGTAATATGTATTAAAAGTAGTATTTTTTGTTCATTATCTGCATTGAAAACTACCACCTTAGTTTCCTTCACCCAAAGGCAATTGTAAATAGCAGCTGAAAAACAAGAAACGGTCTACAAAATATTAATTTATTGAATAGGAAATATTTTAGAAGAGACCTTGACCTCAAAACAGTCTACTCTTAAGAATAAAATAATAAAAGCGATGAATCTGTGAAAAGCAGAGAGAGAACTTTGAAAATAAAAAAGCAAAGCGGTGCAACTTACAGGGGTGCGTCAATGACAGCTTTACTTATTTGCCCGACCTTTTCTTCGACACTCTGGTAACTGAAGAAATCGAAAGAATGAGAGAAAACGTTTACAATAAGGGCAAAAAGAAAAATAAAACGAAATAATTATGATATCAAAAGAGGAAATTATGAAATGAAAATTGAAAAAAAAATATTAATAAATATAAAATACGGCAAGAACGAATGAGAGTAGGTTGTGTTCAACAATTACAGGCGGACGAAGGGAAATTTTGCGCTTGCAAGATGATATTTTTTCAGTATAGAAATTATCTTGAAAAAACAACGACACGCTTGCGACACGATCTTGCCGGCCAAAAGTACGAAGATTAATAAATTGTCACTACTATGAATTTCAGGAGCATTTTCGACGATCACGATTTCACAGCAAATACATACCTAGCATGTTTGTAGTTGTTATAAAAATGAAAAATCCATGCAAATGAAATGGTTATTCAAATAGGGCAGACGAAGCCAAATTAATGTTCAAGGGTAAGACAATAACGCCCAACTCATGCGAATTAACGCCGTTAAACACTTACAGCGGAGCTTCTGTAACGGCTTTACCAATCTGCTCAACCTTTTCTTCTACACTCTGGATACTGGTAATGGAAACGAAAAGAAAAATGAAAAAATCGTGGGCGAAACATAATAACTAGCCGAACAACTAAGTAAATTGAAAGCTTGCAAAGGAAATAGCTGGGGAAAATAGCGGGCTTTAAAACTAGCGCTGAAAAGAATTGAGTGAGCATTCAGGAAGACAAATTAAAGCGTTGGGAAAAATAAAAAAGCTAGAAATTAGCCAATGTAGACACTAATGATATAGTAGAACACCGATAAAGTGGATTTATTTTGGTATTACTTAACTGCTGCAATAATGAAAAAAAAAAAAAAAAAAAAAAAAAAAAAGATAAAAAGTAAATATTAAATAATTTCTTTTGTAAACGTTAGTATTTTTTTTGTGAGCTAAAATAAAAACTTCTTTTTTTAAGCAAGCATCTACTACCTCCCTTTCGTCTTACTTTGAGGATTTTTCAAAAATAAAAATAGTTTTTTTGATTTAAAATTAGACTGATTTACGTCACACGATTTTCAACGTCTGATTCTCGATTTCAGATTCGATTTCGAAACTTGCAATCGTAAAATTTGCCGATGAAAGATGAAAAATATATTCACTTCAGAATTGCCATTAATTCCATTCAATTATCCATTGATTAATTGGATAATTAAATCAGTTTAATTATTTTTCTTGAAATAGAATATAATTATTTTTCTTATTCCGTTTCTCAATTTGACTAATATTTCTGCAAATAATGTTGGTTAGGAAAATAATTACCCGGCTTTCGGTAAAAGACAAGAACCATACCTTTTTGAAAAATCCTCAAAATTTCGTATAAGGGAGGTCCTGTACATAGGTAGCATAGTCACAACAGATTTTTTCGATCAAGCTGCTACCCCTTTAGATTATCTAGTATTAAAAATGATGCATTTCAATTAAGTGCATCGCTTGCTAAGATGAAAGTGCACACGAAAATAACTCAGGTTTTTTTCAAGATAAAGATATAAGTTGTTGGTAGAAAAAAGCGCACTACCCTTCAAATATAAACTCAGCCCTCTACTTGAATACGCAATCGCTACATTAGAAACATAAGAGTATGCTTACATATTTGACTCCTTCACGTTCTTAATGCCCTGTTGCATATCGTCCTGAAACTCGCGCCAAACGCTGAAGCCGAGTTTCCGCTTCAGCTCTTGGGCCTGTTTCACTTTTGAGCTCAGAACTAGCTTCAGAGTGTTGATCTCTTCTTCAACCTGAATCGGACAAAAAGTTGAATTGAACACAAAGGTTGGCTCAATGAGTCGTGAACTTTTTTAAATAATAAAATATAGAGCAATAGTGAGCAGTTAGTACATTGCTCCGGATATGATTTAAAAATATCAGCACTCCAAGCAATGTATTACTTCCAGAAAGTTAAATTAATATTATCTGCTTAAGAATACGCACCTGAGCTAATTCTGATGCCCACTCTTGCTTCTGTTTCTCCTGCTCTTCTGGAGTAAGTCCGGCCAATTCATTGATGCCTGAATCGGGCGACATGTCCGAGAGAGGTTTTTCTAGAACAAAGAAAATACCATTATGCAGTGGACAAAATGTTGAATAAAAAAATACCACGAAGCTCCCAAAAGGCATTTTCTTCAATCCCTTGCTTTTGAAAAGGCTGAGGGTTTATTCAAGCACAGTTCCACGATGACCACCAGAGAGCATCAGTGTAGTATACGAGTGTGGACAATGCAGGCAAGGCCTAAGGATATTTGATCAGCGATACACTAAAATACAGCACTCCTTGACGGATAACACCTTTAGCAGGCTTGAAATGTCATATACTCCTAGAGCATGGACACCCTCAAGTTCTGCTGAGAACCACATACATGATGGCACTTGCTTCTTCTGGTCTGTTGGTCCAGACCTAGTGTTTGAGTAATTGTATTGTATTTTTATGAGCTCTCTACCTCCGCTCTCGATGGCAGAGAGCGATTAAGCCCATTAAGTTATTAACAGTCGAAAGAACTGTCCCTTTTATGGGAACTTGCACATTTAAAGTTGAAATAGATGAGACAAAAGCACTCACGCTGCAAGAAAAATCCTTTATGGAAAACAATCGAGTCTATACGCTGTTGTCAAAAGAAGAACAACTGTAGTATGCTCCAGGACTTGAACCAGTAACTTCCGTGCAGGAGGCCGTCAGACCTCAACATTTCAATTATTGTCGGTCTTATTTCAAGAAATATCTACTAGGTGCTACAAGGGGCACTTCAAAAGACCTCAGCAACAATTTCCTCCTGAACAACAGTCTAACCTCTTTGAAACAGTTCCCTCACAAGCAGCTGGGATTGACATTCAGAGGCCTACTGAAATATAGCCAATACCCAGCGCCTTCCACTGCGCGATCATTCAACTGCGTTCCTCCTCTCTGCTGTTTTACTTTTCGGTCAAAAACCATAAACTATCGGTTCTATTGGGGTGAGAAAAAAAATTAGAATATTTGTCAGTTATATTCAGTCATTTATCTATATGTAATTGATCCCAATTTTTGAATTATTGGACTAATTGGCCATAGGTATAAGAGCGTAATTATTTTTATTAGATCCTATCAAAGAAATGATCTGCAATCACAAGAATGACAAGGAAAGGGTCGATTCTGGACGCCCGAAAAGTATTACTATTGGGGGAATAACTTTCTGCACTGGGTAGAAGACACAAGAGAACAGGAATCGAAACAATTAAAGTTCAAGTTGAACAAAACCTTGAGGAGGCGTCAGTATTCGATGATTTAGTTGTATTTGGTAGTTGGGCGTGTTGTATTCATTCCGACACGACCAAAACCGTTTGGATAAAAGGAGCAATTGCCACTGGTGAAAGAAGATAGCTTCGAACATCCTCCACTAGAGATCGCTAGTCAACTCTAGAAAAAAGGAAGCCTCTCATCGGCCATGATTCGACTAAACTTTAAAATCCGTCTCACAATTACCTTAATTATAGCCGTTTCAATTTATGACGTTTTAAAACGGAAAATGAATAATTTAATTCAGGGTATACTAAATAATAGCAAAAGTTAACAAGTTGAAACGGAGTGAATTAATTTAATCGCAAGTTTTTGCTTATAAACCTCGCTCGGAAATGAAATCCTCCAATTTGTCATTTAGCTCTTATTGCAAACAATTCTCCTAACAAAGTATACAAAAACTTACGAACGAACGGTATATACTCGACGATCCTATCGATTCTGTCCATTGTTCGGCGGACGATTTTTTTTATCACCAAAGGGCACCACCGAATATAAGCGAGTTGAAACCGAACCGACGCCGGTTCCAAAATATTCCGGTCCACGAGAGCCCAACGTTTTCCACCGAGCGAGAACATTGGAAAAGGTGCATTCTCGCCGGCGAATTACGAACCGATCACCTTGCAAGTTTATTTATACTGACAGTTTGGCAGGACACGAATGTCAAACGGGGCGTCGAAATGAGCCTGACGATTGAGCCGTTAAGTTGCGAAACAATGTCGTTTACAATTGGTTCGCGAAGAATAAAATATAAGAAGCAGAAAATAGTAATTTTTTTCTTCTCCAGGTGGTCGCATTAATTCTTTTTGTAGGTTGAGGGGGAGAAAAACGAGGCGACCTCTTCTCCATTCTTTTTTATTATTCAGCCGAGTACTTTCGCCCGTTCAGGCTTCTTCAGGGCATTATAGGACCAAGGGTACCTATGGGGGCCATAGGTGGGTACCCTATAATAATAAATAATAAAAAAGAATGGAGAAGAGGTCGCCTCGTTTTTCTCCCCCTCAACCTACAAAAAGAAAATAGTAAGTTATAATTTTGCAAACATTTAATTATAGAGCGGTATAATAAGAATGGAAGCAGAGTTAATTTTTTGGAAAGCAGAATAGCTTCAAAGCTCCCCAATTTTAGAGAGCTGAGCAATAAAATCGAATGTAGTCAAGCCTTGTGCAACTCAGCGTTGGAAGAAAATGTCCATTCATTTATTTAGAGATACGGGACGAGCCCAGTTGACAGGATTATATTGCACACACGTTGAACAGAAAAATAAAAATAAAAGAGTTCGTTCGTTCATTTCACAGGAAAAACTCTCCTAACCTCACTCCAAGGCGAACTTGGAAAATAAGGCAGAGACGAAAATCCTGGTGAGGAACTTTTTCTAGAGAATTTCACGGCGATTTTTTTTCTTCCAGCAACATCATTTCGCTAAGCGCGATCGTTTTCGCGATTAAGGCGAAAGCACGGCGGAATTAAGGACTGAAGACACTCCTGGGCGTATAACACTGGAAGGAAGGCTGGTAAGAAAAATCGTCTAAGGAAATGTTCTATTGAGAATTTAACGAGCGACATTTTCTTTCTCCGCTACTATTACGCACAGTGCCGTTGTTTTCGAGATATTGACGAAATACTGATGAAAACGCTCTCTTAATAACGGGGTCCAGGGAAAATCTAGGCGAAAGTCGTACGCCTACGCTCGAATCGGTCGCTCTTCATGTCCGCGGGGAAAACGAAAGTAAGAGAAAGCGGTACAACAAGGGAAATGGTGGATTTAAAGGTTAATCGATTTTTCCCGCCGAGTAAATTGCAATTTTCAATCGGGTATTGGAAAGAATTTTGTAAACGTAGGTACAAGAACGTTAAATTTCGTGCTTTATTTTTTAACATAGCCGGAAAACTAATTCTACTAGGTACTACTTTCCGATCAGAAATGTCCTCCGAAATTTTTTCATTTCACTGAAAATGCTAAGTTCTTATTTTTGCAATTATTTTTCGAGATTTCGACCTCACTCAACTGAATGACAGTAACCCTCTTCAATTTTCGTGCAAATTTCAATTTAATCACACCGCTGGAAAAAGTTTAAGTTCCTGACTCGCTAAAGGCAAACCAATTTTTTTCAGTTAGAATTGAGACGTGAAAATGAAGTCGGAAACGTAAATTTTGTAAAACAGAAACATCATCATTTGCCAACGCTCTTTCCAAGGGTGTGGTCATTTTAGTGAAAAGAGGCGATAATTACGAAAATAAAAATAAATAAAATAAATAATAATATACAATAAATAAAATATAATAATATACATTAATAAAATACAAAAATATACAGTACCTAAATAAAATATAATAATATACAGTAAATAAAATATGATAATAATATACAATAAATAAAATATAATTATACACAATAAATAAAATATAATAATATACAATAGATAAAATATAATAATATACAATAAATAAAATATAATAATATACAATAAATAAAATAATATACAGTAAATAAAAAATAATAATATACAGTAAATAGAATATAATTATATACGATAAATAAAATATAATAATATAAATAAATAAAATAATATACAGTAAATAGAATATAATAATATACAATAAATAGAATATAATTATATACAATAAATAACATATAATAATATACAATAAATAATATATAATAATATACAATAAATAGAATATAATTATATACAATAAATAATATATAATTATATACAATAAATAAAATGTAATTATATTCAATGAATAGAATATAATAATATAGAATAAATAAAATAAAATGATATGAAGAAAAAAAATATTCGCACTTCTAGCGCTGAAAAAATGTTATAGGACACTTTTGGTCGGAAATTAGTCGTAAAACACGTAACGACGGTGGTTTGATAAATTAATTGCGATTGACTGCCCACTAACGTGCGCAAGAGCACTGTTTAGTTCTCTGCAAATAACAAATTTAGCAAGCCAAACAATACTTTTCGATATAACGCCTAATTTATTGAACATTGACCAACCTCCGTTGACGATTTGCAAAAACTTGGTGTAGTTCTTTTCGCTTGTCACTTTGGCGAAATAGGGTTTCGACAGGTCGTGAAATTTAACGCGAACAGCCCGTATGAATTTATTGTTGCCGAGCTTCTTATCGTAGAATTCCGTTTCTATAGTGAAATTCTCCGGTATCTCGGGCAGAGAGGTCGGCTCGAACTCGTCGTTCAGATCGAACAAAGGGTCGGATTCGTCGACGTAGACGGGATCGTCGACGTCGAAGCTGGGCGTTTCGGTTTTGTCGACGAAAGCGTAATAACAATCTTCTTCGTATTCAAGCGAAGCGAAATCTTCAGGCTCTTCGTCCTCTACGGGCTTTTTATCTATGGTTTCCATTTCACGGGCTAAGTCATATCAGGGAGAAATTCGCGATGGAATTATCGCAGTTTGAAATCGTTTCGCTGAAGGGGAAAAAAGGGGGAATTCTAGAATTTATACTCCTTCCAATTGAATCGTACGAATAAACGTTCCGATTTGTGGGGGAAAATTCTATACCTAACGGTATTGAAATCAAGTTATTTAAAAAAAAACTGGAATTCACTTATTTGAAAATAATATCCGTTGGATTGAACGAATTTGTTTTCTCAGTTTTTCAACTTAAACTTTTTCAACACAAACCTGAAATTCGTCGAAAGTAAAACTTTTCTCAAATCTTTCTAATATTATTTTTGATTTGTTCATTTAATTTATTTTTTAATTTATTACTTTTGCTTATTAACTCGTTGTTTGTTTTTTTCAATGACGTCACTTGCACTAGAAATAAATTAGTAATAATTTCCTACATTTTTGAGTCTGGAGAGCGTAAAAAAAATACGCGTTTTGATACAGTAGGCGAATATTATTATTGAAAAAAATACTCGCAGAGAGTACTACGTGATCTCATGTGGTGCTGCATTATAGACATAGTTGTGGCAAATTTCAGTCAATAATTTTCGGCACCAGAATAAGGAAAAACGTACAAATCAAAATCAGAACACTACTTTTCGAATGAACACGTTCATAATCAGCCAGAACTTGAGATTAGAATCGGTTATGCGCACAAAGAACAAGCAGAATTGCATTTACTGTCTAATTTGTAAGCAATATGCGTCAAAATGGAAGGATTATAAATTGCAAGAAAAAATCACAATAGGAAACGCGAATTCGGAAGCCGAACTGACAAAAAGTGCACACGCGGCAGTCTTCCCATATCGACACTGGACACTTCTAGCACAATACAACTCCAAGTTGAGGTTGGAGGTTCTTGTGAAAGCACTGAAAACCAGTTACGCAGAGTACCAACCGAACGATCGCAGGTACCTCCAGACTCCCCACCACAGGAGGTTCACAGGAGGCCTTTACCTTAATCTCGTTCAGGGCCGATCAAATGACGAGGTTAACGAACCCGCGAGTAGGACAATAAAATCAGGAGAGCGCGGAAATGGTAAAATTAAGGATTACAAAGCGTAAGGATAAGAGGGATGACTGTAAAATAATATTCAACCTGCGGGAACGAGCAGAATTGAGGAAGAGTGGAAAGTGAAAGTGGGTTTTTCGTTCATATAAAAAAACGGAGCACTGCAGAAAAAATGTTACCAACGAAAAAAGAAACCTCGTCAAATTTTCTACATCGGTTCTATAGATATTGGTCGAATTACAATCGGTTATCGAGATATTCGTAAAGATTCAATTCTGGGAGAAGACGAAACTATGGAAAAGAGCCAGAAACTGCGCAAAAAAAGTATGAAAAAAAATTAAGCTAATTAAATCTCCAAAAATATTGCACCTGTAAATATCCGTCGAATTTTTACGGTTTTCAATATATACCCGAAGGTAATACAAGGGAAAGCTACAGGGAACTGAGGAAAGGCGAAATTTTGTTAGTTTTTAGCCTATAACTCGAATTTGGAGCATTGCAGAAAGAAATGTTCAAAATAAAAAAGAAAGCTTAATAAATTTTCTACAACATTGCTCAAGCAAATATTTGTCGAATACACAACGGTTATCAAGCAATACGTAAAGATACAATTCTAAGAGAAATAAGAATAGGAGAACCGTAGACAAGTGATTTGCTCAGTTTTTCGCTTGTCACTCGAAAACGTTGCATTGCAGAGGAAAACGTTCAGAATAAAATATAAAGCTAATTAAATTTCTTGTAATATTGTCCCTATACATATTATTAGAATTCCCAACGGTTATGGAAATATACGTAAACATAACGCCGAAGCTCTTGAAAAACGGATTTTTCGAAAATAGCCAGTTATGCTTCGAAAACCGTTGGGAATCTAACAAATATATAAAGGAACAAATTGTTCAATTTAATTTCTTTAATTTAATTTTTTTTTTAATTTAATTTTGTGACAGTAGTCCAGAAATGATTGTGAAAAACGAAAATAGACTAAACATTTTCCAATTATTTTCTACCATACTTTTTGAACGTACAATTGCTATAAACTGTAACTTCAACAGTTTACACAAAACCTTTCAATTGAAATTATCACAAGGAACAGATGTCAACTGAAATTTAATTGGTGCTTGAAAGAAGTGCGACGGACGCCGGTTTCGACAGATAAGAGCGCTAGGTCGCTTCCCACTCCAAGGCAGACGGGAAACCGATAAAAAGAACTGGGATATAACTGTGTTGCGGTCCACTTTACGCTATACTGGGTTTCATTCCAGGCAGTCTACACCTGGTTGAATATTCACAAAGGAAAAAAACTATATTTTGCCTGTTTCCCCAATCAAGTTTCTTCCTTTCCTGATGTGGTGAAATTTACAGTTTTATATTCTATTTTATAGTAGCTAAAATAAACCTCTTCGAACTGAAGTGACCGAAAAAAGAAAAAAAAGAGAAAAATTAATTAAAAATTAAATTCAATGAAAAACGCTGCAAAACATTGTAGAGTGGTTTATTATTCATTCGCTTCAATGATGCTGAAGAAGATTATCCATTAGTGATATTAATTATTCAAAACATTTGTGAACGTTCCCACCGAAAACAGATAATTATAGAGGAAAAAAACTCCGTACTCTATTGTAATTTCAATCATTTTTATTTTTCTTAATTCCCTAATTAAAAGCTAAATTTTATGACTAACGGTACAGCTGGAGAGAGTGTATGACGACCAGTCCAACGAGTATAGAACGATTTTTATAGCTCCAAGAACTCTCAAGTTATACGCTCATGTCAAAATTCCGAAAATCTCGACACAAAAGCTGCGATAACTTGAGAACCAATAAATCTATCGAGACCGCGATGGTCTCATTCGATTCAGCGTCCAAAAATCTATGGAAATTGATACCAAATACACCTTTTTCTGAAAAACGTTGGAAATTATGAATTTTATTCCCTTCAAAACCCCTCAAAAATACCCTTAACATTGAGGTAGCGATTTGGCTAACAAATTGAGCAATTGTCAGGCCAAAATTGATTTTAGGCGAAAATTTCCAGAATTTAGCTCTTATAGGTTCGTCAGAAAAGTGTTGACGGCGGACGGACAGAATTTTTTTTAATTGGATATTCGGATTCTACATGCCTTGACACGTAAAACATCAAATTTTGAGGGGGTTTGAATATTTATTTCTTGGGCGATTACAATGGTTTATTATTGAATAATAAATCAAAATTAAAACACTAAAAATGGCCAATAATATTAAATCCGTACCTATTACGACAGATTCGGTCCTCCAATCCGACATCATAATTAACAGCGTACTGCTCCAAACGAACTATACTAATCATCGCGTAGAAACAAAAACAATCGCCTCTTGAACCAAATCGCCGGCGATAATCAAAGAAAAGCAAGATATTGAAGGTTTTATCGAACAACTGGCGTTTCACATCGGATAAACCAATATTGATTCGTCCATTCCTATTGCATATTCAGGGTCGAATTCACTGAACGAGTGTCGCGCTTGACAATAATGTCTCACGATAAAATGTAAAGCGTTAATCGAAGAACGAAAAGTAATTTGAGTTAAGTAATGATAAATTGGTTCGTTCAGAGGGATATTCACTAGGCGAATTTTTCTTTAGTGAAGCGAGCGACCTATAAAGCCTTAAGGATGCCCAAATGGGCGAAAGAGCAGCTCAATAAAGAAAATACGAAGAAAAAGGCGCCTCGAGAATCTCCTCGCCAAGCCAATATTAAAGATGCGACGGGAAAAGTATGATCAAGCTATAACTGCAAGTTAAATCAAGGATCAACTTGGCTTCTATCCTTGCTCTGCCCATAAGTGTGATAATTCTGTTAGCTCGGTTAGGCAGTTTCATTGTAATGAATTTTCTATATATCTCAGTTATTGCTGTGAGTTTTTCGTTCAATAATAGCAGTACTAATAGTTCCTAAATTTTTTTATAGCTCTTATTGTGTAATTTACAGTGGCCGTAAGTGGACAAAAAATTTTATCATAAAAAATAATTATACATAATATGTAATAATGTATTGTCAAATAATTAAGGTAAGTTATTTTTATATTATACGATAATAATATGGTATAAAACAATATACATTATTATATTCTTATAAAAATATACATTATTATTGTGATAGAAAAGAGGAAAGGTTTTTTCGAAAAATCTTGGTCACAGATAAAAAGGAAGAATTACGAATATTTTTGCGTCTTGGATCCATGACGTGTCCATGGCGTAGCGTGAAATGGTTTCTCGTGTTGATGTTTGTGATGAGGCTTGTGTTGTAATATAATAACATAATATAATATATTTATAATAATAATAATAACAATAAAAATAACATATTATATTGATAATATATTTATAATAACAATAAAAATAATATATTATATTGATAATAATTTGATAATATATTTATAATAATAATTATAATAACAATAAAAATAATATATTATATTGATAATAATTTGATAATATATTTATAATAATAATTATAATAACAATAAAAATAATATATTATATTGATAATAATTTGATAATATATTTATAATAATAATAATAACAATAAAAATAACATATTATATTGATAATAATTTGATAATATATTTATTATAATAATAATAACAATAAAAATAACATATTATATTGATAATAATTTGATAATATATTTATAATAAGAATAATAACAATAAAAATAACATATTATATTGATAATAATTTGATAATATATTTATAATAATAATAACAATAAAAATAATATATTATATTGATAATAATGTATAATATATTGGTAACATTATAATATATAGGGTAAAATATACAAAAATAACAATTCAATATTCAATGCGCTTTTCTTCCAGAAACTCGTCATCGGAGTGCTCTAAGCTCTAATCTCTCCATTGGTCTGCCAGCAAGGTCAAATATGCCGCACGGCAACCTATCATTTTACACCTGCGACGAAGTTGTTTTCGTCTCATTTATATTCCTATTTTCAAATGATACACCCTAATTTGACGACATTATAATTTCTTCTTATTGGTCAGAAGTTCTATCTACGTTGGTCAATTGAGTTGTACTTGAAAACAGACTATAGGTTTCAAACGAATACAATGGACATCGATTAGGACATGCTGTGCAAGTGAACGCGTCAAATATTTGCATAAGGTGAGATAAGCAGGAATAGGTAACCATATTCAACAGTTGAACGTCCCAGCTAAAGCGTCAGACGTCTCAAGCTAATCCAGAACAGTAAATTCGACGAATAAACTAACAAACCAAAAAACGTCGATGACGGCCGGACTATAAAATCCTAAAATGACAATGGGTAAACAAGGGAAAATAGTTAAGCTACGATAGCGTTAAGATCGGTGGAATCCAATAAGTCGAATGTGGCAAGAAAAGATAAGCTTCACATACCAGATCCAGGCGAAAGGTTGTCCATTGTCGCGATGAAGTACGGAATCTTGCTGTCTATTGAGACGCTTGATAGCTGGATTGCTCGCTTACGAAGCCGAGCGAAAACGAAACAATAACGCCGACTAATTGACAACGGGCGTGAGATGAATTTCGGAATTGAGTGGACGTGACAAGCTGAGTGGGATCGCGTAATTTACAAAGACAAACAGCTACGCAAACCTTACTTGACAACGAATGGACGCTCAGTACACAACAAAGAAAAATAAAGAACAATTTATGTCTGCCGTTACTGGAAATTAAGATCAAGGAGGCAAACAGCTTTATCGTTTTGACGGAATTGCGGGTTGGGAAATAAATTTGTAAAATTGATTGAATAGATTCAACGGAATTTTTATAGACAACTATGTTTTACTGCAAAGGAATTGATCAAGGTGACTAGAACACAGGTAGCCTCGATCCGATACTAACCCGCACAGTATGACGTCACTTGTATAAAGACTAACACTTCTAGTTAGATAGCTTTTCACTAACCTTTGGCAGCGGAATTTCATTAAGTACTTACAATTAATTATCATTTTTTCTCGATAAAATTTTTTATCTATAACCATACTTAAAATTAAAAGAAACAAAAATAATCTGATAGAATTCAAATAATTTAAAAATTGACTTTTAAAATACCTACTTAATCGTAAAGATTCAGATATTTTATTTTCGAAATACTATTTTTTCATTTCTAACGAAAACGAACGTTCTTCACTGATAAAGTTAAAAAAAAAATCACCGTTGAAAAAAAGTGGGAAAAAATTATTGATATTGACGTTTTTACATCAGTGATGTCTATAAATTTTATGTTATTTGACTCAGCTAACAATGTCCTTTACTTTTGGTTTATTATATAATAAACCATTGTAACCTGGCCATAGGTACCCTTGGTCCAATAATGCCCTGAAGAAGCCCGAACGGGCGAAAGTACTCGGCTGAATAATAAAAAAATGGAGAAGAGGTCGCCTCGTTTTTCTCCCCCTCAACCTACAAAAAAAAACTGTACAATCATTTGCAGCGTTTTTTATTGGATATTCGGATTCTAAATGCCTCGAATCGTAAAACATCAAATTTTGAGGGGGGGTTAGAAAATTATTTTTCTTGGGCGATTACAATGGTTTATTATTGATAATAAACCAAAAACCTATCATAATAGCAATTTATCTACTCTGTTCAAACTTCACCATATTAATATCGAAACTCTTGAGAAGAATAATTCTTCAATATTCCTTGAAAATACCGAGTAAACATGCTCTATTTATATTTGAGCCTGAGGAAGTATCGATCGCGATACCGTACAATCGGAAAAAATCCTATCCGGCGTCCGCTCGACGCCTTAAGCTTGGTTCACATGTGTCCGTAAAATGCTTTTTATGCGTTTGCGTTGAATCCGGCAAAACGTGGTGGGGACATCTAATCTCCGCCCAATGCGATGCGGCAGTTCATAAGCATATTTTGCTTTGCGTCTGCCTCTGTCCGTCATCCGATAATTGCTAAGCGACTGACTGAACGTTTTCAGAAGTGCTTTCTATTTCATTGCCATCACTGATTTCTTCAACTTCAATTTAAAGAAAGGTAGGTAAGTGTTCATATTCAAGTCGTATTTCAAAAAAATATTTTATATTAATATAAATAATAGTATTTTCAATTTATAATAATGTAAATAATAATATTATCAATTTATAATAATGTAAATAATAATATTATCAATTTATAATAATGTAAATAATAATATTATCAATTTATGATAATGTAAATAATAATATTATCAATTTATGATAATGTAAATAAAATAATATTATCAATTTATAATAATGTAAATAATAATATTATCAATTTATAACTATGTAAATAGATTATCAATTTATAATAATGTAAATAATAATATTATCAATTTATGATAATGTAAATAATAATATTATCAATTTATAATAATGTAATAACTTGACGATTTCTATATTCGGATATTTTCATTTTTTTATTTTGTTTTCAGGCGCTCACCTACATTATATTCATGGCTAGTGGTTTCGACCCCACTGGGACAGAGTTCAACATATTATACAATAAATTATAAGTAAATTGTCAATAAGTGAGGTTGAATAATGAAATAATGACAAAAATAAAAGGTTTACAAAGCAATTTATTTTTTCATCAATTATACCTAAATTGTCAATAGGTGAGGTTTCATAATGATATAATGACAAAAACCAAAGTTTACAAAGCAATTTATTTTTTAACCAGGTAGGTATGGTACCATGTACTCTTTTTTGCAGATAGAGAAGAACTCGTTGAAGCACGAGTAGGGTTGATCGTCAGCGATTCTGGAAAAAAAATTAGAAAGGTGATAAATCATCAACTTCAGCTTAAATATTAGGGGAACAGTATGCGCATTGCATAAATATTAAAGTGACGAAACAAATTGAACATTAACAAACAAAAATTATGAATAAACAGACCGATGTAAATTAAGCTCTACAGGACCGTGATATACACACTTACACTAGATCCATAGAATGGAATCATGATCAGAAAAGATAATCAATTAACTGTAAAACTCTAGTCAATATTCAAACTCAAATAATTAATACTTTCGTGGATGGGAAAAAATGTAAGTACTCACGTGTTTTTGGGGTAAGCGACTCTTTAAAAAAAGAGAGGCTTGCTAAATAGGGCGACTTCACTTGATGTTAGGCCCCCATTCGTATTAAGAGAAACCCCTTTTCTCGTTTCATTTCTTTCATAAAAAGATCTCTAATTGATGTCCACCTCATTTTCACCAGCTCACCTGGAATATCGAGAAATGACGAGATAGTAATACGAATTCTTTTCAACGCCGGCCCCAGTAGTTAAAACAGCATAGCATGGTAAATTGGAGGTCAAAAAATAGTTACTCGAATTAGGTGTATATAATTTTAAAAATAAAAAATTCTTACCGTCTTCTTGGCCGACTGCAAGAGCTAATTCCAACAACTTTTTGGTGAGCTCAATATTCCGGTAACTCAAAAACAATTTTGTTGAAATCAGCGAACGTAGATGATGACATTGCAACCAATTAATTCACAATCACATATCACAATCGCGACGAGCGCACATCAAGACGGAAAAATGTGGATCGGCCATTAAAGATAACGCTATCAGGCAACTGGAGGACGCTAGTTGCGCGTAGCCCCGAGCGCAGATCCGTTCGTCCGTCATTGCGGAAAATATTTAATGAAAGTAATCGGATGCGTTTGCATTTGCGGCAGAAACCACGCCCACATCGAAATTTCGACAGCCAATGAATAGGCCGAACGCATTTGACGTACTTGACGCAATACGCATGAAACGCATTGTACGGACACATGTGAACCTAGCTTTAATCATCGGCATAGGCAACGCCTGCAACCGCAGCTATGTATTGCGGGTACTGCTGTATTTCGTATGAAGGCGCACGTAACGATTTATTTCCCTCCGGTGACCCAGCGTTTCGGTCGAATTTAATTTATTGGACAACGTGGATCCTCTTGAATATTTTTAAGGCTTTTAAAAATTTGTAATTGTCGGTTTTTATTAATTATTTGGTGGCTAGAGGCAGAAAACCTATCATATGTAATTGTAATTTTTCTACATTTAGTTTCTTCGTTATAATTTCTTTTTTTTTATATAGATCAGTTGTTCGGTATTTAGCATATTTTTTGAAGCTTTGACGATCCTCAATTTTTCCTTTCATTGTTACCCATTTCGAATTAGTGTAAAATTTTCCGCAACCAATGTTTCTTGTGATTTTTGCCGACTCGGTCAATTCGCCTTGGAAAACGAACCAAACAATCATAGAACATGATTGTGATAATTATATCGAATTCGTAACAACCCTTACTAAGCTTTGAGGTCGCCCGTTGGCCAAATTGCAAGGCTGTCGCTAAACTCTGTGCAAACTTCACCATAATAATACCTAAACTCTTGAGAAGAATAATTCCTCAATATTTCTTGAAAATACCGATTAAATGCTCTTTTTATATTTGAGACTGAGGAAGTATCGATAGCGATACCGTACAGGCGGAAAATCCTGTCAGGCGTCCGCTCGACTCCTTAATCATCGGCATAGGCAACGCCTGCAAGCGCAGCTATGTATTGCGGGTACTGCTGTATTTCGTATGAAGGCGCACAAAACGATTTGTTTCCCTCCGGTGACCCAGCGTTTCGGTCGAATTTAATTTATTGGAGAACGTGGGTCCTCTTGAATAACTTTAAGACTTTTAGAAATTTTTAATTCTCGGTTTTTATTAATTACTTGGTGGCTAGAGACAAGAAAAAAACTATCATAATAGCAATTTTTCTACAATTAGTTTCTTCGTTATAATATACTTTTTTTCATACATCAGTTGTTCGGTATTTAGCATATTTTTTGAACCTTTAATGATCCTAAATTTTGGTTTATTATTCAATCATTATCAACCATTGTAATCGCCCTAGAAAAAAATTTTTATAACCCCCCTCGAAATTTGATGTTTTACGTTTCAAGGCATGTAGACTCTGGATATACAATAAAAAAATTATGTCTGTCCGCCGTACGCCGTCAACACTTTTCCGGCCAAACCATAATAGCTAAATTCTTGAAATTTTCACCAAAAATCAATCTCGGTCCCACGACGGACCAATTCCTTAACCAACTTGTTAGCTCAATTTTGAGGTTTATTTTGGGGGGTTTCGAGGCTATGAGGAAAGTTTATACCAGTGACGTCAGAGAAAGCTGCCCCTTAATGATCGAGCCCACCTTGTCATTTATACACCTTGGGAATAATTCCCAATTCAATTATTGATGCTTGTTTTAGCTGTACGCCGAATGTCGACCGAAGTCAATCGTAATAACTGCATTCACCAGCTGATTCAAGGTCATCATTTTGACATTCTACGATGTCAAGTATTAAAATTTTTTTAATATTCAATACGAACGAGCTTTCACGAAGCATTATTTTCCGAAGGCCACAATAAGCAAAATAGTTTTCTATATTTCTTGAGAATATGACATGGTACTGGGGAAATTATTTTATATTATTTTTTATAAAGTATTTTTCGTCTCTTCAATCAGATTTTGCGTCAATATTTTTATCTATCGATGAAGCAAGTGTAGAAGTTAAAACTATCGATATTGGCATTGATAGATCGTTTACTCGGAGTAAAAGAGTTACACGATTCGGGAGTCAAATAAACTATAATTTCAATCAATAAAGCTATCATTGTCAAATATAAAATATTTCACTACATAATCCGTCTTCGATAAAAACCTTCAAGGCCCTCACATAACTTTGAAGCTCACATCGAACGTAGCTGACAACAATCGATTGTTCTATCGATTGTATTCGATTTGTCTTCACCGCCACACAATTAGTTTGCAACTCGGCGCATCCTCGGCCAAAATAATTTCATATTTAAATAATTTGAAATCAATTTTGAGCTATTAGGATTTTTCTTCAAATCAAGAATTCACCGCGATTTTTATTCATCGGCTTGGACGATTCGACGATCAAGTATTCACTTGCCAACGGTTGATGCCGACATCTCCCGTCCTTCGATCTGATTGGTCGTAAAAAGTGGGAATAGTTTATTTTCGATTGTTGTTCGCCGTTTGCTTTCAGTTCAAAATGGAGTACGTTTGAGCGGTGGCTGATTAGTTTTCGAGCTGCGAAGGTGATTTTGTTGCAATTCTTATAATAATATGACCGTGTTTTTATTGTCAAGTTCGCGTAGTGTACGCTCAAGAAATTCGTCCTTTTGAGGGTAAGTTGTACGCATTTATACCCGAGAAAATGTCTCCATTATGCCGACCGCGCTTTCATTGCGTCGAACGGATTTTTATTTTATGCAAGTCGAATTTCCACCGTTGTCTTATTTGTTCTAGACGGTAAACGGGGAATATTGGAAAAACTGTGGCTGAAAAGAGCTAAGATGTTGGTGCAATCATGCTTCTTTCGGATCAGCACAGTTGGATAATCTTTTGAGGCCGTCATCAGTAATACTGAACCGTAAGTATTTCGGATAGTGCCGAACTATCGCCGATAAGCTATTTAAACGCCTCGATGGTGATTATAGACCGTAAAATATTTGCTGAGCAGCTTAAATAGAATAAATAAAATACTTACGGCAAATAGTATAAAATAGGAAAGGAAAATTTTCATTGTCCGCGTTGACGAGAAGCTGAACAAAATTTTTCGACGACTGTGATCATGAAGGAAGAGCAGCATTGGCCTTTCGTGAGAACCCTGTGAGACCACAATGAAGCGATAAATTATGATAAGAATTTTGGCGGGCAAGGACACCAACATTCTATAACTAGTTTTTTAGCTTTTCATTCGAGACAAGAAACTGTTTTATTTTGATAATTTATGTACTTATTTAACGAAAACATTCTATTTCATCGATTTAAATAATTACTATTTACCAGAAAAAAATAGCGGAGTTATCCTATTATACTCTTGAGTTGTAGCAAATTGTATTCTTAACTCGTGATGATTGTAGCTCGTTGCCAAATAAAATTTTTGTTATAGCAAAATTCCACCCGCATTTTGATGCTCGATTTTCATTTTGTTGCTCGGTCTTACCGCCTCATCCATCATGCTGTTCCTTCGCTTCTACTGGGCTGAGTTATAGCTTATTCAGGATTTAAATTACACTCTGTTGGCAAAACTGACAATAACAGCTTAACGAGTGGTTTTCTTGAGAAACTAACTTCACCAATCGATCGGACGTGAAATTTCCGATACAAATCGATATTTAACAATGCCGACGGGTGTGTTTCCAGTTCGTGTTTAGCGGAATACCTGGCTGACAAGCATACGAAAAAGGAACAGCGTAATACCTTTCTCTTAGACAAAATTTATAGACCCTCAATTTGTAGCAGAGATGGATGAGCGAGTCAAAGTCGAAATGAAACACTTTTATTCACTAAAATAAAACATAAACATCGGATCGCTCCTAGAACTTAGCGAAACCGGTCTAAACTGAACTCCTTCCTTAACCTGCCGCTAGATGGCATAACTAAAACAAACGATGGTGGCGCCAAAACTACTACAAATTACAGAAATTTATAGATACCACCTTCAGCAGAAACATCTTTCAGACATTTAACCCCCTCAACGGCACATAATATGCCCAACACATGCAAATCCTACCCCTGTCAGCCGAACACATGTCAGTGTGACAGGAATTCTATCGCTACTAGACAGAACATATGTCTAAGAGAGATGGTAACTCCGAGAAAAAATATACTTGCACACAACAGTTGGAAACTGGAAAGATTGGAACGCATCCTATGCTAAGGCAAGATGCCAACTGAGGAACTCACTGTGCAACACGGACCTAATAGTGTCAGGGAGGTGTCTGGTGTTGAAAATTTGAAACGTACCTGTCCGAGAGACCCGTGCTCCATCTGCAGTGTTCTCATTTTCGCAAGGAATTTAGTTATAGCATGTTGGTGTTTAAGCGACTATTAGGTAACACTCTCAAACCCATTCAAGCCTAGGAAAATCTTCCTAGCAGTCTGAATGACTTAACATAATTGTTTTCCCAGCTCTCAATATTTTCTCTCTCCTGTTGCAGATGTCGGATAAAAGCGAGACTTTCCATTCACCGATGGAGGTCGCCTATTCTTGGGCACCTCAAGGCACGTCGACGGTGGCAAACAAGCGAAAAAGCAAAGACGACAGCGGCTATGAGAGTCCTTCGGCTAAAAGCAATTCCTCGCACATCGCGTCATTCGCTTCGACGTCGGAGCTCGACGTTTTCACACCTTTGGCGTCTCGAAGAGAAGCGTGGAAACGTCTTAAGTCGCTTTCGTTTATCACTGAAACGGATAAAATGCTAGGCGATGGAGAGAAATACGCAGAGCCGCTACCTGATGAGGCGTCAATGTACAGCGAGCCTATGGACTTGGACCATTCCGGTTTTGTAGATTCATCAGGTAAAATGAGTTTGGTGGTTTGGAATGAGATTTTGAAAAAAGGGATGTTGATGTTCGATTACTACATTTATTTTCAGCGGGGTATTTTAAAGAACGCAATTTATACCAGTTCTTCATGAGCGGTGTAAATCGTTAAATCGTTATTATTTCACTCTAGCTGTTAATTGCGTATATTTAATTCCATTTCAGCTAAATTTACATTTTTCCTCTTCAGGTGACTTTGCAGACACTAACATTGTCTCGCCGGATAGCCAAGAGTTGAACGAGGCTTTTGAAATCGCCTGCGCCAACCCATGTCCATCCACTCCTGTGTCTTCGCCTCAACTCAGAACTGCTCAAACGACTTTCAAAAGGCCGAGAAAAAATCCAACGCCCGTCAAGAGGCTTCCGTACAGCGCTCCTGAAAGCTTGCCATCGCTATATCTTTCAACCCGCCGTCGCAGCCTTGTGGGCGTCCCTCGCGTCGATATTCTCGCCAAAGTGACCAGTACGTTGAACATGTCAGACATCGTGTCCCGGATACTCAGTCACTTGTCAGGAGAGGATTTATCCAACGTGACGAAGGTGTCAAAAAAGTGGAGAGACCTTTGCTTTGAAGATGCAAACGCGAAATTGCGGTGGCAGCAATTTGTCGTCAATCGGAAAAGCAATTTAGAAAACCTTTCGGCTACAGTAAGTATTTTTGAAAACTTTTTTTAACTTTCTATTTGGTGGGTTTATTTGTGTAATTAGCCTGATACGGCAGTTTTGGAAGAGGTTCCTCAACTTCGCTAATTAGTCCTGGATATCTGGGAATTTCAACAGTATTGCCATGCGTCCAGGGAGGTTCCGCAGCTCAAGATTAGGCTATTGAGGCTTTCCTCATCAGATAAATTAATCATTGCTTCTCTTCTTTCACTACTCTCAAATATCCTTCAATCAATTTTTTTTAAATCACTCCTTTCGTTTCCTTCAAAATTTATGGCTGAGGAAAAAACTCTAGAAAATATAATTATTTTTGTATGCAGTGATTTGTCTATATTTTTGTCGGTTTGAGTGAAGTATATTCGAGTCTCCAGATTTTGATTTTTCCCTTTGTTTCTTCTAGAAACGCTCTATAGAGAAGGACCATTTGAGCCATTCCGGTCCAATGTTGAATATAACCAACAACCGAAGTACGCCGTTGAGCACAAGACAACCGACGACTCCTCCGTCTAGTCCGAGTAAAAACGACTTCGATTATATTCGCGTGAGTATGTTATCAATATGAGTTGAATTAATACGTAAGTTCCGGTATCAGGAAAATATTCTCTACAATGCATACCTACGTGTAATCTGTAATCGTAACTTGATAATTAGATTCCGGAGATTCCACATTCAATGTTATTGTTTGGTTCCCAAACAAGTTAAAAATCCGTTTTGATGGGTTTCCAGCTTTTTTTGGCCGTCTAATCTCTATTTGATTTCTCATAACCAGTGGTGTACATAGATCACACAGTACTTCCATGTTTGTGTCCATAACGGGTATATAACCAATTATAGAATTAAAGATACTCGTTCAATAGCCGCAACGTTAGTTTACGATTGTTATTGAAAAACTAGCCAGGAGACCCAAAAATAGAAATACCCAAAAATTATTTTAAAATGCGGAGTTGCAATATGTGAGCCGAACGATAAAAGCCCAAGTTTTGTAAAATGAGGTTATTTTTAAAGCATCGGCGCCCAAAAATGTGCAGCACTCATGCGTCATACACTCATCGTTACAAACATTTAAAAAACTCCAGGGTGAAAAAATGATATGGATAGCCGACGACTGGGACCCCAATTCACATAAATTATATTTCATTCAACAGAATTAAGAACATTTCAAGGCCTGAAGCGGTTTAAATATTGATTCTTGTGGCATGAAATAATAAAAATGACTGGATAGCATGGAAGATCAGGCGTCCATTCACTGCCCACCAAAATGACTCTATACAAACATTAAAGACCTCTAGCGTCAAATATATTGATTTTCACGGCCTGCAAAAATCTCAACAGCAAAAAACGGCTTACGGCGGAAGTAGTGTGTGTGATACAAGCTATACTAAACGCGTTTTGTGAAAGTGGTTAAAGTTTGTCATATTTAAAGCAAAGAGACCCGAAAAATTACAAAAGCGCTCGAATGGAATAACTTAAAATGCGTTTTACGAGGAAGTACAGTGTGTGACCCCAACGATGAAAATCAAGTGAAATTCAGCAGTCATATAGAAAAATTGCGAATCCCCCCCAGCGTTCAAATATATTCTTTTTTGCGGTCAGTAAAAATTCAAACATTATCAATATGCGTACAACGTGGAAGTCCTGTATGTGACCCACTTGAATCAGGCATCATTGAATCGCCGTCTAACATGTTAGCGTGTGTGCCAGCTCGGCTAAGGTCGGATGCTGGCACCTCGCGACGGATAGCCATTGGAAGCAAAAACAATCTTATTACACCTGTCGTATCATGCATTTTACATTGTTTAGAATATGTTGACCTTATTTCCCCTCAGTTGCCGGACAGGATGCTGATGAAATGCCCTCGCTGCGGTTGGACGTCCGTCTGCTCGCCTCAGCTGCACGTGGGCGAATGTCTCAGCTTGTCATGCCAGTGGAAATTCTGCTCCCGCTGCACGTGCGACGCTCATCTCGGCAAAGATTGCCCTCTCGTCCTCTCTTCGCCCAAATCTTCCCCTACGAAATCGCCTAGGAAACAACCGAATTCGAGGAAAGCCCGTTTACGATATTTACGACGCCTTTGAGGCTCGTTTTCCATTGTCCTTTCGTTAGCGATATCAGAACCACAACTCGACGCAAATTTCGATTTCTCCGTTCACTTTAGAGTTTTTCCCAATTTTTTTTTCTTCTTTTTTTTTAGTTTAAAAAAATTGCGTTCGAGCCTTTGCTTTATTTTTATTTTCGCGCGTGCCATTTATCGACGTTTCAATAAGTTGATTAAAAAATATCCATCGATCTCGACCTACTTTCTAGACGTTCATTGCAAAAAAATTACATTCCAGAAAAACTCGATTTTTTCGTCTCTTTCCCTCTCGAATGGCAAATGCCAAGCTCAACATTCCAGAATCCTTAGGATCTACTCCAGGGGAAGATTTCTGTACAAATGCTCAAATAAATGTAACTCGAATTTCGTTGTTTTTTTTGTGCGTGTAAATTATTTTTGACTTTTCGTTCGTCAAACTCTTGCCTGATAGGAATTCTGCCGACAAATTGGTGGTTGATAATTTTGATATTTATATTTCCATTCCAATTCTGAGGTGTTGAATTTTTTTGACCTTGAATTTTTCTGGAGCCGACGCATTTCTATAAGACTTGTCCAGCGTTGCTCCTTTGTAAATAAATTGCATCACGATGAATGTTGACGAATTAGAAATACAGTTGGAAATGAATTCTTTTTCTGCCATATTTTTATACCGTGTATATAGCGAATTTTGTATGTGCAATACGCTTATAGTTAGTAAGCTCTACCTCAGAAGCGGTTTTGCCCGTCGGCTTCGACGGTTCTTCGAGAATCTTCGTCACCGCGTTCAAATGGCGGGATGAATTTTTAATTGTGAATATTATTGTAGGAAAAAATAGATTTTTTATATAATTACAGAATATTTCTCGCCCGATCCAAAGCCTACTTTATTTCTCCTGTACGAAGGAACGGGTAAATAATCCATCGAATACGACAATGTTTATAATTGTTGAATAAATTAATTTTTTATAAGATAAACTTGTCGGATTCGGTCGCCGGCTTCCGATTGTCATTGAGGAAACCTAAGGTGACTATTGAATGGCGGGCCTAAGGGAATGAATGCGCTCTCTTCATGGCGGAACGGGTAAAAAAATTGTTCGCTTAATTTAAAATCACAGTTTGCCACTTTCGCCGACATTTCTCAGCCCAAGCCGAGAACGAATTTTGGTATCTTGTACGTGAAGGACGGAATCGCCATTATGACAGACATCCTGCAAAATAGAATAATTTAGCGTGAGGATAGAAAGTAGCCTTTATTATTGAATCAAAATCGGAGTAATATTCTTACCGGACACTTCTCCGCTCCTCCACCACGTGATTACGCCACAAACTGCTGTGTCCCATGCTTTCATTGTAACATGAACCAAGCCTCGTCTAAAAGAGTAAAACAAGAATCCGTCTCCGTTTTAATTTTGGGCAGAAAACGAAAAATGTAATGAAATTTGTCAAATTGAACCTTTCATTATTGTTATTCGGGTGGTTATATATTTGTCAGTTTTACGTCGAAATGATCCAAGCCGACTCCTAAGGTTTTCGAGCGATGAAACCGACGAGTGGAAAAAATCACGATAATACGTTTGCAACTCAGTACTCATTAATAAAATATATGGGTGGGTAAAACAAAGATGAACCTTTTCTCAGTAGTAATTTCGTTTTACTGAAAAATTCAAAAATTTCTCCAAGGTTCCATTGACGAAGTTCAATTTGACAATTCTACAGAGCAAATTGTTGCAACATAGTAAAGGAGAAGTGATTAATTTTACCAAAGCTTTGAAAACGAGGATTAGTGAAATAGTAAGGTAAAGGAAATTGAGGCATAGTAAGTTATTCATTCAATTGCCTTACGACAGTCACAAAAATCTTATTAAGGCTGCTCAGAGTGCTTGACTTATTTATCAATTGATAAGAGAAAAATATGGTTGGATTTTTTCCACAGTGTCAACTAAGCTCTCTAGAGCGAATAGGTTTTAGAGGTTATAAATGGAAACATTTCGAACTACGTTTATTCATGAAAATGTCTGCAAATTCCATCCAATATAAATTGCGTATTTTTTCAACTTCTAGCCTACTCAAAATATTATAGGTTATTCAGACCGATCACCACTTTCAGAACAGATTGTATTTATGTACAGATCATTATCGTGCAATACAACATTTCGTTCTGCTGCCTCTAGCGTCAGTTGAGAAATATTCACATATGTTACACTGTAATTCAGCATGCGGTGTTTGAAGGTCGTCCAAAAGCTGCTAGGTCGGCGAGAAAACTCAATCACCGAGCGCTGCGTTTCCTTTATCTGAAAACGCTAAAAAAAAGTTTCACGTCTTTTTGATCATTTTGCTAAATGCGTTAGTGCGGTGGCGGAAAAAATCGCGTGATGCAACCATGTCTTTTTCTATTTTTTTTTCTTCTGGACACTTTTTTCTTTTTTTTTTTAATTCTAACAGATTCTACAGATTTGACAATAAAATTCGCCAGATGAGTCTGTGTTTTCTGTAACGGCGACGCAATTTTTGGAAGCTCTAGGGGCGCAGTGCAAAAATATCAGACCGCTAAAGTTTTATTGTCATGTTATTAGTACAATTAAACTATTTACATCCTAGATGTTCGTCCGAAGCTATTCAAGTTACCATTAATATTTTCCAACATTTTTCCATTCAATATTCCATTTAAAAAAATTGATACAGCGTTTTACGTTGTTGCATACCTTCTTGAGCGAGAGGTTGGACTATTAATTTTACGGTTCTAATGCAACTCAAAGTCCACCTCGTTTTTTCATCATTGCTTTACCAATCTAATAAATTTACAATGCCTAGATGATGCTCGAAGAGGCGAAAGCAGTCAGGTTAGAATTTTTAAAAAATTGGAAAATCCATCACCTCACATCGGAACATGTATTGAATTTTCGTGAATCAAATGTCCGAGGGGTGTGGGGGGGAGAAAAATCAGGTGACTCATTCTCCGATATATTATTGGCTGGCCGAGCACTTTCGCCTGTTCGGGCATCCTCCGGGCAACCTATACAGTGTTCTTTATCATGGAGCTACAGGATCATTTTACAGGCTCATACAGCCAATAGAGTAGCGGAGAATGAGTCGCCTGCATTTCCCCCCTGTAGCTTTCATAGATTATAACCGTCCTCCGAGCCGATACATGATTCTGTACATATCAAAATTATATCACCAATAACCAGTTATAAGTGCCTAGTGCAGAAGAGCAGGTGTAGATAATTAGTGCTTATCCATCACCAGTTGTTGAAAGAGAAAATGAATCCCCGTCCATCACCGCATAACTTGTTGGACGGATACATACGATAGAGCGAGCGAATTGAAAAGCCAGGCTCTCCAGCCGGACTCTTCTTTGCGATCAGCTTTCGAATCGATCCGCGACTCGATTTCCTGACAGAAGGTTTTCCTATCTTGCGACTTGCCGGAACGGAGATCGCAAAGCGTGCGTTTCTTGCAGTCGCCATCGCACGACGGGCGGACCGGGGAGTTTTTCCAGTAATGCCTATAAAAAGAGGAAAGTATTAATTTTGGGGGAATTTAATTAGAAATGTGTGAAAATGGGGATTGTGGTATTTTTACGGTGTTGTGAAAGTAGTTTTCTAAGTAGAAAAAATCTTCAGACCGAATTGATCCTATAACATTTTATTAACCCTCTTCTTTCCCCAAGTTTTTCACTTTTAAGATTTTTTTAAACCATTAATTGGATCAACTCCGTTAATTACGGGGGAAAACTGCATCATATTGTTGTAAAAAAAAGTTAAATTGTTGTACTTACTTAAATTGTTGTTACTAGCAAAATTTCATTGTATTCACTAAATTTGAAAAATAAATTTTTCAGAGAAGATCGAATGCGAGAGATATTTGTTAGAAAAGCAACACCTGTCGAATCTCGGAAATTTAAAGTTTTTCAATCGCCTGCGATGCCTACAGCGGTCAAGCACCTAAAGAAATCATTAGTGTGGCAACCCTTTCCCCACAAAATGTATCTCCAGTGACAGTAATAAAAATTTTAAAGGGCTAATTGCTGGAATATTTCCGGTCTATATTCTTTCAAAGCTGAATAGTTTCCCTTTTCCCCTGCAAGTACTCACTTGAAATACAAGTCGAATAACGTATCATTTTCGGCGAATCGATACACAAGCGTGTCCCAGTCTTGAGGAGCGAGGGAATCCATTTGGTAATGTCGCCGGACGCTGTATTCTTTGTACCAAATCGGATAATCGTACAGATTAGCTTCTCGCAGGTTCATAACCCAAGTCTCGTGATCGAGGACCATCTGTAGAAGATTTAAATGGAATGGGTTAAAAACGCAACAAAATAACAGAATTCGTTGTCGATTATAATTGCACAAGAGGTTCCAGAGGTCAGGCAAGAGCGCTCGATACATTTGCACTATTCATAGTGATTCACAATGATGAGACTGATATTTTTCAAAGAGACCTGGAAGATGTCAACTGGGTTTTGTTCTTCTTTTAGTAAGCATTCTGTCCTTCAGTGTGAGGTTGAAAAACTCGAGTCGGCTATTTTTCAAAATATTGATCTACCGCCCAATTGGGAATCTTCAGTAAAAGCAATGAATGGATGGAAGAAGTGAATGGATCTGGCTGATTTATGTGCAGAGTTGAATAAATTATTATTATTATTTATTTATTATTATTTTTTTAATTTTTTTTTTTTTTTGCGATTGGTACAAGAAGGTTAAACATATTTGAGTTGGTTTTATAAGGATTAAGGAATATTCAAGCAGGATTTAAATTGACTACTGATGCACATGTCGAGTACGGCCCATACTTGATATTTTTCTCCTCCAATGTTAACTATTTCTAATAATAGTTGAATTTTTTCATCAGGTTGATTTCGGCAAGGAGAAAAATACAAATCAAGATGGATAAACGGCTATGAGGGTTTGAAAAAGATTGAGACACTGACTTTTGAGAGATATGCACAGTAAGTGCCCGGGATTGCATAAATGATTTTTTATCAGTTAATCTTTTGATGAAATCCTGCCTCCAGATCTCCCACCTTTTCTAAGACGCTTGTTAAAAAATTCGAAATGCCCGCGAAATAAAAATCTAAGAGCTCACCCGTGTGCTTTGGGGTCGATCTCCATCCACGTAATACACTCTGTAGCCAGGATTTAAATTATAGTAGGGAGTCACAGAAGGGCCGACATAAGCGATACTTGTAGCCCTCGACTTGTCCTCGTTGTCATAAAATAGCTCGAACTCGTCGAAGTGCGTGTGGCCGAAAAATTGCGCCGTTATGGTGCTCTCGTAACTGAAAACAAAGAGAAAATGAGTTACTTGTTAATTAGAATAGTTTGGAAAATACAAAGGGGCAAGAGAACTTCTAAATTGCATTGGTGCAAATAAACACCTGTACAAGCTCTACAGAAGCACCGAAAAATCCTATATTTTCACATTGATGACCAGCCTCACTGGTGCTTTATGATTTATACAAAATTGTCGCCACTCACCGGTTGATAATATTGTAGTAATTTCTCGACCAGACTTTCAAACAATCGCTGTAGCCTGGCGGAATGTGTCCGAGCACGTGGACTTTTTCATTATTAAATTCGGCGCTTTGGAGCTCGTAAATGAACCATTGCAATTCCTTAGCCGGATCTGTACTGTTCAACAGCAGCCACCTGCATAAAAAATCATATGCAAGTAGACAGAATACTAAATTCATTACCAGTCATATTAGTCGTCTTTCGATTTTAAGGAAGCTCACCAGTTTTTGTTATTGCAGTAGTTCATGTTGAGAGATATTATGCGAAAACCGGGCCTGACAAGGACTGAATAGAAAGCACCGCGACGAACAGTTCTTGAAACGGATTCAGGCAACCATTTCCGCCATTGGACATCCACTTCATCGTAGAGCCATTTTATGCTGTACTCGTTCTGAACGAAAGGCGGAGGGTAACTGGAGGAAAAAAATTAAAATGAATGAGCGGAAAACAATTTTTTAGTTTAACCAATCATAATATTTCACTACCTGTTGACTGGGAAAGTTTCGTGATTCCCCAACGACGGGAATATTGGTATAGATGGGAACATTTTCGTCATCTGGTCGACCGTTTGTCGTAAAATTTGAATGTTCTCCTCTTTCGTTTGATTCCACACGTCGTGAGGAGGTAAATCTCCGGTCCAAATTATGTAGTCGATATCCTGAAGAGGGAAAGAACTTTGCTTTAGAGGTGTAAAAATTAAAATATTATTCCATGTTGTTCAATGTGATTTTTACCAGCCATAAAACTCAATATTTTTGATAGGCAGAAGCCTTGAAACGTTCTTCATGGCTGCCTGATGATTTGATTTTTATCTTAAGCCCGCACACCGTGTAGTATCATGTTATGAGCTATTGTTGTGGGTATATTCTACCGGCTTCAAAAATCAAGATATTTGAACGATTGAATGTAACGATGAGTGACGAGTTTTTAATTTTGAAATTGGTTATACCTGTTACCGACTCAAACATGGAAGTATGGTGTGATCTATCCACTGGTTTTAATTAACTACTGGATGCACCTTAAAATAATACAAAACAGGCTGGAGATGCTCGAGCCAGAACAATAGAAGGATCTTTGGTGGATGAAACTTAGATCGGCCTCCATACTCCTCTGCGGCCGCTAGGATGCGCTGTCTGTGCATACTCGTGCCATTGTTTTACGCTGAGAGAAGTCACCAAATTGGGCGCTTCGGCTTGCTCCATAATATTAATTATCATCAAACTACCATTAATCATCCACCCCCAGTCGAGAATTTCAGTCACAGCTGTTCAAAGTCACCTCACCAGCCTCGGTCATCAACAGTCGTACTTCTCGCAGTCGTCAGAGACATTAATCTCTATAGTGCCATCTAAATAAAAAACTTAAGTTGCGGACTGTTCTTCGGAAAATATTCTGACAAAACGTACTGGATGTGTTCTAGATATATGTTCCATCATGTTGTCCACAGTGCGTTTAGGCGTGTCGCATTTTCGGTAGTCACCCCAACGGCCGGCAGCGGCTGCAACGTTAGGAGCAGGCCCGTTCGTCAATCGGCAGCAAAGGGGCTCTTTGCAGTCGGCGTTGGTGCCTTCTTGATAATACGGGTCGAAATGCGTGTCCGAAATGTGGAGAACTTTGAAGAGGCTTGCTCCGGCCTGGAAAATAGCAAGAAACGCCGAGTCAGAAATGCATTACAATTTTGAAGAAGTGAAATCGCCGATTCTAAATAAATGTTTTCCGATTCGAAAATCGGACTACGCTGCATTTGTTAGTTTACCGGAGGCGTAGGGATGGCTTTCGGTTGGGGCTTAGGAACAGGAGGAAATTTGACGTCCCATTCGTGCGTCGGAACTTCATCTCCGCCGCAGATATCGCCGATCAAGAATACGCAGATTTCTTGTGCGCTTAGTTTGACACGCCGCATAACGTACACTACTTCTCCCTGTCGGAGAAAAATCAAGATAATAGTGAAGTTTTTTCAATTAATTCTTTTTTCAAATCATAATTGAAGCTAAGGAATAATAACAGAACATTATTTGCTGAGTTTTTAACTGAATTAGAGCAATATTACTAGGGAAATTCACTCAGAAATGAGATTCCAATATAATATCATCTGACTGGATACTTACGCCAAACCCGTTGGTGATACCCTCGCAAACACGAGGGGTTTGAATTTGCAAGCTTTCGCAGAACTTGCGCACCGTGTGGAGGATTTCGTCCGTCGATTTTCCAGTGTTAATATAGTGCAAAAGGAGACCGGCACCTGAAAGCGATAGGTCAGTAATTTGCTTTATCCAATTTCGAAACAAGGCCGCAACTCTAAGGCTGTGAAATTTTTTAAAATGCAAAAGTGATAAGCCCTTGGTTATTAACACTTTGCTACTATGCGTCTTGCCTTCCATCAAAATATTTTGCAAGGAGCAAACCTGCATCACCCGTTATGCGGTCATCCGGCAAAACATGAGTCTCAGAGCTTTATCCAATTGTGAACAGCATTTCACAAGCAAAACGCATCCTAGTAAATGCATGCTAATAAAAATGATAAGACAATGATTTTCTGCTGAGGTAATCCCAATGCTTCAGTCGATCAAGGGCCACATGACAGTGGACAAATCTCATGGTATAAATTCTCAAAAAACTACACAGCTTTTCAATTACCTGCCGTACAAGCAGTACAGGAAACTTTAGACATAACGCTGTTCTCGACTTCGTGAACGACTTGTTTGAGATTCATGAGCTTCATCGCTTTTTCGGCCAATCGCAGCAAAGCGCGCCCACCGCCGACGCGACCTTGTCGCCCGCTGTTGAATTCACTGTCAATTTCATGGAGCACCTCGGTATAATTCATCTGTAAGCGAAAAGAAGATGTTAATAGATCAATAGGTAGTTATTTCAATATCCCTTCAAATTAAATGGGTTGGTAATACGAATCAGTGGCTCCTCCTGTGTCTCAACTGAGGTGACAGCTGACATAAGGTGTAACGGCGCCATCAATATCCCAATACTGGGCGTTGGAAGTGCTCCTTGGCCAATGAAGCTACTCGCATTGACTGACCAAGTCCTAACTGTTCCTGATTTGATTTTGGAAAGACACAACTGGTCAACAAAGTGGAGGATCAAAATGAACGAGGCAAAATCCGTGCATGTTGACTTCACCAATCGTAGGCTTGAGTACATACCGGTGCACCTCAACGGCAAAGTCATACCTCATGCCAACGAAGCCAAGTATTTGGGCATGACCCTAGATGCTAAACTTAGGTGGAAAGCTCATGTCAAAAAGAAGAAGTTGGAACTAACTTTGAAATTCAGAAAGATGTATTGGCTGTTAGGAAAACGGTCAACCATGTCAATCCAAAACAAGCTAACGCTCTACAATCAGGTCCTCAAGCCAGTTTGGACATATGGTGCACAACTCTGGGGCTGCACCGCTCAGAGCAATCGCTTGATCATACAGCGCTTCCAGAATAATGTGCTGCGTGCATGCGTGGATGCGTACCGATACACAAGAAATGATCGACTCCACGTGGAACTTCAAATTCCTACAGTCGAAGAAGTCATCAAGAAGCAAGCACTGGCCCATCAACAGCGGCTCCTCGGCCACATCAATGAAGAGGTCGTCCAACTGCTTGATATTGATGCTCTCCTTAGAAGACTTAAAAGAACAAAACCTCATGATCTGTGGGAGTGGGGTGATCAGTGAAAGACAGTTCAGCGAGTTAGTTATACAGTGAACTGTATGTACCAGTGATGGTCAGTTACACTGGTCTCAAGACACTAAGAAGCCATGTTACGTATCTTTGCTTCTCATCAGTCAATTAACATGTATCAAATGTAAATTGCTAATAAGATGTCATCTTGGTGCAATAAAAATTTTCACAAAAAAAAAAAAAAAAAAAAAAAATTTTGGAAAGAAGTGCTTGGACGATAATTCAACGGGAGAGCGTCACAATTCTTCTTTGACCGCAAACCGTGAATATCTCTTCTTTTGGTAGCAGCTGCACTATTTTCGTTATTCAAGGGTGAAGGTGAGAGATGTGAAAATGATGATATGAAAGAAAAGATACCTATGTAATAAGATGCAAAAAATATAAAAGATAACATAAAAGGAGGGATGAGATAAGATAAATCTCTGGGGCTTATCGAGCACTTTTGCCGCACTGGGTGTTATGGGGATGTTCTAGTTAAGAATACAAGTGCGTCAGTAGATCACCTCTGTAGATCAGGTCACTCTGACAATTATATGTTAATGCTGAGTCAATATGTTAAAAATAGATAACTGATAGAGAATGGTAGAGGGTGGCTAGAACTACAAAGGCATAGTTATTGCAACCCAGTGGCTTTCGCCTCATGGGGCATCGTAATGGTCATGCCTCATAGTAAACGCCCTGATAATACCTAAAGTAACCAACCAGGATAGAAGAAAAGGAGATTGTCACGAATTCCGCTGATTTTTCTGATTCTTTTTGAAAATCAATTGAATTTGTGACAATCTCCTGGTAAAATGGGGTTCCACAATCTCAGCTCGAGTGTTCTAATGAAAATAAAGTAACGAAAACGCTTGAAACAAGTGGAAAAATAAAGAGAACGAGTCACCTTTATTCCCTTTGACAGTCAACAATGGAATTCTTCATTTTTTCCAAGTTTCTACAGCATTTTTTCTAAGAGGTATGACACTGACTAGAAGTCTCTCGCATTCAAGCCCTACGAACTTTCGCTTTCACAAAATCGCCAATTTTCAAACTCCTCTTGATCTTGGAGTAATTTGAAAAAACGAAGCGATGCATTGTCCTTTTGAAAGCTTAGTCATCTATTGACAGGGGAATGTGGCTTTGCAGTTCGGGTGGGAGAGTCTTCCCTGGCCTGGGTTACTTAAACTCGTGGCCGCTGACCGGATTGGTCAAGGCAGTCCACGCATCGCCCAGGACTTCCATCAGCTTTGACACACTTCTCTCCAACAGGGAGCCGCTCTCCTCGTAATGCTAACGTATTCCCTCCGTTTTTCTCCTCCTCGACTCGCGTTACCTAACGCGTCTGACCTATAAAATATAACGTTTATTGAAAACGGTGTAAAATTGTTATGTAAAATTTTTCAAATCTCGTTCCAGCTCACGATTCTAACGAATTTTCAATGCGGAAAATAGAAAATTTGCGGTTGACTTTGCAGAACCGTGGTGGAATCGGAAAACTTGATTCGTTCACTATATTCCCTGAATTTCCCTACTTATTTCGCCTGACTCTAAACATGAATCGCAAACGTTATGTTAGTGTATATTGAAGTTGGACAAACTTACATTGGCTTTGAGGAACTGCTTGCGAGTTTCTTCTTCGCTCGAAGAATTCCCCGCATGAGGAAGTTTATGCGTGTGATTTAAAGGTGTAAGGACGGGCGTGTCGTCGCCCTCCAATATCGCGAATTCATCCCATGTCTCTGAGTTCGGCGGCCATTTCGAACTTCTAACCGGTGTACCTGACGGGAAGAACACCAACGTCAAAAATTAACAATATTTTTCTTATTTATTGCTTGATTTTTTGTTGCCTTTATTTTATTAAAAAAAAAAAAAAAAGAGTAGGTAGGTAGGAGACATTTCTGATAAATTAGTAGCATCCTTAAGTCTAAGGTTTTTCTTTAATTTTTTCTTTTTTGTAGGTTAATTACTAATTACTCCAAAATATGAGAATGTAGGAGCGGTTTTAATTAATTAAACACATAGACTTACTATAAGAATGCTCAACGAATACAATAAGTGAAATCAGTGCCAACGAATTGCACCATGTTGCATATCGTATGAGCATAATATTCTACAACGAATGTGTGAGGGCTCCAACTTGTCAATCTGAAACAAAATACAGCGCATAATTAATGGAAATGGTCTTGAACGAAAAATATTGGAAAAAAAGAACAAATATCAAGCAAAATATAACACGACGAAACGAAAGACGAGAAATATTAAAAGACTACAGTAAAAGATATTTTTTAATACCTACCAATTGTAATTTTACACGAGCGTTTAGCGAATGAAGTGCATTTTCTAAACGGCCTAGCACAATATCAATGTAAAAGAGCGACGCAAGAGAGATAGGTCCCGAGGTCAATTATAGCTGATTGAGGCCAATTTGTAGCTGACCAGCCGAACATTATCAATGAAGATCGAGAGCTCTCGAATAATACAGCAACGACGGATTATTTGTCTTTATATTATATTCGGGAAGTACTGCGTGTTACACATAATGTAATAAAGGCTAATTTTTCAAATTCACTGGGGGAGCATTTTCTGAAATTTTCATCGAATTTCATTCATTTTTCACAGAGATAAAATTTTCAACACTTAATGACCACAGACAGACGGACCCAAGGGCAGACGAACACACGGACGCTTGTTCTAAAAATGTTTCTGAGCAAAAAAAAAAAACACACACCGAGAAAAAATTTTCAAATTCACCTCAGTGCGGTATCAGAGCGCGTCAGCCTTACAACTGTGACAGCTTCAATTTCGTGCTAGAACTACCGTAAATACAAGCGAACAGTTCTGTAGTGATTATAATATGGCCTCATCATACGATCTACAGTTGCGCAACGTCAGCTCAAATCTAACGGCAGTCGAGGGTTTTAATTTTATCGTACATTTGTAATCCACTGAAGAGCATCAGAGAATAAGAAAGTCGAACGAGTCAAACGAAGGTAAATAAATGAAAACGGTTGAATAACTAATGGACAGAATAAATGCGAAAATAAAATGGGCCTTCCACAAAATAGTCTCTGTTCATAAACACTCAAATGTTAAGAAAACGAACGTGTTTTAATAGAAATTCATGGTTGTGTTATCCGCACAAGCGATTTGTAATTGGCTAATTGCAAAAAATAAATCCAATCTTTCAATTTTTGATGTCTTAAGGAGCGTCGAGTAAAATGGAAAACTGCCGTGTGCATTATATTCGACAAATTCTGGTGTATGTAAAAAATCTGTAAAAAAAATTAAAAATAAAATAAAGATTAAAAAAAAAAATAATAATAAATAAGAAACTTATACGAAGGCTGCAAAGCTAGTTCACCACTACTGTTATTGAAACAGATACAAAAATAGAAAAACGCACGAATTACATTAATAATGCCGAAGTGGAGTATGTGAGCCTAATAATACAAGCCAAGTTTTGTAAAATTGGATAATTTTTATAGCAAGGACAGCCAAAAAAATGTAACCAGTTCTGAAGGGGGAATCAAGCCTCATTCCTCGTCCTTGTAAACATTTAAAAACCTCAAACATTGTCTAAACCCTCTCAAAATTTCAAGTTTTACGTTTCAAGACATGAAGAATTCAAATATCCAATAAAAAAAACTCTGTTTTAAAGCAACTTTGATTATAAAAAAATAAACTTTAACTGTAAACTAAAAAGTAAACTCACTTCTAGAGGTGAGTCGAAAGTCTGTGACACGAAGCTAAAGCACAACTGAGCAGAAAAATCTTAGGATTGGATACAAAACGCTTTGTTCAGCAGTTGAAACGCCATTCAAGTCTTAACCTTTCTGCAAGCGAGCTGTTTCGTCTCCTTTTGAAATAACAACCAACCAGTTTTAAAGTCAAGGACGTGCACCAGCTACAAGTGGTAATAATATTGACTGGATAAAAGATTGTGCACAAAAAAAAATTATGGGAGGTTTATTTTAGTAAAATTATCGAAATCAGCCTTTTTAAAAGGAAGTTCTCGTTGGAAAAATCACGAAGGTGCTGCCATTAGTGATTCTCTTCTGAGCTATATTTTCTAAATAGGGCGCTATAAATCTTTTTTTTATTCCATCTTTATGTGTCCTATGGATTTTCAAAAATTCCCCTCTTTCATCTGAGTTGAATTTAACGACCGTAAAGTCACAAGGACACTTTCTCTTGAACTTGATTCAATTCCGAGTGAACCCTCGAGCCGGTGACGGTAGCCTCATTTTAGTCGAAAGCGTCCTTGTCCTTTGAAATCGTCAAGCGTTCGATTTTCACGGTTCCCGAATTGAAAGTACGTCATTTTAATATGAAAGTGAGGAGAATTTTATTTATTTAAATCACATATTTTATTCCTCAAATTGTTTTCTCTGTTTTCTCCCTCACTTTACATTCTCTATTTTTTCCACTATTTTTCCTACGAAGATTTTTCAATAAATACGAGTAGTCATTATCTTCCCGAGCGATAGAATGCATTTCGCTTTCATAATGGAAAATAATAGGCCCTAGTCCGAACATGGCGTTGGTAACATTTCGCTTCCGCGATTTCTCCAAGCTTCGTTCAACAATTTATTTCAATAGAGATCGCTTTTATTATTAGGAGGAACAATTCACTTCCGCGTACAGTAATCAGCCAGAAGCAGCGCTATATTTTTGCCCTAGTTAATTTCATTTTTAACTTTGAAATATTTTTTTTTTTAAAGACCTCTTTCAATAATCGTAAATGGAGCCATTGTTATTGTAACTTTCCCTTCGGCGCTTTCATATAACTTATACGCTTTGACCAGTTGTGCTTGGAACCTGATCCTGTACGCCTGCTTCCCGTATTTGCACGGGAAGGTAATATAGTCTTGTTATTAAAAATACATTTTTTCCGAGCTATTGTTATATTTACTTTGCCTACGGATTTCTGACAAGCTCAAAAACTTCAAAATATTAGAACTTTTTTCGGTTAATCGCTAATTACTTTCAAACCTCGCGATTTCGGACGCGAATGGTTATGAAAAGTAGTAGAACATTAAATTTCCTTGATTTTGAAGTTTGCGGGGGAGAAAAACTGGGCGACTCGTTCTCAATTTTCTTTATTGCCCTGATGATGCCCGAAGGGGCGAAAGTGCTCGGCGGGCAATAAAGAAAATTGAGAACGAGTTGCCCAGTTTTTCTCCCCCGCAAACTTCAAAATCAAGAAAATATGAAGCGACTACCCAAAAACGAAGTTAAATTTCCTACAATTTCGTATATTTTAACTCGTTTCTAACGCTAATTAACAGAGATACAGACGATCGAGAAATTCGTTCGAGATCTCGAATTCGCCGGAAAAAAAATTCATCTACTTAAAACGTCAAAAATATGGAAAACCAAAAAATTGAAAAAAATGCATCGTTAGAATTTGATTGTTTTCACTTTAAATTATTATTCTACGTCCAATTTCCTATTAGGATGAGTAATAAATTAATATTGAACAGTACTGTTAGTATTGCAAGAATTTTCAAAGTAGAAAAACGTAAAAACGGGGAAAAAGTCATGGTTGTCGTCAAATTTTCGTCGTTTTGACGTCATATTTGGATTCAGCGTTAAATTTCCTATAAGAATAGCTTTCAAAATTGCTTCAAAACGGATGTTTAATTTTTCACGCCAGCGGAGCTCGAATTCCGGCCGGCGAAACACTCGATTTACAGAAAATAACTTCTGTGGCGCTGTTAAATTTTTTTACACCAAATTTTTTGCTATGTACGTGTGTATGGCATTCAAATGAAGACTCCAGCGTATTAAAACAATTGATTCGCATGAATTTTGACCCCGAAAATCACGGTTTAAGTCCAATTTTCGAGCTTTCAAAAACTGATTTTTTTGGACCACTTGCAGATTTTTCCGAGAATTGAAAAAAATAACGAGAATACATCATGGTAAGATGCAACTTTCCTGAAAATTTCAGATTTTTATCTCTATTGGAAGACGAGTAAAAAATCGTTAAGTGATCGGTTGAAAAAAATCGCAGGGGTCCCCCTTGGATTTTTTGTGAAAAATTTTTCGATGTCGATTTCGTTCAAATTCAGCATAGTGATAGTTTATGATGTGTATATCAATAATATATGGTTCATTCTTCGTTTCTTTTGCCCTAAATGGATGAAAAGAACGTTTAAAGTTGAAAAATGTGATGTTTTCGTGTATATTCCAACAATATTGTTTTGTGGCGCAGAAACGGTTGAAAATTGGATAGGTACATTACATGGGGAAAATGTGCACAGTTAAATTACCTACCTTTTGGTATATTCAAACATCTGAATTGACAGATTTTTGCTGAAGATATCGATGGTTAAAGTTACAATTCTTAGAAAACTTAAAAGTTGGAAATGTTATCTCGGCTAAAACTTTGCGAAAGTTGAAACACCAACACTTCATGGTACACCACTACTTACCTGAATAATTAAATTGACTACTATACCAATTATACTGGATTTTTCGTGAAAAAGTTTTTTATTCCGATTCTGATCAAATTCAGCATAGTGATAGTTGATGATGTGTATATCAATAATATATGCTCCACTCTTTGTTTCTTTTGCACTAAATTGATGATAAGAATGTTTATAGTTGAAAAATGTGATGTTTTTTAAAAATGAAATTTTAACTGTACAAAATCACATTGACGAACTTCTGGGGGCGGAGCAATGAGGTTACAACCGTTCGTTTCGTGAAAGAGGAATAAAGTTCAAGAGAGAGTGACCTTGGTAACGGTTCCGAGACGGCAGCGCGACTTAGTGGGACAAGAGACCAGCCAACCGATGTGACAAAATCGAACAGAGTGGCCCCAAAGATTATTTACCTATACAACAGCTGTGTCGAATTTCCGTAGAAGCGTGAAAAGCCTAATTTTGACCCAGGGTCGTTGGAAAGTTTCTGGAAACTTGGGTATCTCCAGGGCGAAAAAAAGTTCATAACATAAATTCGATGAATGACTAATCCGAGGACTGTTATAAAATAAATCAACTCTGGACCATAAATTCGATTCCCGGGGCAAAGGCTAGATTAAAATATTTATGTACCTATGCTTACATGGAGTACGAAAAAAAAACCGCGTTGTTTGTATTCACTGATTTTAGTCCAAGATTTATCGGCGAAAAAATTGTCTCGAGGTCTCGGTAGAAAGCTAATTTTTCTTGCACACAATTCAAGCGCCTTCGCTTCTATATGCCTCTAAATTATGTATCTAGATGAATAAAAATTAATTATAGTGAATACCTTTGCATACCTACGTTCAAATATAAACATTAGTGGTACATTTTTACAATAATATTCATGATGACTATATAATAGGTATGATGTATGCATTTATGTAAACAACACTGTCTACACACGTAAGTATTCGTATAATGGGCAAGAATGGTATCAGAGATGATAGAGAGTCATAGAAGTCATTAAGCACCAGGAATAGGCCTTAAAATCAAATTGAAACCACTTTCGAGAATCGTCAATTCTGGAAAAACGCTTCTGAACATTTCAAAAATCGATTTCATTTTTTTTTTTTTTTTTTGTTTTTTGGCTTCTACAATTGTTGTTTCACAACCTTCAGGCAGGAGAAGAACCGGTTTGGATTGATTTTGAAAATGGGTTAAGGAAGATTTTCATCTAACTTGGAAAATATTGCCAATTAATGAGGGGCCGTAAAAACTGTACCATCGAACCGATTTTAGATTTGTTTTTCATCGACGGAGAATTTATTCCTCTTTAATTTACTATATAGAATAGATTTAGATTTTATCTGATGACGATTCCCCATCATAAATTATAGTAAATGGTGAATACAATATTCCATACCGATAGTCAGTAATTTCACACCTTTCGTAAGAGAAATGGAATTCTAAAACCACGATGGGGATTACGATTTTTTAATTACGCAAGAGAAAACTGCTTATCTCGTGTAGAACACGAATCGATTTTACATCGAATGATTTTGATATAACTACATTTCACGGTTGAGATTTTACTTATCGCATTTGATACTTCAAAAGCTATCGAAATAAGACACGTGCGATTGTTCGCTTGAAGTGCGCACTAGAAAACAGGTGATCACTTGGAAGTCAGATTTAAAAGAACACTCATTTTAGAAAACCAAGATAACGAAATGGATTGTAAATAATAGATGGTAAAATTAAACGTCTGTAAAATGTGTAATATTGTGAAATTGGTAAAATTGGACAACTACAATTCAATTTTATGTAATACAAAGGTTAGACGCCAATTTTGAAACAACTAAATAAATATTTGAAGTCTGCAATATTCTATTAAAACGAAGCAAGACTAATAAAAAATTGGGGAAATAATTGCATTTTTATCTACCGCACAAAGAATTTAATTAATTGCCCATTGGCTGGAATTTATTTCTTGACTACCAATTAAATGGAATATTGGACCGTTCACTCTTACGGTTGAATTTATAACCGCCGACGTGAGAAAATCGCAAAACATTTACAGCCAAGTTGGCAAACTGCGGCATAAGAAAACAAACAGTTGACCCCGAGTAAACAACGATAGGCAATTGAGCAAATGCGACCTTGGATTTCCATTAGGGGAATCTTCGTAACAGGCAGAAATCGAATCGACGATTGCGAAAAAATCTAAACATTTCCCATTTTACAAAGACAATATTTTTTTGTCAAACGTTTTCTTACTAATTATTTTATCGTGGTGACAAGACAAAATTTTCAACGGAGAAAGCGTCAATTTTCTTACTATTAACGTTCGCTTAAAAAATTTTTTTTTAATTACTTTTTTTTTGGTTGTAAAAAACGCATACTAAATTTTGTTGTATCTGAATCAATTTTTTTTACTATAGCGTTGTTATTATATGGAAACAACGTAGCAATGAAAACATGAATAGAGCACAAAAATTTGCGTTGTTTTTCTCAATGGTGAACTTTGAATTAAATAGAAAATAAAAATTGAAAAATCGTAGGATACCGTCTACTTTTGTACATAGAGAGTGAGATAAAACGAGCAAGTTTTTCGGCAAACATTCCAAAAATGAGGGTCTCAAAAATCATGCGCATAATACATCTCTACATTTAGTTGCCATTCCCGTTTGACAGTTCAAATTTTCAGGTCATGTATCCACTCACTTGTACGGAGCGTTGAGGCACGACGGGCCATGAACTTCATTGGCTGAACTTCATTGACTCCATCGCTTGCACTGCAAAGAATGATTTCGGTTAAGTACTCGTACAAGAAGAACGGAAACATTTTTCACACAAGGATCGTAGACATTTAAGAATATTTTCACTCCAGTGGAACAAGTTTAATATTAAGGTCGAAAGAAAAAATTGTTTTCGCAGGATAATAAATAAAAATGGTATTCTGGGCACAAGAGGTATAGCTAAATCAATATTTGGCTAATAAAGGCCTTTTTAAAATTACTGAAGTAGAAAAATATATAATTTTTCTTCAAAATATTAGACTGACGAATCTGGTAGCAGAGCGTTATTAATTCAGTAATCCTCAGCTGGAGCTCAATCTAGCAGAAATCCCCTCACTGTTCAAAACTCTATACATAAAATTACATTATCTGGATAAGGAGAATAAATTCAAAAATTCAGTTTGGTTGGGCGTTTTTTTTTTTTTGTTGACAATTTTTATCATTTTGATTTCACTCCTATCAGTAGGTGGAGAAGTAGATTACTAGTATACCGTTTATATACGTGACAATGTTAATATATATTGGTCTTAATTTATTTTAAACCATTCTAAGCTATAGAATCAATATTTTCCCCATTATTTGAACCAAAATCTTTCTTCAACTATGCATGAACGATGGATAAATGGATAGGTAAATATTCAAGGAAATGCAGGGAATTGAAAATGAAATGAAATATCGTTTATTGTATAACCGTAAGGTATTACATAGGAATGCAGGGAATTTAATAACGACTCTTTCAATCTAATCAATAATTCAGAACGACGAATTTTTAAAAGTTATACATGGTTGAAGTTCAATGCTAGTTCATCTTGGAATGTTGGAAGGATTTTTTTTTTAACAAAAGTTGTTGGAAAATTCCAATAGTTCAAAAACTGATAATCTTGGGCACGTGGGGCGTTTCACTTAACCAATGATCCCGGGTCGACGGCCCTTGGAGCGACCGAGGGAGAAATTTCCATTTCGCGCGTCGAAAACGCGTGCTTTGAAAATGTTTCGTGAAACGATCTTGCTCTTGCGATTGCAACTTTCGTACGGTCTAAAAATATCCGCCTAAGCAATCAAAACCGGCTTCGAAGCGTGGGCTGTGATTGCAGTAACAGCGAAAGTCGAGATATCAATACTTCCTATTGGAAGTGGCGAGGAAATCGAGAAATTAAAAATGGCAGATAGATCGACTTTTTATTTGCCGTCGTATAGAATGCATAGTAATGGTCACAGGAGTAATTGGATACAATTTATGCTGAAAATCAAAGCTTCAGTGAAGGGGCGATTGCAGCCAAGGAAAGGGTCGGCTAAAGGCCCCCTCCCCCGACAGCCAGGCAAAAAAATTATATATAAAATAAAAAAATAAAAAATAAAAGAAAATAATGAATAAATTTTTAAAAAATAGGTAATAATAAAGGAAATTAAAAATAAACATTTAAGGGGTTTCTAGCCGGAAATAATTTTCTGTCAATTGAAGATATGAATTATTATAAAAATGTCAACCAAAGCGCGCCGAAACGATTTTCTGTTCCACCCAGAAACCTGCCCGACTGCAACCAGACCAGAAACGTTCTTTATCGCCTTTCAACAGCCGCTCGCGAACTCAGCCCGAGGGATCAGACTGCAAAAGCACGATCGTATAGATTACAAAACTTGGCGCCGCCAGTTGGGCGCCAGGAACCTCCGGGAGCCAGGCGTCATCCGGGGAGAAATCGTCCCAGGAATGGCCACGAGTCGCTGTATCATACGAATCCGATCGAAATCCGTGGTCTGTGTCCGTCAGAATTTGAACTTGAACTAGCCAAAAAAGCAATTTGAAGAATATATATCCTTATTATCACGTGACGACTGAGCGGCAAATGGGACAAATCCGACAAGTCGTCGTTATTGCCGTCGATATCTGGTAAAAAAGTCGAGCGAAACTTGAAGAGAAGGCTAGATCGGTGCATCAGTAATGAGGGAGGTCATTTGCCCGATGCATGTTATTTATGTATTTTTAAAACAACATAAAACAAAAACTCCAAACGTGCACTAAACGATAAAAAAAGAACCAAATCGATGTGCAAATAATGGAAGCACTTAAGAACACAAATATCATATAATATAGAAAACAAGGCTATTAAGGAAGTGACAGAAATGAAATTTATATTAAAAAAAAAAAAAAAAAAAAAAAAAAAACCAACTCTGCGCTAGAGCACAGCATCTGCGATGCTTTCTAGTGCAGTCCTCAAATAAAAATGTAACCAAGAAGCATCAATATTTTAATTTATCTGTAGCAAGTAATAAAATTGTAATAAAAAGAGGACAAATAAACACTATCTATATACGAAGCACTTTTTTAATTGACTTTTCAAATCAGCAAGTTTCTCTGCCGCACCCCTTATCAAAAAGTCGCCTAGCTGGGAAACAATTTCAATACCTCAGACGTTGACTTCACGCCAGCGGATGGCAGTCATGTGTGAGGTGAAATGATTCGAAGAAGGGAAGGAAGCGATGACGGCACAGTCAATGAGAGAGAGAGAGGGAATTATGCAGAGAGCTTACAGGAAGAGAAAAGGAAGGAGAGGGCGCTGAAAGTTTTACAAGTGCGACCTCGCAGCGCAGGGCACGGTCAGGTGAGAGTAAGCTTTCTTTTGTGTTTTCCATGTAAACAACCGCTTTTACTTGTGGATTTACCTTCCCCGCTGACAACGGTCAAATAAACCATAAACGCAAAGAACGTCCGATTTTTCCGAAACACAAAATTAATTTCCACGGCAAGGGAAATCCATCGGGCCAGTTTCACTTGAATGTCTCAATAAATAGCTAGTTTTGATTTATTATGTAGCTGGGATCTTAGCCGGTTTGCAGCTTAAAAAACGACTGCTATCGAGCAGAGCCCGAGAAAAGGCAAAATTGTCTAACTTTTTCTGTTTTTCCATTATATCTTGCCAACGATAGATTCAACAGAAAAAGGGACCATTTCCAATTTGAAGTAGATGAAATTTTAGTCAAAACGATGCCAATACAAATAATTGTTTTGGAAATGAGTGTTTTCTATTTTTCAAAAAGTTCACATTTTTAAGTTATTGTTCATTTTTTCAGCCTGAGGATATGTGAACAGGGAGGCCTTTTCACAACATCTAGCGGCACGAAAAACGTCGCTGGAGAAAAACGTAGGAAATATCGTCCAGTTTGATTTTACTCCGAGTGACGACGATATCGAAAATAGCTTATTTCTCCAGATAGAGACAAACATACGTCACAATTTCTGCCAACAAAGCAACTGCCAAGCGAGCGCTATTTTAATAGCTAATTTCACTATGCAACAGTTCATTTTCGGAACAAGCACGTTCTGTCGAAAAACGATGGTCGGAAGCTGATTTCCTGTTGCCGTTTTGAGCTTCCGGTGTACGTTTCAAAGTACTTCAATGATCCATGGCAGGAAGCTTTGCCAAGGACCGAAGACACAAAGAATTCAAATTACTCGTTTAGAAATGAGATGTTTTATTTGCAAACGTTCAACCGGTTTAGGAGACGAACGAAGCCTTGGAAAATAAATGCTGACGACAGCCACTTTGCAAAAAGGTCAATCTGTTTTGTATAAACAATGCAGTTCTCAAAAAAAAAAAAAAAAAAAAAAAAAAAAAAAAAAAAAAAAAAAAAAATTGATTTCTGTTGACTCAAAATTATTTATTTTTATTAGATACTCGTAAATGAAATGGCAATTATATTTGGTAGGTAATTCACACAATATAATGTTATTCAACAATTATTACAGACATTATGTATTATTAATAGATGCTTAGCAATCGTTTTATTTTATACATTTTTTATTTTATTTATTTATTTTATTTCTGATGTTTTATTTTATGAAAATATTTTTGCATGAAATATTCAACTGGTCGTATATTTTAAATAAATCGACGTTGAGTATTTGATTAATATAATATCAGAAAACTATTCACAAATGGTCAAGTATGGAAGAAATAAGGTTTTCAAAATAATCTAATAAAAGTATTGAAAATTTCAACTTCCAAGATGGCTTTCATGCTCTTGAATCGTTTTTGTAAGCCTTTAGGAACAATGAAGATAAATTAAATGTGATTAACAGTTAAAAAATTGCTTGGCAAAGGGGGAATATGTTCTTTAAAAAAAAAATGGTTCGTGAGTTCATGCAAAATAGATGCAAATAAAAAGAAAAATACCTACATAAATAAAATAAACATAAACGTGAAAAAAACTCGTGGATCAGGATAAAATATTTCATTTATTTTGACACAAAAATTCGAATTCAATAACCAAATCTCGACAAGAAAACTTCGGTTGAAAATGATTTTTTTTCAATTATTTCAAAACTGAAAATACTTGAATTTCACGTTTTTTTCCCGAATCATCTTCTCTCTCTTTTCAAAAATCAGCCAGAAAAATCCGCTGTATTTACGAAAACCGACGCGAGCCGTAACCCGTTTCACATGCGACCGATGGGAATCTAATCGAAACGAAATCCGCCTGTGAACCAGGCTTTAGTACCTTATGGAATCCTGACCTCGAACTTGAGGCTCTACATTCAACTCTGGAGGGAAAAGTATCGGAAGATTATTTCGAATGAGTCGGTAATTTCGTTTACAAATGAAGCTCGCGAAATGAGGTCGGCCGTTTGTCCCGAATCGTTTGGCACTGAAGGTGCGTGGAATGAAAATTGCCCATGACAAGAAGGCGTTAAATGAATGACAAATGGCGAAGCCCTCTTCAATACTGAATGTAGTACAATGGATAACTTCCAGTCCAAGAACTTATTCAAAAAAGCAACACTTGACCTACTAGTAAATTTCTTATAGCAAGACGATGTATCAGAATTTTCTTCATGCTGATAGTAAGCTGAAGCGGATGATGATGTTAATTTTCTCCAATAAAAAATTAAATAAAAAATCAGGTTAATTTTTCGAAAAATAATCTACAGTTATATTAATTTCCAAGCTTGAAATCGATAAACGATCAGACGTTTTCAATTAAACAACGAAAAACAAGTTTTCCAGCCAAATCTCGCTTCGAAAAAATTAAAATTTCCTACTGCTAAAAAATTTAGTTTAATCTACGATCAACATTTTACTGTTTACGGAAGAATCAACAAGGGCGCCCGCTCGACCAATGACATTGGCCTCTATTGGCTCTCAAGAGCGTTCACATCGCGTTCCAAAACGATCAGGGATATCAACAAATCCAGACCATTAAATACTTCCTAGTTCCAATTTATCCTGAGTCATCTGAAGGGAATTAACGATTTGACAAAATTTCGCGCCGACTCGTATGCGGAAGAAGAAATTAGACAATCGAAAATGAAAAATGGTGTTTTTTAAAATTCACTCTACAATTTCTAAGTTTTTTTTTCATATTTAGTCACACAGAAACGGTCGTTTTTTTTTTGCTCCGAATATAAATTTGAGTGTATAGTCGGAAAAAGTGAAACAAACTTGTCAACATAGATAACTTGTTTTGATCAATTAAAAATTCAACTACTTGCTATTTTATTGTGGCAGGCAAATAGCAAAAAACTGCAAAATGAAGTGACCTGGAAATCCAACAAAAAATTATAAAACGCAACCTAAGAAAATAAAAATGAGCATTGAACATTTTTCCAGTGTAATTTTCGACCTATTTGTGAACAATTAGTTTAATCAATTATTTGAGTTACGTTCCCACTCAAATTTTCCGTACGAGAGACGATTTTTGCCAACTGACTGTCGAAGTTCCTACTTCAGAAAGCCGTAGATAGGCGGGGGAGAAAGTAAAACCTATCGATTCAAAGGACAATAATTATTGCAACAGCTACAGCGACCAATCCTGTGACAGATTGTTCACAAAAACGACGTTTTTCGCTCCATTTTGAATTTTTTAAAAGTTTCGCGAAAGAAAATTGAAATTTGTAGATTTTTCAGCCCACGGTCATCAGTTACAAATACCCCCCATTTTTCACTAAAAAAATATAACAATGTGGTCTGGAATCGACGTTCTAAAAATAAAAAAAAAAATATAAAAAGAGAAATATGATTAATTAAAAATTATTCAATAGATCGTAAAAAAGCCGCAGTTATGCGGTAGATTTTTAAAAAGATTTCATTTTAAAAAATCCGCAAGCGCACTCAATTGCTTTGATCTTCTCCTATCCGAAATACTATCGAAGTCCGATGAATCACGCTCGAATTCTATACATTTTCCAGCTTTTAGAAAAACATTTGATAACCAAATCAGTCCTTGGAAACCATCAGAGGTCGAGGCGCGTCGAATACAGTACCCGCAAGACGTTAACCCACGACAGAAATTAAAGTCACCGATTAAAACTCGAATAAATGCCGGTTCGATACCATTGCACATTGCAAAGGCCGTATATTAGCCAAACAAAATTGATTTTTAATCGCCTGCGTTTTCGTTTAATTTCTAGATTTTTCTCTTCTCCTGCGAGATCGCAATCTGGTTTAATAAAAAAAAAAAAAAATTAAATTAACAAAAAAAAATAAATAAATAAATAAATAAAAAAAGTTAAAATCGAGTTTAGACGTAAAAATTGAGTTTCGCCCCCAATAACGAGGTGATTCCTTGAAAAATCGAGCTTCCTGGGCGATGAGTCGAGTAATTTTTAACGCTAAATCGAAAGGTGATAGCTTAAGACTAACTCGCCATTGAAAATTCGAATTTTTCAAGTATCAAGTCCAGTATGTACTCTCAAGCTTCATAATTGTCACGCGCACTGTGCTCGGCATGTTTCCCTAAAGGAGAAATGTTTCCAACACGGATGAAGTCGCCACGCACGTTTAATTAGGTTAGCCTTAAGAAGTAGGCTGCCGCTTTTCTGATTCACTTTCCTCGAGTCGTTCTATTGCTTTTTTATCTAACAAAAAATGTCCCAACTTCTCTAACTTTTTTGATGTTGAAACCTACAAACATTTGGGAGGAACCGGTCTTCAAAACTCGGCCGTACGCGAGTTGCAGAATTGAAATTTAAATCCTTTTATAAAAACAGAGAGACTGAGAAACATGAAAGTGATAGTTGAATTATCTAGATACTACTGAAAAATTAGTCGAATTTAATACTGTTGAAATGAATTTACGGCTAACAAAAATTGGTTAGAGTAAAATAAAACCGTGCCTATAAATGCAAAAAAAAAAAAATCAAAGAAATAGACGTAACAAGAAAAACAATTAAAAATTTAAATTAACAAAAAATAGTTAAAAATATTTAAAAAATAATTACATAATAATAATAATAAAATAATTTAAACATCAATTAATAACAAATAATTGAAAACGGAAACATGAACATGATTTTGAAATTTAAAAACTAATTAGTAAAATGACTTTTTTTTTACTAAAAAACGAAAAATTGAAAAATAAACATACATGCGTATACCTATAAAAAATAAACTGTCACTAAAAAATAAATTCAAGGTTATTACTAAAGATAAATCAATCACGTTAAAATAATCTGAAATGAAAAAAAAAGAGTTTGAATAATTAACAATATACAAATAAAAGTAATTAACTAATGAAAAATAATAAATCACTATATCATTGTTAGGCTAGCCAATCTTCCAAAAAGGCCTCTACCTATTTATACTCGTAGCTCTCTGTTCTACGTCGAAAATACAATTTCTCTGTACTCCCCATTACTGTCCCAATTGGACACCGCGATAGACATATTGCCGTCTGAGAAATCATCATGTTCCTTTCACGTAACGGCCTTCAGCTGAAGAAACCGCGTCGCTCATTCGTTGCGGTGAAATCATAGAGCACTTTCTCGGATGGTAGGTCAGGTACCGGTGACCAAAGAAAACACTCTCAAGAAATTAAACTTTCCATCGCGATTGACTGCATTCTCGCTATTTCTTCTTTCAATTTCAAATGACGCCGATAACGACGGCCGGTCAGATAAATCGCTCAGGGGGGAAGAAACGCGGAAAGAGATTAAGTCAGTCGAGCGAGGTACATTAATTGACTGATGCTGTATTAATTGTCGGGGAGGAGATTGTATCGCTAGAGAAGCAATGCCTGGACAGGTCGATTTCGAAGTAAACCGCCAGGCACCGCCTGACATCAGTCCACAAATAGAAGAGTTGAGTCACGTCAAATTCGTTGAGAATCAATGAGAGCCTTAGAAGCCAAAAATAATTCTTCATCACAACCAGCACTAACCAGCCTGAAGAGGCCCAAAGCGGCGAAAACACTCGGTCGGAAGTAAGAGAATAATTCGGAGAAAGATTGAGGAATATTCCTCCCTCCCAATCCACTCACATTTCTCACCAGAAGCTACTCTTTCTCTCAGAAATATGTTCTGCTTAGTATAAATATATTTCTCGCTCGATAAGCAGATGAACGACTAAGAGAGGTACAATTCGCTAACACAGTTCCTTAAATGTCTCATTACATACCTACATCAGCACCATGTCACTGAGAAAGATTTAATAACCGCTGTTTTTGGTAACATTATAGTCCGACAGTACTTCACATCGGTTTTCCTATTTTACCTCGGCTCGGTAGGTACAAAAAAAAAAATCATCTTAGCCCTCGGACTTGGCGTTTGCGTGATGGAAATTAATAGGCACCCTTACCAACGCGTACTCACGAAGAATGGTGTCAGGCTAATTAGGCGGGAATAATTACGTTTCTAGCTCAAGACTCAAAAAGAGAAGTCTTCCAACGGTGTATCGTAATGGGAGCCGCGATGCGCTCATACCTTGTGAACCGCATTGGAACCTTGAATTTCTCAACACTAGCACGAAAACAATTAGTTCTAATTTTTAAAATTAATTCTGATTTTTTTCAATATTGTTTGCAGGGGTTTTTAATTGAATCGTAGGACATTTTTGCCATTGATTACGACAGTATTATTTTAGGAAAATCTATGCCCAAAGAGTTTGTACGACGCAGAATTTAACGTTCTTTCAATTTAAACCGAATAACCTTTTCCATGAAGTGCACAGTTCGGAAGTTGTGAGCGAAAAAGTGGAAAAATTCGCAAAATCTGAGTTTTATTCTGTTACAAAGGTAGCGGCGGTTTTTCAAAAATCGTTTTCCGATATTTTTCACAAAGTTAACGTGCCGAAAAACCAAAATGCCAAGTTTTGCAGTTCGGTTCTTCGGTGTTAATTTTATTTATCGATAAGCCTTTTACAGAAATCCCTGGCGAAAAATTAACAAGGAGGTGCGAGAACTAATATTTGTCCCCTCAGTTGGGCCGTTTTTTCGTTTCTACTTACAGAGGTAAACATTATTTTCAACGAACGAAAAAACGTATTAAGTGAAAAAGTAACAGGGAAACAATCTTCTAGGATTCGAGGTGATTAAGCGCGTTTTTTCGATAGTTAATCATTACTATAAATCTCTTTAACCAACAGCAGTAGAGGGGAGGGCTCCTAATCCTTATAACACCCTATTTATCATACTTGAGTACAATAATTTAATACGAGAACGGTTATTATGGCTTAACGGTGCTTTGGTGGTGTGAGGGGCCACGAGGGTGAACTCAATTGGGGCTCTTTAGCAGAACTAACGAGTTCCCCGTGAGATTAATTATAATCTAGCTAAAGGACATTTTTCAGTTAGTAGAAATTCAAGTATATTGAAAAAGAATTACCTACGAAAAATACAAATAACGAGAAAGTACCATGTGTGATAACGATAAAAATCAAGCATCTTCCCCAAATCACAATGAGCGCTTCCAGACTTTAAAATTCAATTAGATACATTAATTATTGAGGCTAGCAAATTTCTGAATAGGAAAAATGTATGATTTTATCCTGAAAGTACTATATAAATATATCTTATAGAAAAACCAGGACACGTGAAATATTGCAAATTCAACCTTATTTGTTGGGTAGGTGAAAATATAGACCGAATTTGATCAATTGGCGGGAATGACAAGTTTAGATTTTTTCACTATAGACATACCCACTAAACACATACAGCCATACGAACACTTGATCATGAAGTATTTCTGACCATAAAATCACTCCTCGCAGGGCTTCGTCCTAAATAGAACTATTAGGACGATTAGTGCTATAAAATACTTCCACGTACTAGTTGAAAATAAAAATTAAATCGAAAAAAATTGTTTGCGCAATTTTTACACGCTTTTTTATTCACAAAAAAATCGCAATTTTTACTCAATTGTTTTCTATTTATTTACTGTTAGCATAAAAAAGACCACAATAAAAAAAACTCACCTCAACAATGATAAAAATGATCGCTTCGAGTATCCAAAAAGAAAAATTCCAGTATCACTAGAAACTCGGTCGAGTGTCAAATGTTTGTGAAAACGGAACACGCGCGGACTGACGGGCTCCCTAGCATAACTTCCGTACGACTGACGCATCCAAAGGTGGACTAACAGAAGAAGGCCCCCTTCAGGACGAAAGAGAAGGAAGTCATAGAGGTGCCAACTTCGCTGAGAGAAATTTCCCCCGGGTTCGAATCCTGGCAAGATCCTGTTCTGCCAGTATTCGCACGCCGGTTAGCGCTCGACTGTCGTCAAGGCGACTTTCCTGCTCGAGCTTCCGAATGTGAAAACGAAAACGTTCGTATTAAGCTGGGCTTATAATCGGACCGATTGAATTCGTTCCGAAGGCTGTAATACGTACTAAATGAATGGACGCTCGATTCTAGCCATAAATAAGAAAGTCATTTAATGGAAATACTCGAATAAACACAAAAAGTGGAAGGAATTTATACATTATTTATTTAACTTGCCTGGCTTTAAGTGTTTTGGGAACAATGCCATTTTTTTTACATTTTACGAGGGAGTTTAGATGTGGAATAACCAGTGTAGTTTCAACTAAATTTGGCATTTAAGGAGGTCTTTCGACGTGGAATTTAGAGCTTTTCAATTTTGCCATATTGGTACTTTGTCGCTAAGATGAGCCGTTTTGAAGTTATATTAAAAAATTGAAAAAGTTCCGTAAATTTCCCTCGTTCGTATGTCCAGCACACTTCTTGCTATGGCAATCTCCTAGACTAAATGTATTCAGTACCAATTGAAGTTATTAAATTACCTCCAGCTTTCCAGAAGACACTTGAGTAAAACAAAAATTTTACCGGACTGATAACGATAAAATCACGCGTAGGAAAGAGTTCGAAAAAATACCACAGATTTCAAAGGCCGAAATAGAGCCATTACTCTAAAATCATAATACATTATCAATGAATAGATAATCCTACCTGAAGTAGGAGAAGTCGTCGTTTTTCGTCCCTCGTAACGTCCGCACCTGTAACAAAATGAAAAAATTGGTCTGTATAGGTCATACTGAACATAATTTGTGTGGCAAAAAAGTATAACCAATTATAAAACCAAGAACATGATATTTATTACAGCTATTGGAAAGTAAATAGATTTTTTCCCACTTCTACCAAGATTTGCCAATAACGCATAAAATATTGAGAAATCGATCGGAATATAATTCAGAGAAATAGCAAAGACTGATCACTAATCGTTTGGTATATTAAATTTAGAAATCATTGGAATTGACGATTGTCTGCTATTGAGCAGCAGTAGCGGACATTGGGTTTCACAATTCACCTATTTCTACCTGCGCTGCATGTCTTTTTCCTAGCTCAAAATTGCGATTACAGTCTGAGCCAAAATCGCTTTTGGCTCTCGAACCGTATTCCGCTGGCCCAATAGCTGCACTTTCGCCCGAGCGACGAGTTGTTCAAGACTTAAAATAGCTTTCTATCGGAAACATGTCTTGAGGAAATCTCGTCTCGTTGTAGAACCAGCTACTTATCGCGTTCCCTCTCCGAATCCCGTTCGACTGGAGTTGGCCACAGCTGTTAAGTATTGAACTGCTTTTTGTCTTGAGAGCCTGAACTGTTACCTGAAGAGCAGATTTGAATAAAAATAAGGAGAAAAAAAAAGAAGAAGAATTTATCCTTATATTGTTTTTAGTCTCCTTGTACACCATGGGAAATAGGTAAGTCAACTTAAGGAGCCTTGGAGATGCCCGAACGGGCGAAAGTGCTCGGCAAATCGATAATAGGGTGGCTCTACCTTTGCCATTCCATCACAGAATTTTTTTCCTTTCATGTTATGGCTGTATTCCATATAAACCCATTTTCCATTGAATCGAGCAATTAAATCCGATCAATCAATGCTTTTGGCGAGCTGGTCGAGATGAACCACAAAGGACAGCGGTGGAACGCGATAGAAACGAGCGATCCAGTTTCGCTTACTCAAGCATCAGGAATTTCGCCACGCCCAAGGAAGATTCTCCTATGCTAGGATTGAAAGTTCTTCTTGGAAATCGTTCTAAGGATTTATTGGATTCGAAGATGAACATTGTCAATATTCAACGGCGAAAGTGAATATTGGAGAGCACTTTCGCACATTAATGTTGATAGCTATGATCAACTCATGGAAAAGATTTATATTTAAATCAAAATATCAGAGGACGGTTTCAAATAATAAAATGAAGTGGATGATAAAAAAGAGTTCTAAAAATAAGGCGATCCAGATGATAAACATTTCGTATTTTTCACGAATTCTTATAGAAAAATTCGATGTAGGGCTCGTTTTAAAAATTACGCAAATCGAATTTAGAACCAAAAACACGCAATAATCTCGTTTCAAGCATCTGAGAATCATATCCCACGTTTTCATGTTAGGAGAATTTTACGAATCGAATTTTTCGAAATCGATATTATCCACTCTTACCCATTTTTTATGCTTGGAGTCGAAAGTTTTATCAGTTCTCAAGATATATACCACTATTTGGCAGTTTATGAAGTACTGCATTCATTAAACTGTTACAATAGTTCAAAATTCGACATAATTTAAGGAAACGCTAGTTTGAGCTTTATGCGCCATAATGGCGCATTGTAGATCAATTCTCAATCGCGATTTTCCCCAAAAAGACGATACTTCAACCATGAATATCTCAGCTACATCGTTTCGCCGTTCAAAAATCTACCAAAAACAGATAGATAACGCATGATGAAGAAACAGGAAGGTTGAATTCCTCAATGTAATCAGCAGATCACTATTCAATATAATAAACACCTCATATTCAAATAGCTACCATCTAGTTTTACCTAACATTTACACAGCATCAACATCCTCGATCAACAAATTGAAAACATGCAGTGAACTAGCGTATTTATACTTTACCAGGGAGAAAAGGCGCCGCTTCATCTTGTCAATCGCGATTACCACGAATTTCCCGACCACGAACACCGAAAACGCACATTAAAACATAAAAATGCAACAAGTAACAACGCGATCAACTGTCCTGCATCTCTGCATCTTCAAGTTCAAAAAGTAAAGCAGTGTTGCCCGGACAAGAGTGAACTATGAACTCTAATGTGAGCCAAACGAGACATCAGGTTGGCCAGACCTAGATGAATAAAAACTAAACAACCGATAAATCGACTCGTAAAATTCTAAAACTCTCATACTTACCCTAAGAACTATTTTTAAAAAAGCTTTTACTTGGAAATATATTAATTTAAATGCCAACAATTTCCTGCCACAATTTTTGAAACCTAATTCGTCAACAAAAAATTACCTTAACCTGCACATTTTTTCTCAGTGAAAGTCTTTACTTTGACTATTTTTGTTATTTTTTGGGCCCGTTACAATAACGAAATGAAGGGTGAAAATAGTTATTGTTTTTCAACTAGTTTCCTCCTAATTAGTTACTTATGTCTACCGGTAATGTAATAACGGACAAAAAAAGAAAGTCTCGTCTTTCCCAAGGTGACTAGAACATAGGTGGGCTCGATCCGATACTAACCCGCACGGTATGCCGTCACTGGTATAAAGACTAACACTAGTTAGATACCTTTCACTAACCTTTGGCAGCGGAATTTCATTACTTACAATTAATTATATCATTTTTCTCGATAAATTTTTTTATCTATAACCATACTTAAAATTAAAAGAAACAAAAATAATCTGATAGAATTCAAATAATTTAAAAATTGACTTTTAAAATACCTTAATCGTACTTAATCGTAACGATTCAGATATTTTATTTTCGAAACACTATTTTTTCATTTCTAACGTTCTTCACTAATGAAGTTAAAAAAAAAATACCGAGTAAAAATAATCTATTTATATTTTAGCCTGAGGAAGTATCGATCGTGATACCGGACGATCGGAAAATCCTATCCGGCGTCCGCTCGACTCCTTAATGATCGGCATAGGCAACGCCAGCAACTGCAGCTATGTATTGCGGGTTCTGCTGTATTTCGTATGAAGGCGCACGTAACGATTTATTTCCCTCCGGTGACCCAGCGTTTCGGTCGAATTTTCGGGACAACGTGGATCCTCTTGAATAACTTTAAGACTTTTAGAAATGTCTAATTCTCGTTTTTTATTAATTATTTGGTGGCTGGAGGTAGAAAAACCTATCACAATAGCAGTTTTTCTACTCTGTTCAAACTTCACCATAATAATATCGAAACTCTCGAGAAGAATAATTCCTCAATATTTCTTGAAAATACCGAGTAAATGCTCGATTTATATTTGAGACTGAGGAAGTATCGATAGCGATACCGTACAGACGGAAAATCCTAACCGGCGTCCGCTCGACGCCTTAATCATCGGCATAGGCAACGCCTGCAAACGCAGTTGTGTATTGCGGGTTTTGCTGTATTTCGTATGAAGGCGCACGTAACGATTTATTTCCCTCCGGTGACCCAGCGTTCCGGTCGAATTTAATTTATTGGACAACGTGGATCCTCTTGAATATTTTTAAGGCTTTTAGAAATTTGTAATTGTCGGTTTTTATTAATTATTTGGTGGCTAGAGGCAGAAAACCTATCATATGCAATTGTAATTTTTCTACATTTAGTTTCTTCGTTATAATTTCTTGTTTTTCATAGATCAGTTGTTCGGTATTTAGCATATTTTTTGAAGCTTTGATGATCCTCAATTTTTCCTTTCATTGTTACCCATTTCGAATTAGTGTAAAATTTTCCGAAACCAATGGCTCTTGTGAATGGCTCATAGAACATGATTGTGATGATTATATCGAATTCATAACAACCCTTACTAAGCTTTGAGGTCGCCCGTTGGCCAAATTGCAAGGCTGTCGCTAAACTTTGTGCAAACTTTACCATAACAATATCGAAACTCTGGTTTTTCCCATTTCTTATTAAAAATGATTTTAAAAAACTTCGATGAAACTCTCTATTAAAACGAATAAACTGTAATAAAAAAACTTGGCGTACACAAAACATTCTCATTGAAAGGAAAGCGGAGAAGTAACGTTGTTGCAATGAAATTCGTATGCGGCTATGAGGAAAGTTTATACCAGTGACGTCAGAGAAAGCTGCCCCTTAATGATCGAGCCCACCTTGTCATTTATACACCTTGCGTCTTTCCCGGGATTCAGCGTTACTTTAAGGTTAGACCGTGGTCGTTGTTTAGTGTTATCGCGTGATACATTTCGCTCGACGGGTTTCTTGTGTAATTTTCCGACGAATATTTTTTTGTGAGTAATTTCCTCCATCCGAGTTCCGAAACGCAGACAAGTTGACATTTTTCAATGGACGGGAACAAAGAACAGCCGGCTCTAAAGGCTCCGATGATGTACATTTGCGGAGGTAAGCGTTATTTCTAATCGATACTAACTTTAGTAATTTTCTTTTGTTATTCAATAATGAACAATTTTTGTATTCCAACAGCTTGATGATTAGCCTTTGGATGATAATTATTCAGTTGAAATTCGACTGATCGCCGCTTATGTTTAATTCCGTTGATTATACTTTTTCAGAATGCCACCACGAAAATGAAATAAGGCCGAGGGATCCGATTCGTTGCCGAGAATGCGGCTACCGTATTATGTACAAGAAGCGAACGAAGAGATGTATCCTTATCTGATAATTTCCCCATTTCGATTGACCTTCGTGACTGTATTTTCAGGTTGTGAGAACAATTGAATTCTTCACGCTATACTGTTCTCCAAAGCGTTAATTTAATATACCAACGATAAAATCTATCGGCAAGGTTGAACTGCAGCTGAATAAGCTCTGTTGAGATGCTGCTAGTAAATAAGGTTTATTAACTCTTTGATGAAACTTGGCTTGTATTATTTTCTATGATTAGAGTCACCAGACGGCCTTTTTTCGAAGTTCATGTATTGCCCTTTTGGCATGTCCTCGCTCCTTTTTTTGCTCGAAACTTTTATTCGAATTTTTGGTTTACTTGAATATTTTTCAAGCGCGACGGGCGATTTTTGAAAGAAATTGACGTTTTCCGACTTGAAATCATTGTTACTTTACTAAAACTTGCCGTTTTAACTTATATTACGGCGTTTTTCAACTGATATTTAAATTTATTGCAGATTATGAGCATTTTAAGTTTACTTGTTCGTTGAAAACGGGTTATAACTTATCTTGTTGACTATTTCGGTTTTGATATTATGCGAAATATATTTTGAAAATTATAACTGCGGAATAAAGAAGAAAAAAATTATTCCGAATAAGTCTGTGTTTCATCAAATCTGCAACCGTATCGACGACACTGCCAACTACATTATTCAATGGTATGGAAAAGCCATCTTAACTGGTAAAGCATTTTCAGGCGTCAATAGGATTAATCAGTCACAAATTACCAGCAATTCCTCCTAACGCAGGTGTTTACTTTCTTTATATTTGCCTGGTGTCATGAATTTTTCCCTTAACTATCCAATTTCAGTGGTCGTGTTTGACGGGCGGTGAAAATTCGTCGAAACTTCACCGATACCACCGAGGATCGTTCTCCGGACAAAAACTGTAAATACTATCATGTACGCTGAATTTTACTTTTTAGGATGAATAAAATTACAACAGTTTAACGAAGAAAAAAAAACTACGAACTTTATTTCGCCTAACTGTACACGATATATCCTTTTAATAAGGTAGCGAATCACAATTTATCGTGTTATAATAAATTTCACCAGAAAATAAAGAAATCGCTCGCTCCGAAAGGGAGAGATTTTTCTCGAAAAGAACAACTCGACAGTAGTATTTTATAAAACACTCCAAAAATATTTTATTAGGGAGTAGAAAAATCACATCGTTCAAAATAATAAGAGCAATAATTTTTTCCTCTTAGGCCTAACCAGAAGGTACGTTTAAAGATATATAATACCAATCACATACAGTTTCAAGAAATTGTGTTTTTTGATATAAGTTTCGTTAACAGGAATCACACATTTGGGCCCCCGAGATAATTTCAAATTATGAGGCTAGATAGTCGAAAAGAAGACTCACAACTCGCTACATTTCGACAAAGACACAAGACACGTTATAACGACGAAAAATAATTAACAATATATTTTTAAATAAGCACAACGTTCAATGTTGCAAAGTGGGGAAAAGCTTATCGATTAACGTTTGTACTAAAAATTTCACGACTTATCGATTTTCCATTCGAGTTTGCTATATTTACAAAAACTAGGTAGTTTCAAATTAATATTTACACAATATTGCACCGCGTAAAACGCGAGGAAAATTGCAGCCCAGTTGTAAACGGATTGCAGCGCACTCTCGCGGTTGTTCACGAGGCGCAAATCATTTTTTTCTTTCTTTTACACAATTAAAATAAAAGCGGAGAACTCAGCATTTCCCTACGTTCTCAATTTTCAACTCGAAATTCCTATCGGCGACCATTGAACATCTGCCAAATCTGTACGACGGACTGTAAAAATACTTTCTTATCAGTTGAAACTATTGAAGAGATCTGAAATTCGAAGCGAGAGAAATCTTGCACCGTTGAGGTATTTGTATGAAAATAGATTTCAAAAATTTTTCCGGCAGAGTACTTCATATGGTTTGGCGGCACATTATTCAGCATATCTAGCTCTACAATTGTGAAACTGTGTGAATAAAATGGGAATCATTTGAAAGTGAAAAATACCTACAAAAGAAAATAAATCCTGTGCAGTATTGAAATATTTGGCACAATAGAAATTTATGAGAAATGGGAATATTATCGGGCAGTACTCATAATTCGGTAAGGGATACTCCGACAATTTGAACTGTCAAAGGAAAGTCATGGATTATATAGATTGGCAAAAATTTTAGCAGAATCATGGAAGATCTGAATAACATTTGGCACACAATTTTATTGGAAGCATTTTCTGCTTAGCAGTTAGTTTTTAAAGTTCCACTTTTGCCGGCAGCGGGAAACAGAAGTTCGGTCCGGGCGGTTTGGTTTTGGAATCCGGTCGTTGCATCGCCTGTAATATAATTGGCTCCGCCTCAAAGCGAACGGTGAAGGATTGATATGTCCGTAAGGTTGTTGAGTTTTGAGTAAGTTTCATCGAACGGTTTCGTTTCTCGTTTCCATATCACAAGGTCGACCAAAAGTTTCGGCGGAATAAGAAGATTCGTCTTCCGAAGCGCTTCCACCGCCGAACATGTCCACTGTAGGCCCGCCACGATGCTCCAGGGCTTCCCAATGGTCAGGTCGAGGCGTGCCAGGCTTGTCTAGGGACAGCTTCTGCGCTAACAACTGTTGAAACCAAAAATTAAATTTCAACTAGGGCTCAAAGGTTGAAATGGGCCGAAAAATGATAAGAAACGCGCCAAATATGGTAAATTAATAGCGTCGCCTTAGCTAAATACCAACAGTACAATGAGATGTGCCGCCTATATCGAATTTCTATACTAAAATTGCTGATCATAGTTTTACCTGTAAACTCTCGAGGGAATTTTCACAATCGGTCGTATCGATGTCGCTCATATTGATTCCAGAGCGTTCCAACTCGGCGTACATCCCAAACGGAAGTTTTCCCAGACATTCGAGCTTCATAATGTGCATTTTACTGCGGAAATGTTTCGCTAGGTGGCCATGGATGCGGAAAGCGATCTTGCAGTCGTCGCATTTGAACGGCCTTGGATTGCTTGTGGTCGCAGTTCCAAAAGTCGAGTTCATATTCATCTGCGGGTGAATGAATTTTTATAGACATATAGGGGAGGGTTCGTATAACAAAGTTTAGATCTTCAAGGTGAGTACAGTATTACCTTGTTCAGATGCGAAAGGGACCGCAAATGTTTCTGCAAATGGCCTTTCGTCCTGAAAGAGACCGCGCAGGATTCGCAGCGGAAAGGACGTTCGAAATAGTGAATGTTAACGTGGAGCCGGAGCTGGCTCGGCTTGTTGAACACTTTGTTACACACGCTGCACATGCTCTTGCCATCTTCGGTCGAACTGCGCAAAAAAATCAATCTTTTATTCACAGAGGCAATTACAGAAATAGTGGACCAGAGGGTCCAAGAATTGATCAGGAGATACCTCAAGGATAACAATTTCCAGCTATCCAGCAAGGTTTACATGTGAAGTACAATAGTATAATCCAAGCATTATCAACTCTACTGACCTGATATAACTGAGTGCAGACGCTGGCTCTTTGAATTCAGCTTTCTTCTTATTATTGGGACTGGTCGGCAGAAGTTGAGAAAGCGGCGATTCAGGACGTTTGTGCTGAGCGGCAGAAACTGCCGGCGTCGGTGATGCAGCAGGCACTGAAGGCGAAAGAGCAGGAGGAGCAGGGGGAGAATGCGCTTTAGCCGCCAGTACATGCTCTTTCGACGATGGCTCTTCAACGATTTTCTCGTCTTCTTCCTGCTAAGAAATATGTATTCATTAAAAGTAATGGAGACCGAGAATTGGCCAGAGGTTATTTATTTTTGTGTTACTCAAGAATTGATTCAACGCTTTTCAAATGAAGTATGAAGGTATTATTAATCAATTAAAAGGGCGTGTTTTTTTTTTTTTTAATAAATAAAGCTGAAACAGGATGAGGTGGACAAGCAGAAGGTGCAGTCCCAGGCAGCTTAGCATTCTCCACCAAGCATAGGGGCCGGGGAGCGCCCTCTTGACGGCTGAATGCCAGAGGGGCCTAGGCAAACCACTCTGCTGGTTTCTACAGCTCATTCTGTGCTCGCATCTCAAACTGAGCAAATCTCTCCTTACTACACTCAAGCTCTCAATAACAAGACCCTTGCTCTCAGAGGACTGGGAGCATGAGTCCAACAAGAGACAACAAAAACTGACTCCTATAGGGCAGAGGTTGCATACTGACCATAAGACCTCTTCCTCTTAGAGGACTGCGAGATAGCAGGCCCTGAACTACATGACCCTTGCCTGCCTACGGGACTGGGGACTTGTGGAACCATTAGGCTTCCAAGACCAAGTACTGTGACCTGTACTCGGATTGTGATCTCTTAAGGTTTCCCATTATTGGCCCGCAGGCAAGAGATTTAAGCCCTACAAGTCAGTTTTTCTGCCTGGTCAGTAGTGTTTTGGAAAATTTGGGTTGAATTACCTGCAGTCTCTGATTGCCCAGTGTGTGGTACACTGAAACAACATTCATGGGCGTTCGCCTGCAGGCAAGAATGTGATAGGTAACCGTAGTCCATAGTTTAGCTGTTGATATGCTAAGCTTTCCTTAGCATCTTCATCTCAACTACTAAAACGACTACCTCCTCAGAATAAGTGTTATAGAAGAAAAAGAGACACATTTTTCATAGCAACTGATCTGGTAATGCTAAGGATTACTTTCAAACGAACACCTCCTTCAGCTCAATTTTCCTCCTCAAACTAGAGTTCCTTGACCAAGAACATGACAGTTTCACTTACTGAAGACTGGAACAGTTTAGATTGGTCCACGTTCGATATTCGTTCCACGATTGATACCCGTTCCAGAGGTGTCACAGGTTCTTGGTCCCGTTTCCAATTCTGCTGCTGTATTTTGATCTGCTGATCTCGTACAGCCCTTTCTGTTAGATATGCGTGGAGCAAAGCGCTTTCGTCTGAATATTCGGTGACTGGCGGTTTTTCAGCTGTCGAGCAAATTGACGATTTTAGGAGAGCTGGACTGCTGACCGCTGTTATCACAGGAGTTTTGCAAGCTTGCGAGTAAAGACCTGTAAATGAAATGATATTAGACCGATATCACTGAAGGGTTCTGAAGAATGCATAAATGTCGCAGTATCTAACCTGGGGACTTGTTGCTGAGATCCATCGGCCGTGTCAATTCAGACGCATCGCTTCGAGGGCTGAGTCGCACGGATATTGCCAAGTCCTGGCAGTCTTTGTTGAGCGAGAGAACGTCCGACCTCCAAGCGTCGGCTTTAGCTTGTTTTTCAAGAGAAACCGGCTCGCTCTGAGAAGAAAATAAATCAATCAATTTGAGAAATTGATACGTGTGAAGACACAGTTGCTTATAAATTCAAGAACCTTTGGGGAAAATCGATTTTGGAAAGGTCAATTTATTGATTGTGATTTTCTCGAGGAAAGAAATTGATTTTTACTCGATCTCCACTATTTTTAATATAGAAGTGCAAACCTGAGGTGTGGTAAGAGTGTAAGGGTAGGTACGGGGTTTTGAATTCTGCGAGGAGACAAGCCCGGCACTGATGTACTGCCGATGCGCCGTTTCCAAGGTAACTTCCGACAACGAAAGCAGAGATTTCGCCGCCTCCCGCTCCATTCGACACTCGTCACCTGGAGACAATTAAATCGCCAGGGGCATCATGATTGTGAACTGTGCTGACAATATGTGAAGGAAAACGATTGCAACAGTGGTTGAATTCATATGACTGAGAGTATCTAGGGTTAAATTTTTTTTTTTTTTTTTCATATAGAGGTCAAAATTAAAGAAAACAAATATAATGTACCATCATCGGCTTCCTCGTCGGACTCATCGTCCTCCTCGTCCTCATCTTCTTCAGTCTCTTCGGAGTCATCTTCAAAGCCAGCTGCAGGATTTGAACCCGACTGAAAAAATGCGGTAAAAAGGTGAATAGTTTTTTTTTGAAGAGGAAGGCCATTTATTGGAGGGAAATGCATTGGTAGGATATGAGAAAGGAAGTGTGTATTAATCGGGTCTTAAATCAAAGCGTGTTTCCATAATGGAGTCTAACAGGGCTCATAACCTATAATAACCAAGCTGCAGTCAAGCTGAGCTGCCTGAAGTGTATTCTAATTTTTCACATGATACTACCAAGCATAACTGAATAGTACAAAAATACTAAATAGTATAATATGCTGAGTAAAAAATCTGTCGAATAAAATACCTGTTGACTATTGTTTTCATCGTCCAAATAGCAACCGTCGATGCTCGTCGGCACCGGGTTAATGTCGAGCTCGACGCATCGCTTGTAATGTGCCTTAGACTTCATATGCTTTGTCAGGTTTCCTTTTGTTTTGAAGCTGCAAAAAAAAAAGAGCTAGAGAACAATAGTTATGATGCAATGGCGAGATGATAAGGCAACGAGGAAGAACTGAAAGTATAATGACTGTATCCATAATCACTATGGACATATTCACTAATATATAAGTGTATTTTATTATTTTTAGCATTAAGTATTTTAATATAAGTGGTTTATTGTTTGCTGCTCTAATTTCAAAACAGCTCTGCTACCACTTTACAAAAAAATACTTCTCCACTGAAAAACTACTCCCCCGGCTTTCCATAAATGCAGATGACCCAAGCATTTGCTACAAGACACTTCAATAATCAACTAAAGCTTTGCGTCAACAAAAAAATTATACCTGAACGCGCAATATTTGCAAGTGTATGGCCTGAGATCAGTATGAGTTCGAATATGCTTCTTAAGCATTGACGGCTTTTTGCATCTGATTCCGCACTCTTTGCACACGTAGCGCCCCCGTCCTGTACATGAAGGTTCTTCTTGAAAAAATGGAAAACGGTCATGCAAAGTGTGGCAAACATACGGTAAGAAAATAGTGTAATAACATAAGCAAGTATATACCTCGTCCTCTGACGTAGGTGTATTCTTCATTCGATTCAAATCCACCTTCGCAAATCGGCAGTTTTTCAGATCCGTCGTTGCCTTCAGATTTCTGGAAAAGAGAAACGGTGAAGGACGTGAATGAAATCGTGAAGTAATTGTAGCTATTAAAGAAGAAGGTGACCACCAATTGATTTTGGTAGCTGCGAAAGATCTAGAATACGAGTTCTGAGTCAAAATGTGGAAAAGTACAGAGCTTTCTGAGCCTCCAGGGCATTTGAGCAAGAGAAGCACTACTCAGAGGTATCCTTGTGAGAAAATGCAGCTCAAGATGCAAACTCTCCGGCCAAGATGGCTCTGAGAGTATCTCAAGATGTTGGAGTCACCCAGTACCACAGCCAACTGCAGTGATAGGAGATGGGAATGATATACCAAGAATTGACTTACAACACTGCCATTTCCAGAGTTGGGGCTTCTATCAAGGTCGGGGGGTGAAGATTTGTATGAAGAATGGGTCACCAAATCTTGCTTGTTTCTGTTGGCCAACGTATAACTTCCGTTTCTATTTCTCGAATCGTAGTAAGACATCGCCTTCTTAGAGTCCATTCCTGGTGGTGTGGGGCTTGAATCTGAACATATCTGTAACAGAAAGATGCTCACATTGATTATCAGACTTTCCAAGCAGCCAGGGTAACAGCTCTGCTGCCAATTTGGCGTATTGTTGAATTCAGGTTCTTCAAGGATCCTTTAGAGAAATGCACATAAGTGAATACATAATTCTACACTATTTTCCTTACCGTCCAATTGGAATACATGGAGACTTTGTACTGGTCGGGCGCCAATGGCACATATATCGGCTGCGGCTTGTTCAGAGTGCAGAAGAACATCCTCGTGGAGCATTTCAGTCCAAGGTATGTGTAGGCGTGGCCGTTCAGGTACAGCTGGCCGTACGACTTTCTTGGCCTTGGCGTCTCTGGAGAGATCAGTGATGTTGTATGAAAAGGAGCCACCAGTTGCTTCTTGGGCATGTAAGTTCCAGGCTTCAGTGGCAGCGAACTCGGGCGCAAGAATTTCCTCTCTTGCCCCTCACTCGTTCTTTTCTGCAATGTAATTCAAAAGATATGAAACTAGAAGAGCAGCACAGGAGGAAGTAATTATGGTCACATAAATGCAAAAAATGACAAGAGAAAATTTGTAAAAAAAATCCACTCACCACAACTTCTTTCGATTCTTCGAGTTCTTTCACAGCGGCTGCAGGTTCAGTCTGTTCATCTTTGAGTATTGTTGGAGACACGGGCGCTTTTGGAGTCTCAGGCTTTGCAAGAAGTAGTGGGGCAGGAGAGCGAATAACGCTCTTTTCCTGCTGAAAGTGTATCGGTGCAGTGGCGACTAGGGGTGGTGACGATCCGAGCAGCGTATGAGGCCCTGGCATTCCAGGAACGAAGGGGATAGCTTTGCCGGCATGGACGATCGTACCCACGACTCCGTTGAACGATGGCGACATTGGCTGCGGTGATTGTTTAGCAGGACTTAGCGACGGAAGCGTCAACGGATTGAAAGCAGTGATGCTCGTCAATGGATTCAACGCTGGAGGGAACCTCAAGGATGGAAACTGTACAGGCGTGCTGATCCCAGGAACTTTGAGCAAGGGCGGTGAAACGTTAGATATGATTGGCAGCACCAGTTTCTCAGGGTAAGTGGAAGGTTGCAATTCTGGAGTCTCCGACTGAACGATCGTCGCTCCAACAACATTGAGCCCGGTCTTAGCTATCATAAGCACTTGAGCGTCTTTTCTGGCCATCTCTTTATTCTCTTCTAACCGTTGATTCCTGCAATTGTCTGGAGCGTTGTCTAAAACTTGGACAGCGCCTCCGAACAGTTTTAACGAACATTTTTTGGCACTGTTGAGTTTGTTAATGTCTAGTTTTCTCTTCTTAACACTATCCCCGTCGTACGTGTCGACGAGAGGGGTTTTGCCAAGCAACGGGCCAGGGGAAGACTTGGGTTTGCAGGAAAACAAGTGAGTTTTAAGGTTATCGTAGGTACGGAAGACAGCTTTACAGTTAGGACAGGGATAGAGGACTTCTTCAGTAATCCTAGTGAGATCAGGGAGCTCCCTGTGTCGGGGGACGAGGGGATCCTTGGGAGGTAAGGACAAAGGAAAGCAATCACTGTTGGCTTCAGATATCCCTCGTTTTCTTGGTTCTTTCACCGTGAGATTCAGAGGTTCGGAAGACGTTGACGATAGGTCCTCAGGTTCCGGATGAACCGAGTACGAGCTCAAACCCGATCGAGGCACGGTTTCTCCATTCCTCAACGGAGAAGACTCTCTCCGCAGATAAGACGGCCCGTCCAAGTCGAGCATGGCCTGGTTTTCAGTTATGAGGTGGTTAATATGAGCATTGAGAAGGTCAGGGCTCGGACTGGAACTGAAAGGAGAGGAGCATGTGGATGCAGCCGAAGACAAGCTTGTCTCGGCAAGATGGAACTTCGGCTTGTACGGTTTGTTGGATTTCTCGGATGAAGGTGACCCGCCGTCGTCATCTTCAGAGCTGAGGCCGTCAGTTTTGAGCGTGTGAGCCCTTGATCGCCGGTGCTTGTAGAGGTTGCTTTTTGTCTTGAAGGCGAAGCCGCAAGGCAGACAAGGGTAAGGGCGTTCATTGGTGTGAGCTCGGATGTGCTTCTGGAGAACCGACGGTTTGGAAACGCTCAGCTTGCAGTAAGGGCAGACGTACCGGCCGTCAGGACTTGTCGCCTTGGGTTGTTCAGGCTCGCCAGGGAGAATAGAGTAGAGGACGCCTTTGCCTTTTTTTGGAGCGCTTTCCTCCAAAGTGGCCACCTTCTTGAACTTCTTGTGGAGATATCTATTGGTCGATTCGCTCTCTTGAACCATTTTGTACCCATCCAGTCCGTTTTCTTGAACTTGTTTATCTAAACAACAGACATCTCCCTGTAAAACAAAAACAGAGGCGAGTCAAAAATTTGCAGAGGGGGAAAAATAATTTAGCAAGATAAGAGAGCGTATTTCGAAGAATGGCAGGATTTTGAAGTAACTGGGCAGCTAAAGGCGGGAGGTGGGAGGATTCTTCTATAGTAGCAGACCAATCAATTGCCGGAGACCGAGACTCTGTTTGATTTAGTCCTCAAATCGCCAATACTGGCAACGATGACCGCCATTGTTGCTCTTATCATCGACCACACTCTCTTATCTCATTTATACCAGCTGACAACATCGCAACTGCTCAGACACGCCTAATTTCGTGTCCGCTACTCTAATTTTGCCATTTCACCCATTTTCAAGGGGTATCAAGGGTATTCATTCTCCAAACAAGGTATTCATTCATACAAACGAGCGCTGCCGCCCGCTCGGGCATCCTCTATGCTACGAAAAACGATTTCCCACAGGTTCTCTAATTACGAAGGACTGAAAATAACTCACCCCAGTTTCGATTTGGAAAACCATAAGGACCGAAGAGCTCGTTCTCGAAATCAACGGTCGCTTTACTACTTGTAACTGAATCGTGATAAACACTTGGCGGAATAGAGGGCGGTGAGGAGTGAAATTCGTAAGAGATAAAAAATTAACGTGAAAATCCCAAATTATAAAATGTGACTCACCATTGTTATCATCGAGGGCCCTCAAAGGCTCTTGAGGTGATTCGCGATGTTCCTTGCTGCAGCTATTACCTGAAACAATGAAGATGATAAAGTTATTGCCGCTTTTCGTCAAAACTGGAAATAATGATAATTCAAATTGAACCGTCGTTACGTAAAATTCTTACTTATGACGGGTCATAATCTGATCGCAAATTAAGCTGTATTCGGCAAACGGTATGGAATAGACGTGGAAATCATAGCGAAAAAAATTCATAAAATAAAATAAATTAATTCCCACGTTTACATTGCGGCTTTTTGATTTCATTGAAAGCGGCTCAATTCGTTATTTACAATATTCCCTACTCGTAAAATGGTCTGATAATACAATAAAGACGGGAACACAATAAAAATTAAAATCGCCGAAGGAAAGACGAAGAAATCGGAGCAATATAGGAGAATTTTATGTCTCGAGCAAGCCCTTAAAGCGATTTAAGTCTACAATTGTTATCACTTGCATCTCCTTTCGAGCGTTATTGAACTGGATTTACGATCACCTTGATTGCATTTACGAGCGAAAGCATCAACTTGGCGCAAAACAGTTCGGAACGAATACGACCTTGTTTCTTTGCAAGTTTACAGCCGTCGAGAAACGGTGGAAATTTAACGTCGACGTGATAAAACCTAGATTGCGCATCCCGTATGAGGACGAAACATGACATAGAATAGAGTACGAGGACATCCAAGATTTTCAAATAAAATCCACTTTAAAAAAAAAAAAAAAAAAAAAAAAAAAAAAAAAAAAAATTTGTTTCAAATCGACGAAAAAATCAACATAATATTGTCGAAATAAAAAGAGGAACTTTTCACAAAAATCGAAGCGTTGAAAAATCCCTAGCCAACTGGAATTAACTTCTTATCAAAAAAGCTCTTTTTCGATCATTAAAAAACAATTACAAACAATTTATGTAGTTATGATATTTCCTAAACGAATTAACATCCTATCGTAGAATCCAAATCATCGAGAAAGTCTAAACGAACGCGACTTGTTAAAAACGAGTCATAAAAAAACTTTAATTACGGGCAGTTTTCGTAATTTTGACGTATTTCCCGCTTATACGTCCGGGACTATTTCAAGAGATGAGAGGCTCCCCTACCTCCCCAAATCGAGTCATAGCCGATGACTTAGCTCTTCTAAGGTGATCGTTCCTAGAAACGAAGTTCCCTCTGGGATTTTACCAGCGTCTGGACCGTTTATCCGAAATTCCGACGAGAAGAAACACTAGGTTCGAATTTTAAACGAAACTCTCACGTAGAAGCTCCTATTCTATCGTAGTTACTTAAAAAACGTCATCGGGAAATATTTTCTAATTTTTGTGCTCATGAAAAAATTATAAAACCGACAGAATATATAAACGCCTCCATTAATCATTAGAAACATGTAATCGCAGTTGATTTGAATTTGATATAATTCGAGAAAAATTGACTGGAAAAGTTCCTAAAAAATGTTAAAAAGAAATACATCGCTTGTAGACCAGGATCAATGTAGCTACGTCGGATGAGGCGAATAAAATGTAGAATATGACCTCTCGACGTCTAATAGAGGGGACACGTGCCATGCGAACGAGGGCACGAGTAGGCGAAACAGGGGAACAACTTGCAATGGCAGACGAGAGAGGCCATGCTAATTCGAAGATAACCTCTTATTAAGGACAATTGCTTTAATTGCGACTCCGTTGATTCAGAAACGCTCGGCCTAAAGCATTTTGCACAGTGGTTTATTACTTCTTTGATTACCCTTGAGGGAGATCACGTCCACCAGACTGGTTATAACAATATCAGACGTGCTAACCCTGCTTAACGTGCTATACGTCGAGAGGAACTGTTTAAAAGATCGATGTTATGCTATTATCATCCTTGTATAGGCAATATGTTATACACGCTCGTATACGTCTCAACTGCTCGTGTTTGTTCTCTGGCGGCCTCTGCGTAAACAAACCTTTCATAGGACTGATAACAGTTGACGCTTCTAAATTTACCTCACCACAACAATATCGACATTTCTACCAACGAACAGTGCGAGGGCGTTGAATGGCATCAATCCGCCCACAAACGCGACGCTGAATCGCGTTTACAAATCCCTTTCGCACCTCCGAGTATTCCAAAGCACGCGAATCGGTCGCATATTGAAAATCGAAAGGTTTTCGAGGTTACGAGCTTACTCTTTATAAACCTGTTAGGCAGTTAAGGCGTAATACGATCAAGTCGACAGAAAAGTAGATGTTTAAAACGTTCCATAACCCTACTCTTAAGCCCCGTTAAGGTACAGACTAACTGTAGCGTTCAAGCATGTAGAACAAATTTTTTAACTATTCGCCTCGATACCTCTGGTAGTTGAGGTTCAATCTGTCGAAAAAAGTACAGATGTGGACAAACAATAGATAAAATATGGGATCCAGTTTCAGAACTGGATAACAGGTCTCAACTATTAAAAATGGCGACTTCCAACGTCCAATAAGATTCCAAGATGGTGAATTGCATACAAGCTAAAAATATTTCCTTCGTCTATAGTCTGTAGAGACAATTGTTCTTTAGACAATCTAAACTAGTCTTAAGACAGTCTAAACTAGTCTTAAGACAGTCTAAACTAGTCTTAAGACAGTCTAAACTAGTCTTTAGACAGTCTAAACTAGTCTTTAGAGAGTCTAAACTATCTTTAGACAGTCTAAACTAGTCTTTAGACAGTCTAAACTAGTCTTTAGACAGTCTAAACTAGTCTTTAGACAGTCTAAACTAGTCTTTAGACAGTCTAAACTAGTCTTTAGAGTCTAAACTATCTTTAGACCGTCTAAACTAGTCTTTAGACAGTCTAACTGTCTTTAGACAGTCTAAACTAGTCTTTAGACAGTCTAAACTAGTCTTTAGACAGTCTAAACTGTCTTTAGACAGTCTAAACTAGTCTTTAGACCGCCTAAACTAGTCTTTAGATAGTCTAACTGTCTTTAGACAGTCTAAACTAGTCTTTAGACAGTCTAAACTATCTTTAGACCGTCTAAACTAGTCTTTAGACAGTCTAAACTAGTCTTTAGACAGTCTAAACTAGTCCAACTAGGCATTACATGGTCTAAATCTTTAGACGGTCTCAACAGCCATTGGAGCAATTAAACTCGTCATTAGACGGTCAAAACTAGTCGATCAAGGCTTCAGATAGTCCGAAGAGCCTCCACATAGACCGTTTAAACATACTTTCAATGGTCTAAATAGTTGTTAGACTAATCTAAATAATCTTTAAAAGGTCTAAAGAGTCATTAGATGGTCTGAAATATTCTAAATCGCCCTTATATAGGCTTTAGACTGATCTCAATAAACTGGTCTGTCTAGAAAAGCTTTGGCCAGTAAAATTAGTATTTAGATTGTCTAAATAGTCTTCATACAATAGTTTATTCAGACCAATAGTCTATTGAGTCTTTAGATGGTCTGAACGGTTTATAGACGAATCTAAATAGTCTTTAGACAGTCTAAATAGCTTACGAACAGTCCAAATCGTCTTTAGACTAATCGAAATAGTCTCAACAGTCTAAACTACCTAGTTTAAACTGTATATAGATGGCTTAAGTAGTTGCTAGACTAATCCAAATAGTTTTAAGACAATCTAAATTGTGATTATAATAGAACTAATAGAATAGACCTAATAGCCATTAGACTGGTCCAAATCTTCTATAGGCCGCTGTAAACAGTAAAAAAAAATTTAGCCATAAGACTTGAATAATTGTGTACAAAAATTCATACAAAATAAGAAAAAAAGATTGACAAAAATTATTTCTAAGAATTAATTTGATTTCAAAATTATATAAATAGCATCAATTTATTAACGATAGTCAATTATCGTGCCTAATAAATAAAATTGCGACATACTGCAGAAATTTCTGTAGAGCGTTCCAGTCACTTATTATAGCTCGAGATAAATATCGATGTAATTATATAGTTTAAGGCTATAAGTCGTTTCAAATCATAAAAAATGCTGTTTTAAATCCAGTCAATATTTGGGCAAAAAACGGTATCCAAACGATAGCCATCATTGCGTTCTTCGAAATTCATTCCGACCAATTTTATTCAAGGGTAGGTTATCGACGGAATGAAATCGATTATTATACAGTTGGGAGTGAAAACGCTCGAAAGGCATGAGGCTCCTCGCTAAGAGGAGTAAAGGTAAGCGAACTGTGAGACAGGATGACAGCTTGGCGTTGGGTTGGGATTCGATAGGACAGGATAGAATCAAGAGTGGAAACGGCAGGTTGGGGCAGTTGAAAGCCGAGTCTAGATATTGCGAACATTTGAAGGCAACTCGTAATGAAAACTATCGAAGTTATTATTTCTACGTCATATACAAAGAAAATAGAAGTAATAAATTATTTCTACGTCATATACAAAGAAAATTCGCAGGCATTAAATTAGCCATAAAATGAAACTAAAAAGAGTGTACAGGGATACTAGATTACTATAGCTAGTCTAAATAATTTATATACTAGCCCGAAGGGATAACAGATTAGACTTTGGACAATTTTTTAATAAGAGCTGCTTTAAATGATTCCGCACAAGTCTTAATAATCAAATTAGACTATACTATATATAGTTCATTATCCTAGTCAAAAAAAAGAAGAAAGTCAAAAATATTTGTTTGAAAATAGACTGCCAGGCATACGAGTCTAAAAATAGTCACAGTAGTTTAAAAGACTAGTATAATTTTCAGAAACGTTCCGTAAACTAGCCAACAAATAATCAGACTAGTTAAAAAAAAAATTATCTAAAAAAAAAATTTGAATATACTAGTCTAATGAAAATCCCAGTAACATATTTATAATATAAATTAATAATAATAATATAATGGTGTAATAGACTAGTAGCCATATATATAATTTATGCGCCAGCTCAAACTAATAGACTGTAGGCTAATCTATATATTTTTTAGACTACTGTAAGTAGTCTTAAGACTAGCCTAAATAGCCTAAAGATTAATCTATACAGTTTTTAGACTAGTTTTTTAAGACTAGCCATTTTTACCTCTTTAGGCCCATCTAAATTGTCTACGCACAAGTCAAAATTATCTTTAGATTGCTTCCCATCGTCTCTGAACTCGTCAATAGATTCCAAATTCCTCAAATCGATAAACCTAAAAATGTACGTTATTCAAAGAAGTCAACTGTTGGCGGGAATTAGAAGCCAATATTCCAGGGAAAGAGGGGCTCAGCCGCGGGATCGATCGACAGGCAACGGGAAGAGGGCGTACCAAGCTGGACTACGAAGGGGGCTACGTACACGAGTCTTGTAGACTTGAAAGCGAAGGAGGGACGAGCGAAGCATGAATGAGGAGCAAACCCGCGCCTCACGTGATAAGGGGAGCACAACTGGCGGGCTAACTCTTTCTCTCCAGGGAAGCGGGAAAAATTCGGGAAAAGGATATATTTACAACGGAAGACAGAAATAACGGAATTTCGAGCTTTTCAGGACCGATGTGGTCAAATTTAAGTTAGTTTCACCGAACGGAAGAACGAAAGTTTTTCAACAGTGGCTACAAATTAATTTTCGTCAATAGAACAATAAAATTGTCAATACAGCCAATAGACTAGTCTATAGAGCATTTAGACAACGGTAAATGGTCAATCGACTGGTCTATATAGTCAGACTTGTTTATAGACGAATCTATTCAGAAAGCAGTTGACAGATTCGTCTATACAGTATTTTGACTAGTCTATAAAGCCTTTAGACTAGCCAAACAGCTCTTAGTTTAGTTTATAGACTAATCCAAGTGAGTTATCCATTGTATAATAGGCCAACCTTCCATCTCACCACTGTTAAAGTTAATTAGTTAATGCTCACATATTTTTTGATATTCGGTTCACAAATTCAGTTTTAAATAGAACAATAGAAAAAACTAACCCTTTTGGCCAGTTGAAAAATGGTTGGAATTTTATTTTCAAGCCATCCAGTTTAAGCTTTCGCCACAAGGGGGCATAATGCGCACCGTCCGTTCAATAAATCATTATTTAATCGCTAATTCGCCGAATGCTCTGACAAAACAACGCGATAGTTGAGCGTAAATGAAGCGTGCCCGCCGCTAAGGGAACGTTTGTTTCCTGCGAGTCCGCTGCATAATGCATAGCCTTCTGTTGCTTCCCTCGCCACAGCAATGGACCATTCAAAACACGTAATCTGAAGCTCCTCGGTTTATCAAACTATAGCCACAGGTAGGTATGCAAATAGCGGTAAATCGCAGATTGTTCAGAGGAGAGATGTTTAACTAACGCTTACGCATAACGTCAACGAAATGGGTGTTTTTAAAACCATTTGAATGCGATGAGTAACAATTTCGTAGCTCTCTATAATTACTCAAGAGACACAGGCTATATATTAACCTTTAAACCAGTCTAAATTGCCAAGAATATAAATGATGACTACTTTAATAAGCATATTGACTAGTAAAATACTATTTTGACTAAAACTAGTCTAAATTGTCAGCCGGATAGTCTATCGAGTCTATAGACTAGAGCTGGGTGGCTAAAAATCAGTATAATGGGCATATAAACTAATCTAAGAAGTCTAAAGACTAATTTACAGATAATCTTAGTTCAAAGACGTCTAATCTTATATAAAATAGATATAATCATCCTATCTAATATATCTAGCATGATGGTCTTATCTAATAAATCCAAAACTAGTCTAAAAAATATAGACTGGTCTAAAAAGTATAGACTAGTCTAAAAAATATAGACTAGTCTAAAAAAATTTACTGACTAGTAAAAAAAGACTAGTTAGAAGTCAATATGCCATAATATGCAATATTGGATTGAAGAGTCTAAACTCTGCTGACTAGTTTGTAGACTTGCAAATATATAGACCAATCAAAATACAAGACTGGTCAATATATACTTGACTAGATAAATAATCAATCATCTACTCTATAGCGTGAACTAGTCCTGCAAGTATAGAAATTATTTTGAAAGCCCTATGAACTAGTCTAAAGATTCTATTGACTATCCATTAAGTCTTGGGACTTCAAGGAGGCAAAGATAAGACTAGCCCAAAGACAACGCTAAGACTAGTCTATAAAATTTACAGACTAGTCTTGCAAAGTCAATATACTAGTCTAATGAGTCAACTGACTGATCTAAATAGTTTACCGACTATTTTGTCTCGTCTAAGTGTTCTTGGACTAGTTTTGATTAGCCTATATATTGAATAGCCAATTGGTCAGCTTAGTGAGTCTACAAACGATTTCAAAGGGTCTACGCAACGCTGAAACTTTTGTAATAATTTCCTCGCTTATAAAATTCAACATCGTCGCACTTTGGGTTCGAAAAATGCAACAGGCTGAGGACATAGAAGTTGAATGACTCAAAGCCGAGGTTTCTCTGCCACTGAGCAACACGAGGCATCGGAATGAGATGGAACGTCGATTATCATACAATGGGCATGACAAATGCGTCATCCGACGTTAATCGCCGTGCTCGCAACTGTCAAGCCCATAGCATCGGTTGATTTGCCTCGTGAGATGGCGGACTAGACAGTGTTTCTTCGATGACGAGTTAATTACCAGGAAAAAACCTCGAGCATTCAACTACGATGACTGGCCGAGAAACTAGAAATCGAAAAAAAAAACAGTTTTTTTTTTTAATAAAAATTATAATACGGAGAGAGGGGATGAACATTTCTGAGCTTTTTCAGTCAATTGTTTTGAAAAATAGGAACTTTTCAAAAATTAAAATATTTTATCATGCTCGTCAGCATAACCGGAAAAGAATATCGAACCTTGAAATAATCACTGGCTCAAAATATGACAGTCAGTCACGTCAACCTGTTGCCGATGTCGATCGCGTGACGCTTTTGTCCACTTGTTGCTCACTTTTACTTTTGTAACGTTCTCCCGATAAGAATCGCTCCTTCCCAGGCAGTTGTGTTCATCCTATTACTAATTGAACGCCGAGATCCGAACGTCGCGGTCTGAAGACAGCGGTTTCGCAGAGGAACGGAACAACGCATACGAGCAGCAAAATAAAGCTCAGGGACAACGCTCACGCGTTCAAAATACTTGGAATTTCCATGTCATCACTAGCCGCTTAATCTCGCCGCTAATAACTCAATTTTGCTGCTAATCGCTAACAAAACGCTTAATTATTGTTAGCTGCGTGCTAATCGCTTACTTCTTTCAATTTTATAGCTGATCGCTCACAAGTTGGCAAATTAATTTCTAAATTGCAACTAATAGTTTTCCTTCGAAGTTAATTACTCAAATCTTGGCTTTGGATTAGTAATTTCATCAACGATTGTTCGCTATTCGAATCAAGTCCTAGAAATTGAAGAAAAAAAAAAAAAAAAAAAAAAACTCGTAAGCGGAGAAATGAAATAGAAAAAATTTATCGGCGATGAAATTAAATGGTTTACTAGCGAATAGCTGTAAAATTAAGGCAATTCAATTCAGTTGAGGCAATTATTAGTAGTATATAAAAAAAAAGAAATGATAAATGATAAATAATGATACATAATATGAAAAACCATCATGAATTATCATGATCAATCATGACCAAACGATCATGATTTATGATTAAATTATATTTAATTAGGCTGATTATCGGCCCGATGACAGCCTTGCAGCGTTTGAGAGGTCCGCTTCCGAGAGGCTCCGATGGACCAGTTTTGCCTGTTGGAACGCCTAACGATTTCCTGCTCGGAAAATGTCAAGTTCACAGAATTTCAAATTCGACGGCTGTCTTCTGTATCGGGCGAGCTCTTTCTCGGCTTTTGCTTCTTCAAGATCTACTCAGGTCAATAATCATCTACTCGGGTGAATAAATTTTTCCCCCCGAAAATCGAATCATTTATCATTCGGCTGTATCTTAGCGTTTCAGCTACGCCTGGCGACTAGCTTTAACGGGGAACGAGATTCGGAAGTTTGGCTAAGGAGAGACTCAAGACGAAACCGGGACTTGGATAGGAATCGGTTTCGAGATGGTCCCAGTATCCTTGCGAAGGCCGTCGTTCCCGATCTTTCCCGCTGAGGCCGGGCAATCATCCGTGGATTAAATTACAGGGAACCGGCGGGAGTCTCTTCATCGCGGCTCTTCTATCTCGGCCCGTTCATTGCTGATAATAGGGAGAGCCCGAAGAACGACTGAGAGACGCCAAGCTCGACGGATTGCGGGATCCGAGTTCGCCCGTACGAGACAGGAAATCCCCGCTTTTTGATCGACACGTTCTCGGAGTCGAAAATCAGGCTTTGGCTGCAATAATGCAAGCGTGGTAATAAAATTGAAGCGTTCCACGCGCCTTGTGTTCAAATGCGACTTGATGTTGGTGTTCGATGAAATTGCGCAGTCGAAGAACTAGGGGGAGACTGGAATCTATAAATTGTTCTTTTGAAGACCAATTAAAAGACGAATTTTCAACGAGTAGCTCCGTCAGCGGCTTATCTGATAACCCAGTGAGAAAAAAAATACTCAAAAGTGACAAAAATTCTAAAAAAAATTGACAAAAAATTTTCAAATTCCATTTTGGAAGTAAACTAATTAATAACTCGTTATGATCAGTTCATTTTCAGTAGCTCCGTGAGTAGGGCTCTTTCCATGGGAGAGGAGGGTAAAAAATCCTTCGAGACATTTACAACCAACGCCTTGTTTTGATCGTTTCTTCGAAAGGCAGGTGTTCAGAAGTATCTCTCTCGTTTTCTGTCCTTGCTCTACTCGTAAGTTGAAGGCTAATGAAAAGATAGCAGGTGCTGGACCCAACTAGCCGCTCCGAGGTCCAGGCAGTCAGGCGCCGGTCTTTAGGGACAAAGAGGTGGTCCACCTAAAAAGGGAGCGTCTTGAGACTGATCTATCGGCTGCTACTCTACCGCTCCATTCGGAAGGAGGATGAAACTAAGCTTACAGTGAGCAAGTTGTGTTTTTCAATCAGCTTTAGTTAGTCCAGTGGATGAGATTGTGGACTCTGTTTACTTACAGGCCACGTTGGAGTATCAGCACCTTTCCAATGACCATCTCGCTACTTTGTTCGACAGTCCCACAGATAGTCAGTCTCCTTGGCATTCTAACTGGATGAGGCTACAGTACTTTTAATTCCAGACACTCAAGAAAGGCATATGGGTAGATTGAGCTGAAAGACATAACACAAGCCAATCTTGCGGGAGGTGGAACTGCACTTGTCAACAGAACAGAAGCCGGGATGCAAAAGGTATCATGTTCAGGCAGGCAGCCTTTGAGCCCTGCTATTTTATCCACTGAGCTACTCCACCTCCTGAAACAGCCGAGTTGGAAAAAGTCCATAACCGAGTTTATTGATGAGCTGTTTGTTCTTCCTGGTACAGCACTGGAGTCAATAGATCAGGCTCCAGACACCCTTGAAAGAGTCACCATTTCCCAAAACAGTGTCAATAATTTTGATGAAGGGTTGTTGAGTATTCTTCCACTAATATAGCTACTTGTTGACTGACACTAATAAATTGGATTACCGGCGACTGAACCGCATTGCCCAAACTATGAGAACGTCTTCAGACCAGAGAGTCTATAAAGCCTTAAGGCTAGTCTACAAAGTGTTTAGATTAGTCTAGACATCAACAGCTTGCATTATATACATATTCTAAAAGATTAAAAAATGCCCCTCCTTCTGCATCACACTGAGGATGCCCAAAGAGATTCACGTAATTGGACAGCCGAAGAAGTTAGGAATGGTCTCCTAGCTTTGCTCCAGCAAAGAAAAATTTTCACGGTCAGTTTCTCAGTTCCCTTGACGGTCAACTTCTCCATACATGGCCGAGTTTCTAAACGTCTCCTTAGCTTTCAACAAGAAGATTACCACAATTATTGGCAATACTGTAATTATCAATATCTAAAAGAGACTGATCTCGAATTGTAGTATTGAGGGGAGAAGTGGCGCATTTTCGAAGGGTGTTGACACGAGCAGTCGAACGAAAGGTCGTTTCTACTAATTTGCATATGGGACACGGTTCTTGACGAACGCGGGCGACCCGGGCTTTTGGAGCGCGAAGAGCGATTGCTCTGGCAAGGAGATATTGATCGACGGTTGGTCTTGGGGACGCCGTAGGATGCTCTGGACTTGGAGCGACCAAATGGCAAGCCGGATGCAGAAGAGCGTACGCGAGATCTGCCATATTCTTGGGCCATTGGCCCAGGCGATTTTTGGCGGTTGGGAGAATCGTCGTATTTGCAAGAGCTTCTTCGGCGAGAAGACTTACGCCGCACGCGGAGGCGCGATGGATGCGAATGTCGTCTTGTGGAATGTCGTCTTGTGCGGTTGCAACTCGAGTGCTTGCAAGACTGTTTTTTCCGACGTTGCATTTGCGAAGCTTGGCAAGAGAGGCAATAGAAGCTGGAGTCGAGATCTTTCTCAGGATCCTCCGACTGGCAATGTTGATCTTCAATGGTAGGGCAGGACAAAGACCGCGGAAGAGGCTGGTCAGGCTCTTCGATTTGCTTCTCGATGCCGCAGTGGATTTTGCTCTCCAACGCGACTATGCGAGGATGCCTGAAGTCTGACCTGTACGTGGTTTCAGCGTCTCGGCAGACGTAAGGGCAAGGGAGCATCAAGTCGGTGCTGCGATTAAACGGTTGGCAATCTTTTTGCGATCCGATTCCAGGCGAATGGGTGAAAATCCGTTTTCCAAATTCGAAATCGCGATAGCTGTACAAAGTTTCGCCGCACAACGGGCAGCTCACGGGCTTTTTGCGACGTTTCTGGCATTTGGAGCCTCTCAAGTTCGGAGAGCTAAGGCAGACGGACTCGGCTAGATTTTGCTCAGCGCACCGCCCGCAATGTTCGTATTCTTCATTGTCGGAGAGATTCGGAGGTTCGTAGACTTTGTATTTGTGGTTTTCTTCGGACAGCCGATATCGCGATGCAAGATCGCGGTATTCGTCGAAGCAACAAGCGGGAACGATGACGAAACGCATTCCGGTCTTGAAACGATCATGAGGGCAAACGGGATGGTCATCGAGGGATTGGTGACTCCTGCGGTCGCACCTTGGTGAATAATTCGCCACCCTTTTCTCGCCGGCGAATTTGGAATCGCGGCGCGAGCCGCCTGAACAATATCCGGTGTGCTCCATGTTTCTAGTGTATTTACTGTTGGCTGATGATTTGGAAAATTGTGGAAAATCGTGTAAATTGTGACCACATAGGATACCCAAGGATACGGTCTCCTTGGATAGTTCCAAGGGAAACAGCGTGAAGTGGCGATTTTGGGGAATAAGACGCTGGAGACGGTCAGGAATTGGTGGAATTATCTGAAGCTTTTGTTTTTGGGCATCTTGCGTTTTTGGCTAACACGAACCTTGCTGAATTTTGCAAGAAACTCGAGGTCTTGAAGACTTCGTTTCGGCGTTTTGATGATGCTTCGTTTTTATCGTTTGTGACACACGCAGTATTTCCATAAAAATCGCATTTCTCTTACGTTTTTCCGTTTTTAGATCTCTGGGAAAAATAAGTGTCCACTTTTCTAAGCGCATCTCTGAAATTATCAGATTTTTATTCAACAGCTCTTTGCTCCCTCTAAAAAAAATAAAAATAAAAATAAAATAAAAAAAAAATAATAAAAATAAATATAAATAAATCTCACTGAAAATACCCGAAGACGAACTTCAGATGATCAATTAGGTGTGAATCGATCTTGGCCCGTTTTGATCCACCGTATCACATAATCCGAAGGACATTGAGCTGCAAGTAAAAACCACAATATTTTGACATTCGACCGCATTGTTAAGCTATTCACGTTTTCAGTTCCCGCTGTATATTGTTGGCCGCCTGTAACGTCTTGAGCAGAAGCAGATGTGAAACGGAGAGAAAAATAAGCTTGGCACCGGCCCACCGAACTGAACGGACGTTTCGTTTCTCAGACGGATCAGGGAAATTTCCTTAGATAGGATTGGATTCTCGCTTAGAACAAAACCTACTGTGGTAACCTATGGTTCCACATCGCCCTGAGGATGCCCGAAGGGGCGAAAGTACTCGGCCAGTAAATAAAAAATCGGAGAACATGTCGCCTAGTTCTTCTCCCCCTCACCAACCCAGTACGATGAGAGATGCGACGACTCAACCAAGAAAAAAAAAAAAAAAAAAAAAAACGAATCTAAAATTGAAAATTATTGAAGGACTGAGAAAATTTCGACCCATATTTTCAAAACCAAATCTTCGAGCCTCAGCCTTTGACTACAATGGCTTTTCGAGTCGTAGAGAATTAAGAAAATAATTCCCCAATCGAGATTCCTCGGAATAATTGTCTTTGAATTTCCGCCTCTATCTTAAGAGTTGAGGCCTGTTTTACTCGAGCTCTTCAATTCTCTTGCCTGTCCGAGTCCTCCGGTTCTGGCTCGGTTCATTCACACGGTCGTCGTGAGTCACGCTTGGATGACTTCTGCGCCTTACTTCCATCTCAAGCCTCCTCTACGTTCTGCATTTCTCAATCTTCCATTTCTGTCGCACACTTCGCTCACCTAGGTAGAAAAAATCTCCTCGGCCTGCATCAGCATTCAATTGATAGTGACATGGGAATCGCTACGTGTTCCACAACTAATTTCCGATCAAAAGTATCCAATAACAGTTTTTCCTTAGCCCGCTGGAAATGACAATTTTTTAATTTTGAAATTATTTTTCGCGTCTCTGGCTTGAACAAACTAAAACGACCGTAAAACACATAATTTGCATGCGAATTCATATCTGATTACACCGTTGAAAAGGGCGATAAACGTTTTCCCAACATAATCGACAAATAAATCGAATTCTGCATTAACATCTTGATAATATAGGCAGTCTTCAAGCTTGAGACGCTTCGGTTCTATTGATTTTTCCACAAAAGGTCAACACTAATGTCAAACGCTTCTCGTGAACTGTTTCTTCACAATCTGGATAATAAACTTCAATATAGATTGAATTAAATATATAAAAAATATAAATATTGAATATACATCATATATTTACTTCAATATATATAGAAGCAAATATATTATAATATATTTTATAATATACTATATAACTTCTGTACATTTCTTGAAACATCTGCAGTAAAATAAACTCCAATATATATTGAAGTAAATATATATTGAAGTAAATATATAAAAATATATATTGAATATATATGATATATAATACCTTCACTTCAATATATATAGAAGTAAATATACATATAAAATTATATTTTATAAATAATATATATTTATACACCATATATAACTTTTGTATATTTCTTGAGACGTCTGCAGTAAAATAAACTTCAATATATATATTGAAGTAAATATAAAAAATATATATTGAATATATATAATATCTTCACTTCAATATATATAGATGTCGCGGAATTCGTCGGGAAAAAGCAGCTCCAGTTTATTTTCCGTTGTCTGGTTGCGGTTACTATTCAGAACATGTGTTCCGCGTATAAAATATGAATTTGAAATTGAAATAAAAAGTGTCTGTTCGTTCAGCGTTGGCAAATTCAACTCTTGTTCTCTTTTGAAAAATAAGTATTTAGCAAGTTTGCGAAGTGGAGATTTTCTGAGGAGGATATTTTATTCGAAAATAGAAGTAAATATACAATATAAAATTATAGTTTATAAATAATATATATTTATACACCATAAATATAACTTTTGTATATTTCTTGAGACATCTGCAGTAAAATAAACTTCAATATATATTGAAGTATAGAAGTAAATATATATAAATAATATATAATATTTATATACTATATATAACTTCTGTACATTTCTTGAGACATCTGCAATACTACGGGCTAATTGAGATCGCATCCTTCCGCCCGATTTAATTTTCCGCCTTCTCACTCTCGTGCTGGAGGGTTTTTTTGGAAACCCAAGTGCGGGCTTTGAATTCGGACCGAATTCCGACCGAGGCCGAACCGCAGGTTTGGCTGGTCTCCTTTCATCTAGGGTTTTGAGTCCTTGCGCGTCCTTGCTCTCGGCTGATGACGAAGCGGTGAAACGAAATCCTAACCGGTTATTCCAGGTTTAAGACCGGTCCGCACCCGACGACCCGAGACCTCTCTCCCTCAGCATCCGAGTGTTCAGTGGCCGATCCGAGCTGGACTCCGGTGTTCTATTGTCTACCCTTTCCTTCTCTAAAAATCTGACAAGCTCAAGGTGCGGCTAGGAAATGACAAGGTGGGATCATATCGTAATAAATACAACACCTGCTTCCAAACCGGCTTGCTCTTCCCAGCAATTGCTGTTCACCGCATTGTGAAGATGGCTGATGAAAGACCCCTTAAAACGCTCCTTTGTAAGACGATTCATATTTTTTGCTTCATTTCCCAAGTGCGAGTGCGGTTATCTATAAATGAATTTCGCTTGAATCTCGAAAAAAATAAATTCGAGATTTCACAGATGCGTTGGCTTCATTTTTCGCAGTGTCCCAAAAAAGGACTCGAAAAATTGAATGGGCGAAAATTGACGACATATTGACGAAAAAGTGCCTAGCTTAGTTTACCCCCATTTTGGTTAATTGCGAAGAATAAAAGCTGCGAATCGTCTAGTTGATTTTTTAAAAATTATTCCTTTGCTTCAATAATGATTTAAGAAGACCATTAAATTGTGTTAGTAACTATCCTGAATAATTGTGAACGTTTCCGCCTAACAACAGGTTGGTGTGTTTTATTTTTCGCCTCTTTAATTATTATCGGCTTTTATTTGTTTTATTTTATTGAACTATAGTATATCTGAAATGTTTTCCACAAATATTTTGGGGCGATATGTTTTACTTCTCGTTGGACCCTAATCATGATAGACGACTTTAGCAACAATGTTCATTTGAATTATTTATAATTTTTCTCAATTTTCGAATTAAAGATTAAATATTCGCCGAACAATGCAGCTTAACAGAGCGGACCAATCCAACGAGTATAGAACAGGAAAATGGAAAAAAATACAGGCGGAGTTTCTTCAGTTTTCTATTATTTCGAGCGGTAATTGTATTTTCCAAAAGACTTGATACCTAAATCGCTCAGTTTCTTTTCCCGCTGGAATTTCATTTCAAAATTTTGCTCCACAGAGGACAGTTTTTGGCGAAAAATTCCTTCCGTATCCTTTTCGCTATTGCCATCGTAATTATATCGAGATAGCACTGACTCGGATCCAGTGACGTCAACATTACTAATAATGGCCTTGCTGCGCGAAAATCCTCAGCCTTCCATTATTGTTTTCGCCGAGCTGCCAAAAGGGAACTTTCATTTGTTTGGGGTCTGGGAGTTGTTTTCGTTTCTTCAAGTGACCGCCCGTTTCGGATTTTCCCCAGTGTTGTCTTAGGAGCCAGAAAACCTGTAGAGCTCTTATTGAATCAATTTCCTCCTCTCGAACTGATATCCTGCATCGACCACTTGGAGGATATTGCGGCGACTATTGTGAAATATGGTCTTGCAGGTTTTCTGCTTTATAGCGGAGAAAAAAAGCCGGATTGTTTCAACTACCAAGGAAATTCGACAATGAGTTTTGCATGGGAGATGTAATGTAATGCTATCGTGAAGGTATTTTCATTTTTAGGGCGCACGCTAATCGTCTAGGAACGTTTTTTCGGCTATTCTCCTCTCTCAAAAGTTCACTTAAATCATCATAGGTAACTTGAGATGCCCGAAGGGTTGAAATATCTTGGACGAACAGCAACTGAGAAAAGCCGCCAAATCACTCTCCCCTCGACAACGTTAATCGATTGTAGTGCTTTTATTATCTCTGCTACCACTTTTTTTTTTTTTTACTTTTTTTTACTTTTTTACTTTTACTTTTTTCACTTTTTTTTACTAGTAACTTATTGTTTGGATGCTAATTATTCATGAGTGCTAAAATTAAAAATTAAATAAAAATAAAATACAATGAAAATAGATAACTACACTTGCATATATTTATAGTTTCGCTAAAAAATCAGGTCGTACCTCGTCATTGACGAATTTTTAACACATTTCTTAGGTTATTCTTACGAATTCGGAGCAGATTTATTGGCAATTTTCTGTATGACATTTGAAAGGGGTCGAGAAACATTCGGGTATAAATCATTTTCGATGGAGCGAACGCCAGATTCCCGCGCCGACATGTTTGTATTCAAGTGGTCACAGGTTTTGCGGCCGTTTCCGGATAATTTGAGCTCGGTGATAGCTAAGGAGCGAGGCAATTCTGGGAAACCATTCGATACCTTACAATTATTCGTCCTTAGTGAACACGCACGTTCTTTCCCTTGGAAAATCGCTGCATGGGATCGTTTCCTTTCAAAAATCATTTCATGCTATTGGACGCCATACGTACAAAAACGATTTTGAATTCCAAACGATGACTCGCCGCGCAATCTTTTGCAAAATCTCATCTCTCATTCATGTACAAGAGTTATTTTCATCTTTTGACGAATTCCCTTCCCGCGATTCACCAAAGATATTTGCGTCGAATTAAAAGAATCTAGGAGACAAAAGAAACAAAGCCTGCTCGTGGTGGAATTTATAGATGAGATATTATTAAGTATTACCTCCTAAGGGTAACAATTACGACAAAAATCTCTCGCACGAAGGAAAAAACGTAATTTTTTCAGCACATTCTCACTTTTTCCTCGGCGGTTTCCTTTCACGCTTCCACGCGCCGTAATTTACCGAGTGAAAGAACGCATGGCCAGCGCTCTAAGTTACAATGTTGATAGCTCGAGGCGCAATTGAATTTTTTTGAAACCGACGAGAGAAAAAAAATTAAGGCGATATTTCATTTTTGGAATTTTCAGAGAGAAGCGCGCTCATCGTATTTTAATTCAAATTTCTACTATTTTCGTACACGGAGCTGACTAGGGCTGGCTAGGGCTCGGCCGTTTTTAATTTCATGGAGGGAATATTTAGTCGAAAATCGTCGAATTTTTTCCCACCCGCGAGAAATTCAATTTCCTGTCCCATATTGTGACGTGGGTGGATGACGCTAATGAAACCTGCTGATGTCTGTCGCGCCGAATGACTAACAACATTCGAGCGAGCGGGAAATTGCATCATATGCGTAGGAAGCTGTCGCCGAGCTCGAGCTTTTCGGGTAAGATAAAAATTGCGAACGTTTGTTTTTCATAGGTCTATTTTGCGTCTGCGTCTCGCGAAAGACGCAGAGCGCCGCTTCTAGCATTTTCCCCGTTTTACTACAGTACGAAAGGTGACTCGAGATAACAGAAATTTATGAAAAACGACTTATTGAACTTATTTCTCGCGTGACAGAGTGAATTTCCTCTCTGTACGTCAATACCATACGAATCTCACAGAAATGAGAAGGCAATTTTTCTCCTGATTGTCTCGAGTACACAAGTAAAATATGGGGCTAAATCGCATTTCAAAAAAATTTCGATTTAAAAAAATTATTTTTCAAGAAAATGTATTTTTTCAACACGAAAAAACTTGTTATTTAATTGTTGCAGCGGCTTAATAAAAAATCCTGAAAATGAAATTTTCTTTGAAAAAAAATCAATCTTAACACCCCTTTAATTTTTCAATTAAAATAAATAATTTTAAAATGTCGTAATTTTAGAATTTTACTTCCGCAGAACGCAGTCAAAAGAAGAAAAAAATTCCCAGAAAAATTCAAACAAGTTTTTTTGTCAGCCCGTTTTCTCTCTTTGAATTCGATCGGTTTAGCGTAGAATAAGGTCTCTATTTTCGTTTCGACACTCGAGAGAAGACATCGCGGGCCAGTTTTTGGCGCTAGGTTCCGATTTAGCAAATGTACGACCAAGGTCGGAACACCCACATTCCTCCATTCAGAATTAGACCGACCCTCAGTACTGTTCTATTTAATAACGGTCGAGGAACACTAATAAAATAGCCGAAACGGTCGGTACTTTATACGAGTTATATTATTCACTTCTGACTGATCGAAAGATACGACAGGAGCTCATACTGTGAGCGGACTCACAGCGGCAGGTTCTACGATATGCCTGGTTACCAATATTGATCAGTGTTGCCTGACAGTGTTGACACAACAAGTACCAATTTCGACTTTTCATTTCTAAAGACGAAATTATCCAGTCACGCGTGCGATAAATATTATTTTTCGAAATTGAATAACACTGCAAGGGCTAAGGGTTTGAAAAATCACAGAAAATTAATTCTTTTCTTCATTTTTTTTTGCTACGCGATTTCGGAGATGACCACTTAATAAGAACTCAAGGTGGACAAAATTTCCAGCAATTCGAGCTCAAAACGATTTCAACTACACCTATCGGTTAAATAAATACAATTTATCGGGATATAATTTAAAGGGAAATTTTCTCAAAAAGTTTGATTCTTCAATTTTTTATTTAATTTATATTCAGCAATAATTGCTATAGGAGAATTTTACGGCGAAATAGTTTCAACGCTTCTTCAAACAACTTTCAAAGTCGTTAGTTCAGAAGGTTTTTCAAATCCCATTCACTACTGCTCATCTCGCTAATATTAAAGTGACT